>CM053742.1:2544718-2565665 GCA_028658305.1 Pachyuromys duprasi
TATCTTTGATTGTTCCTCTATGTAGGCAGTTAAATTCTTCTCCATTTCTTTGAGGGCCTTGTTCATTTCCTCTTTTTGTCTCTCCTCTTGTTCCTCCAATATCTGCATAATCAAAGCTTTACCATAATTTTCCTGTGTCTCTGCTGAATTAAAATCTCCACTGCTTTTGGGTGTTTCTGGTGGGGCCATGGTGTCCTGATTTTTGTTGGGTGAGTTCTTTCGCCGATTTCTGGGCATTTGTTTATATATAATCAAGGAACTGTTTGTGCTTTATGGCTGAACTTCAGTCTAAATCTGTCAATCTCTTGTGTCAGGAGTATTCTTCAAGAAGATCAGGGAGTTCCAGTGGTTTGTTAGTGTGTGTGTGTGTGTGTGTGTGTGTGTGTGTGTGTGTTGTCTCAGTTGAACTCTGTTGTGGGCTCTCTGTGCCTGGCTTCATGCTCTGTGCTAGAAGCTGTGAGCACTGCAGACTGGTCACCCCTCTGGTCTGGAGGTTTTACTCCTCCCTCTGTGCTAGTCCGGGTTTGAGATGTCAGCTGGGGGATTTGCGCTCCGTCCTGGGCTTGCTGCTAAGGGCTCTCCCCTGGACTGGAGATTTGTCGCCCCCTTCTGGGCCAGGGGCTGTGCACTACGGTCTGAGATGATATTTGGGGCACACACAGTGGGTTTGGGCTTGTTGCAGGCATTGCCAAGCAGTGTGCACCCCCTGTATGCAGGCCTGTCTGAAAAGGTGCCCGAGGCCTTCTCTGTCTGGCCCGTGGACACACACAGGTACTGAGATATTTGCTGGTGGACCTGAGCAGTGTGTGCCCTGCAGTGTGCCATCTGGTCAAAATGGTCCTGCGACCTTCTCAGTCTGAGGTTGTTCCGACGGAGGCAATAGGTGTGTGCCTGCTGTATGCCTCCGAGTTGAAGCAGAACCCGGGTCTTTCCCAGACTGGCCTGCAGACTCACACAGGGACTGAGGTTTTTACTGGTGATCTCGAGCAGTGTGCATCGGCAGTGTGTGGTCTGGTCAAAATGGTCCCCTGTCCCTCTCAGTCTGAGGTGGTTCAGGCAGAGGAGATCAGTGTGCGCCTGCTATAAGCCTGTGGGTTGAAGCAGAACCCGGGTCCTTCCCAAACTTGCCGGCGGACTCACACAGGGACTAAGGTTTTTGCTAGCGGATCCGAGCAGTGTGCTCCTGCAGTGTGCAGGTCAGTGAGAATGGAACCTGGTTCCTCCTCAGTCTGCCCGGGGGACTGTGTGATCCAGTCTAGTATGGCGGCTGCGGGCGCCCAGTGCGGCTGCTCGTTCAGATCAGAGCTATGCGCTGCTGGTCACCGGGAGATTTCTCCGGGGAATAACTGGGTGTCCCTAGGATTTTCCCACTTGATTTTTTTCACCATAGGAGTTCCGCTCACCTGGCAATCACAAATGCTGGCGTTTTAGGTCCCAGAGTTAAGTCTTCTGGTCACTGCGTTGTTTCTACTGTCCTACTCCTCAGACACAGTGTCCTCTCGTGGCAGCCATCTTGGATCTGTAACTGCATTTTAATGGATGTTTTCTTAAGATTTTTTTCTCATCCAGCACTATCTCCAAAACTACAGCCTCTTGGTGGGAAATAAATAATGGTGTGGAGAAAGCTTCTGGAGAAAGAAATCTAGACTATTCATTAAATTCTTAGTTGGCAATAGCATATGCAATATTTGGGAAATATGGATGTTTACTTGAGACTGACTTTTCAAAAATGGAACGATGTTGTGAAAATTCAGTGTGCTTTCCGCAGATAGTGTTTGTTTCACAGGGTAGAATGTAGTAGTGTTTTAAAGGGATGTTTCACTCAGAAGTTCTTTGTGAAGTCAGTTGTTTGTGCAGAGTGTTTGTCCCCTGGGCCTCAGTTTCCTAATGATTCCAGGAAGTTCCTCTCAGAATAGACTGATCCTCTTTGTACTGGGAGATCTCCAGGGTCTGACACCAACAGCCTAGGAGTGGCTGGTGCTTTATTCATGCATGCTTGAGCTGCCTATATGAAGTCTTCTCAGGTTTCATTAGAAACAAATGCAATAGGAGGTAGTGAGCTCTCTCTACACAACTTTGTTTTATAAAAGATAGGTGAAAATCAGTGTTCTCCATGTCCCTCTTGCATTAGGGAGAGTCTTCCCATAAAAAAGATAAGACATGGCGTAGGGAAGCCTTTTAGATCAGTCCTAAGTCACACAGTTTTAGCATATTTGCATTTTTCAGGTGCTAGCACACAATGCTGGTAATAAATAAATGTGTGCATGCCACATGACTTGGTCGGTAGCCCTGAAGTCAGGATGGATTCACCTTGTGCTTTCTGTAACAGTCACTTTTCTCATTGCTGCAACAAAATACCTGGCCAAGGCATCTTAAAATAGGGTTTATTATAGCTCACAGTTTGAGAGTACAGTCTATCATGGCGGGAAAGACAGGAGCAGAAGCACATGTCAGCAGGTTATACTGCATCTATACTCAGGAAACAGACAGAAAAATACTGGTCCTCAAACCACTTTCTCATTTTTATTCAGTCTAGAAGCCCAATCCATGGAATGCTCACCCACTTTTAGGGTAGGTCTTTTTACCTCAGCTAAGGCACTGCAGAACCTTCTTCACATACATGCCCAGTGGTCTGTTTCCATGATGATTTTGAATCGTGTCAAGTAGACAATCCAGATTAACTATCACAGTATTCATATTGGGAGGATAAATTATAACATGTAAACATGGGTGTGCTCTTGAGCATGATCAATTGAACACCATCCATCATATATTAAAAAAATAAAACATGGGAATGGATTTAGCATTGTAGTGACCAACATCTATTAACTAGGCAAAAAATGTAAGTTAAAATAAGTTGGTGATTTTAGCTGAATTTTTGTACTGATTGGTTGGAGGGTCTCACTAAAGTTCAGGGTGCCTTTAAACCCTCACAGAATAGGATTGTAGGTATTGTGACACAGAGTCTCACCTGAAATAAAAATAATGTCTCAGAAAGGACTAGGCACAGTGGATGTCCCTATATTGCCTTCTTAATGCTAATAGGATCTCCTCCTTACAGTTCTCATATTGACTGGCCAATATTAAATATATTTCTAACTTTGTTGACTATGATTACAGATTTTTTATTAAAGAAAGATATCATTTTGTAATATAAACAATAGACTTCTCATTGAGGTACCTTCATGGATAAAAATTCAGATTCCTTTCATTTACTTTGTGTAGTGCCAGAGTACATTTTTCATTGCCCTGGTGAATGTCCCTTTCTAGGGTCCATGCTCTATTTTAGTCTTACCTTGGCCAAAGTCAAGGCACAAAATCAGCCATCTCACGAAAACAATAAAGTAAAAACAAAACATTTTTCATATGAGCATGAGAAGATTGAGGGGGAGGGAGTAGGAAAGTTAAAGAAGTTTTATTCCTCTGTCCCTAAGATGTCTTCATATTTCCTGACCCAGAAACCCGGCTTAGGATCCATACCACAGAATAACAATGCTGGCTCTGCCTCAGCATTCTGATTTCCTTGGAAATGCAGCTGTTCAGATACCATAGAGGCTATACACCTAGAGGGAACACAGTGGATTTGAAAAACGTTCCTATGGCAACACAGAGACAGGATATTTTTCTTGACTCATTTGGAAGCTAAAAGAGGGAGTGATTGCTTAGTGTCAGCAAATGTCAATTCACATAACTGCTTTGAAGAAACAAACCAAGGGACAGGATAACTTTCACTGAGGAAGAATAGTGGAGAAATTCAGTGAGATCAAGGGAACCTTGTACCTAGACTTCCTATAGTACTTCGAAAAAACTCTTTTTTAATGGCTATCATATTAATTGATCTCCATTCCAGACCAGTAAATACAGAAGGGAGATTCATAAAATTTTATGTTACTCGCTGAGAAGCCTGGGTAGGCAAGTGCTCTACTAGGTGGCTTTGGCCCTTGACAGCTTAAAGGAGGAAAAATAACAAATCCCACAAGTGTGGAGTTGACATGGGTGGAGAGGAGGAAAGGAAAACTAAAGGGAAAGGGGAGTTTGGTTGTTCTGTCAAAAAATTGTGATTCTTTCAGTTTTTCCCTAGTATTGATATTTTCATTCTGTCTTTGCCTATGGACTTAAAGGGCCACATTGCAGATAAAATTTTCTATACAGGTACTCTGTTTTTGCTTGAACCAAATCACATCTATGTTGTCTGCTGCAAAAGAAAAGCTTCTGAAGATGTCTCATGTTCCTTTTAACAGGATGGAGCCTCTATATTAGATGATGATACTAAGATAAAATGGTGCCTGTGGAGGCAAGTCTTGGTTGTAGCCCCAGGTTCCAGAGAAAGACCCTATCTCAAAAAATCAAAATAGATGTTACCTGAGGAATAGCACCTGAGGTTGACTTTGGGCCTACACATGTACATGATGTCTTAATGCCCTGGCAGACCCTGGCCCTTACAGTTTCAAGGTAAGTTCATGGCCCAGCTTAGGGCCTGCCTATGTGCCCCTTTTCAGAAATACCAGGCCAGGATCTACATTTTGAAACAGTTTCCCCAGAAGTTATGAGTCAGAGAGTCTCCTTGTCCAGGGAATTTGGGGGATCTTTCCTTCAAGATCCTGGGATATTATACTAGCTATTGATCTGTAATATAAGAAGCCATGGGAAGGCGACAAGACCCATACCTGGAATTTTATCTATGACTCTCTCCTCCCCCTGGCTACAAGTGATCTTGGGACATGCTGGAGTATGTAGGAAGTGTAAGATTGATTTTAAAGGGGACTTTATGATACAGCTTCCATGAGATCATCCATAATGACGTGTGACTTTGAGGTAATGCACCTACTTTGGTGTTCACTCATGTTCATGTAAGTAACCCCTCATGCATGCTCTGTAAGTAAGGCCAATAAACTCATTTGTTGTCAACTTGGGGCTTAGAAGAGTGTATTTTGGATGAATAGACATTAGTTTATATCTCCCCAGGAATAATTAAAGCAGCAAAGTGGATTTTCTGGATTATATAGAGATGGTATGTTGCTCCTCTTTCACTTTGTTAAGTCTGTTTCTCCAAACGTTACTACTATTCATTCCTACAGTCATTTCAGTCCTTATCTCACCTTCATAGAATGTATGCAATGAATCAAGCATGAGATTACAGATCCTTGAGCTGAGTGCTGTTAATCCTGACATTTGCCAAAAACAAACAAACAAACAAAACAAAAAACAAAAAAAAAACTCCACCATTTTGGGAGAAATTTGAAGCAAGCTTTACTAAATATTAATATTAATATTAATGGTCAGGACCATTCTTTGGGATTTAGCAACTCGAATGGCTTCAAGCCATGTGCTACACAGGCTTATAAGGACAAAGCTATAGGTCACTGTGTCTTCCCATGAGGCTTTGTTATTCCCCTAGAACTTTGTTAATTTCGAGCATTCGAGGAAGTTACCTGGATCCTGGGCAGGTGGGGCTTAAGGTTAATTTTAGGCATTATACTGCATTTCTCAGAAATCAGGCTATACCTCCTGCATCATCATTATCATTGTCATTGCCATCATCATCAATCATCATTACCATCTCTCTCATTTTGTTTATCTCTGTTTGTATCTCTCTGTGTGAATGTGTATGTGTGAATGTGGTGTGTTCTTTTTTTGGAGTAGAGAGTTGAGAAGCCACAATGGGCTGTGCTTGTAACTCTTCCCCCTTGCAATTGCAGGATGTTTTTCTATGCTGTGGTTCTGTGCAGTATCAGGAGTCAAGGAAAGCTAAGTCATACTAAATCACACAGTATGGAGCTTCCCACCATCCCCTAAAATCAACTCAGAAAACTTTTTTCCAGGTTTCTGAAGAAAGACTGAAAGGTCTATCTTTTCCATTAGGATTCCTAATATACTGCAAATGGTGACTATTTCTCCTACTCTCCCCATTTAAGCCATCTTTCCCAATGAATCACCTTTCCATGTTTTTCAAGAGAATCTTCCACACCACACCTTTTCTCCAATGCCCCTTATGTTGCCCCCTGCACGACGTTGCAACTCTCCTAATAGTCTCATACTTCTCTCCCACTTCAAGGCTTTATTGTGCCCCCATCCCCTGGTTATAAATCTCTCTCTCTCCAAATAAAGATCATTTTGTGTCAGCTCTTTTCCTGATCAAGCTTCCCATTCAGCCCAGCATTTCTGTCCCAGCTGCCTTTTTCCATGCACTGTTTCTTCAGGACTGTGCACTGACAACTATGCCCACAACACCTGCTAAGTGATATAAGTGAGAGATCTTGGCAAGGAGGAGAAGGAGAGGGACCCAGTGGCTCTGACAAGAATAGCAATTTATACGCATAGTTTCAGAACCAGCAGACAAGAACGTGTGTTATTGGAATAAAGTCAGGTGGCAGGAGGACTATCTCTGTGGATGTCTTTACAGAGGACAGTGTTTCCTGGCCCCTTTTATACAAGTTGTATTTTATTTATGTGTGCATGGGTATTTATGTGTGGATGTGCGCATGCAAATGCAGTGCCCATGGAAGCCAGAAGATGTTGGATCCCCTGGAACTGCAGTTATAGGAGGTTGTGAACTGCTTGTGTGTATACTGGGAACTCGAGTGTTCTAAGGGAGGAAGATGTACTCTTAACCACTGAACCATCTTTCCAGACACATCTTTTTTCTTTCTTGTTTGTGTGTGTGTCCATGTGCATCTTCGTGTGTGTATGCATCTGTGTGTGTGTGTGTGTGTTCATGTGTGGAGAATATTAGATTCCCTGCTGTTCTTTATTCCTTTGAAACAGAGCCTCTCAATGGACATGGAGCTAGGCTTTCTGTCAGCAAGTACAAGTGACCTCCTGTCTCTAAACCCCTCCCCTGTCACTTTGCACTGTCACTCTAAGCACATATATTTTTCCTTTCATTTCTCTACTTGTTTTTACACATGAGATCTTGAGAGTTAAAGTCAGGTCCTCATTCTTATGCACCAAGCACTCTTATCCACTGAGCCATCTCTGCAGTCTTCTTGCCTGTCCAATTTCCTCATTCTGTTTAAGCTTCTAGCTGGTGACCTTTTCATTCCTCATTTTCTGTGGTGGCCACAGTTGGTTGACTTTTTCTCACCTGCATCACCATGGCACTCTTTTTAGTTGTCAAATTTCCCATTCAACTTCCTGTTATAGAGACCTTTGTGGTGATATGACACTGCCATAAAACATAAAGGATACTCTTTCCATCTCAGGTCTATAGTTTAAGCCCATCTACATAGCTTCTTTGGCCATATAATAGTTGGAGATTAGTATGCTGACTTTTTAGGAGTCTCAGTAACTGCCTAGCATGGAGTATCTTGAGTGAGCCCTAAATAGAAAGCAGATTTCCACGACTAAAAGAAAAATTATCTTGTGCTGTTTCTGTAAGTCTTGTCCAGTTCCCCAGGACAAACAAAATAGCACTTACTGGCAGCTGTTTGTATTTTACAGTCAGCCACAGTTCTTTTACCACCCCCAACCTGAGAAAGAGTTGCACCTGGTCATTTGTATGCAAGGGGTGATGGAGAATGAATTCAGTCTGCAGCTCTTCAGGCCCAGTGTGCTTTAAATGTTGTATGAATTGAAAAGAGCTTTCTGTTGTTGTTGTTGTTGTTGTTAAGCAATGCAAGAAAATAAATATAATGTCTTGGAGCACAAAAACAATGGCTGTTGATCCTATGTTGAATAATGCACTGCCTGTTTTGTGCTATTAAATTTGATAAATTTACCTCTGTATAGATTTATTTGTATATTAATCCATCAAGACATAAAACGGAAAGTGATAGGTTCTGGTGTTTACCCAGTTTTTCCATCTTTCCATTTACCATGTAACAGCCTTCCTTGAAAGCTACTCAAACATTAAAATTGGAGGGTTTTTTTTGAATTGTACCACATCTAAATGAAAGCAAGAGATAAGGAACATGACAAGTAATAAATAAAGGCCAACCTTGTGTATATATGCTGAATGACAATAAATCGAGTATGCAAAATAAAAGCAATAAACTGCAAACATAGGAAAGCAAAGAGTTCTTTGCTGTGTTTCTTTCTTTCTTTTTTTTTTTTTTACAGACAAGCTTCAGATGGGTGAAATGTAACAGCGAACATCGTTCACATAGCATAAAACACAAATTACCAAAGACAGTGCTTAGAACAGATTTAATGACAAGAGACCAAGAAAAAGCTACAAGTAGAATATTGATTAAGCAGTGATTGAGAAGATGGAAAAAAATGCTTGAAAGAAGAATGCGTGCTCCATGCCAAAGGCCAGGCCTCATGACCATGGAACTCAAGGGCCTAAGAAGACTTATTACCATTAGTTTGCTAAATGAATATTACATTTGAATGCTTTTTTACTTTTAAAATTTTTAAATTTTTTTAATTTAAAAAAGTCATTTTCATACATTATTGTCAGATCACAATTTCTCCTCCCTTATCTCCTCCCAGGTGCTCCCAACCTCCATACCTTTCCAATTCCATGTTTTCTTTCTCCCTCTCTCTTAAAACACAGGCAAATAAAAAGACAAAGAAGAATCAAACAAAATACATGAACAAAAAGCAAGAAACTAAGAAAGGGCAGGAGAAACACACACATCAGTACATCAGTAAGGTTTAAGAAAAAAACTACCTTTGAGTTAATTTTGTGTTGGTAATCTGCTGGGCAAGCCTCCTCTTAAGAGTGGTTTGTATACAGATTGAGGCTCCCTTGGAGAAACTAATTTTTCCTTTGTGAGTGCTTGTCAACTGCAGATAGCTTCTTTGTTAGGGTTGAGAGCTTGTGTCTCTTCTTCTCAGCACTGAGACTTTGTTTGGCTTGACCTTGTAGGCCCTATGCATGCTGCCACAGTCTCTGTGAGTTCATATGTATGTCGGTCTTCTTGTATCTGGAAAGCACTCTTTCCTTAGTATCATCCAGCCCCTCTGGCTCTTTTTTCAGTTTCCTTTACGTAATTCCATGAGCCCTGAGGGGGAGAGGAGGTATTTGATGGAGACATCCCACTCAGAACTGAGTGCTCCAAAGTTTCTTACTCTCTGTGCATTGTCCAGTTGTGGGTCTGTGTGTTAGTTCCCATTTACTATAGGAGGAAGTGTCTGTGATTATGGCCGGGGAAAACACTGATCTATGAGTATATCAGAATGTAGTTAGAAGTCATTTTATCATAATTTTTTTAGCAGAACAATTTTCCCTTTTCCCCTAGGTCCATGGTCTATCTATACTATATTCTTGGCTTTAAATCCAATCAAATAATGGTTGGTTCCTCCCACAATCTTTGTGCCACTATTGCACCAGCATGTCTTGCAGGCAGGACACCATTGTAGATCAATGAGTTTGTAGCAAGGTTGGTATTTACTTTTCCCCTCTGGTAGGATGCTGAATACCTTCCAGCACCATAAACACTAATTGGTATAGGAGTAAAGGCTCTCCATATGCACCAACTCGACTTCTCCTTGTTCACTGAGATATATAGATGTTGATCCTATTTCATTCTAAATAGCTATCCTTCTACCCATTCACAAGTATAGCTTTCACCTCTCATCAGAGAAGCTTGTTGTCATAGAGGACAGTTCCCACAATTATGTGAAATGCAAAGAATATGTGGCTGCGGAGTTCTCAATCCCCAAGGCCCAGGAATCGTAATGGAAGAGGGAGCAGAAAGATTGTAGGAGCCAGAAGGTCAGCAAGGATTACTTCAAAATACCGTCTTCTGGACATGGCAGGCCCCTTGTACTCATGAGCTCACAGCCTCTGTGGCTGCCTGGTAAAAACTTGCACAATTACAAATGGATTTGGGGTGAAGGTGGCTCTAAGAAGCCCTCATCCCCTAGTTGAGGATATACTGATGCATGATGGCTGCTAGAGGAGTTAAAAAACACATCAGATTTCTTAAGGGGTATGGTTTCTCACAGGTTGCCCGTGTTCCAGTGGATAGTGCTATACCTACTCATATGATACCTTTAAGTGGACCCAGTGATTTAAAAAGAATAAAGGAAAATGGACTCCCTTTCTGTCCTAGTAGCTCTCAAGCACCAGTAGCTCCTCACCTAGGAATGAGGGCTTATCAACTCTCTTCCATCTAAGCTGCGAGCTTGGCTGATTTCATCTTGGGCAAGTCTTGTGGGTATACTCAGTCACAGCTGCTGTGAGTCCATGTGTACAATGACCCTGCCATCTATGGCAAATATTCTTTCACTGCAGATATCTACTACCTCTGGCAGTTTTCTACATGGACTCAGTCCTTAAGAGCCTATCTATGTTTCAGTGCATGGTCCTACACCAATGCACATAAAGGAAGTATTAAATAGACTCATGGGTTTAAAAAAGAGAACATGAAGTTGACAAGGAAAAGTGATAGGGGGCTACGGGAATAGGTGAAAAGGGAAGGAGGTGGGTATGATTAAAATATATTGTGTACATGTACGAAATTCTCATACAACTAATAAAATACAACACAAGAAATTTTAGATTTTCATTTTTAAACATTACCA
This sequence comes from Pachyuromys duprasi, assembly GCA_028658305.1. Lineage (NCBI taxonomy): Eukaryota > Metazoa > Chordata > Mammalia > Rodentia > Muridae > Pachyuromys > Pachyuromys duprasi. The sequence goes on from CM053742.1 coordinate 2,555,192, forward strand.
ATTTTCTCTAAGGTTTTTGTTGGTTCTTCAAAAATCTTATACAAAATATTTTTAAAAGATTTATTTATTTTATCTGTATGAGTTTTTCCCCCTGCATGTATATAGGTACACAAGAGTATGTTTGACATCTGGGAAGGTCAGAAGAGGGTTCCTCATCCTCTGGAACTGGAATGACAGATAGTTGTGCGTACTTGATTCCAGTGTTCCACAAGAGCAAAAAGTGTTCTTAACTGCTCAGCAATCTCTCCTGCTTTCATACAGTATATTGTAATGGTATTCACCTCCTTTCCTGACTCTTTCCAGATACACTCTGTCTTTCCTACCCCTCCAACTTGTGTGTTTCTTCTAAATATTTCCACTCCAATCTGTGCTGCCTATATTCTTGGGTATGTGGCCTTACACTAGAGCATGGTTGAACTACAAGGGCCCCATACATTTTAAGAGAATTAATTTTCCTTCTGGTAGCTTTCAATTGCTAATAGCTCCTTAGCTAGGGGGTGGAACTTTGTGTGCACTTTCCTCTTCTATGTTTGAATTTGGTGTGGCTTGTCCTTGCACAGGTCTTTTGCAGGCTGTCACAATCAAGGTCAGCTTTTATAGACAACTGCTCTGCTGTGTCTGGAAAATTTTTCTTGTAATCATCCACCATTTCTATCTCTGGCTTTTGCAATCTTTCCTCCATATTTTCCATAATGATCACTGAGCTTTGGGAAGAGTCGTGTAATACATATATCCTGTTTAGGGCTTAGCTTTCCAGAGTTACTTATTCTCTGTACCTTGGGCAGTTGAAGGTCTCTGAGATAACTGCCATATTTCACTGATGAGCATTTACAGACATATTAATCTGTGGGTATAATAAGTGTAATTTGAGTTTATGGTTCCAGAGGGATCAGAGTCAATCATATCATGGAAACATGGCAAAAAAAAAGCTCCAACTAATGAAGCAGAAACTGGATGCCGGGAAATCACATCTGCAAACATAAACAAGAAGCATCACCTCTGGAACCATAAGCATCAAGCAGAGAGAGTAGGGCAAAGCCTTAGGCTCTCAGATCCTGTCTCCAGTGACTTGCGTTGTCCAGTTAGGCTTCCTGCCAAACCTTCCTGCTACCTTCTAAACTTTTTGTTTGTTTGTTTGTTTTTGAAAGATGGTTTCTCTGTGTAGTCCTGGCTGTCCTGGACTTGCTTTGTAGATCAGGCTGGCCTGGATCTCACAGAGATCTGCCTGCTTCTGCCTCCTCAAGTGTTGGGGTCACAGGCATGTGCCACTGCACCAGGCTCCTTCTTAACTTTTCTAAACAGCGCCATCAACTGGAGTCCAAGTTTTCAAATGCTTGAGACTTTGGGGGGAGGGTGATTTCTCATTCAGACTACAATAGGATAGTTTTAGAGAAATGTGTTTTTACTGCTTCTTAAGGACAGAAAGGGAGAGCTAGAGGAAAACAGATTGTAGTTTAAGACAAACACGTCCCATATTCTTTCTTCAAACAGTCAAATTGTCCCTGGAAATTAGAGCATTAAATGCACAGAGGAGGAATTTATTGTTTCTAAATGGTCTAGTAGTTAATGCTGATAAGAATTTCATGTATACTTGAGTTTAAATGATAACATTTTAGAGAACAAGATGAAACAAGTATAATAAAAAGACAAAGTCTTTCTCCATTATCTACTGAGGCATGACCAGAAGAGAAAATAGTCAACAAACCATAAAAAAAAATGATTCATTCAGATTGTAGTGAAAAAATATACTGTAGTTCCTTTCTGTAACCTTGAGCTGGTCTCACACAAAGTTGTGAAGACTTTTGCCTATGTCTCCCTTGATACTTCATGCCTTGAAATTCTGCCCGACCACATAAAGTGATCTTAATAATAATCTCATATCTAGTTTGGCTGATTATCCCTAAGTGAACTTGGGTATCTTTGTTTGCATTCAAGACTTAGAAAGAATTTTTCAGTTTTTAGATATTCATTTTCAATTCATGAGCTTGGCTGTGCAAGCCACACTGTCTGAAAACAAATGAGTATGAGGGGGTTATAGTTACAAGTCAGCCAACTCTTCGGAACATAATGAAAATAAGGATTATTATTTTTTTCTTGCTGGCTAGCCATTGTTGAACAATTACTCAATATTTTCAGATATGAGTTAGAAAAATCCACAAATCTTAAAAGCTTTAATAGTTTGATACCAAAAGACATTTATAAAATACTCACATTTGGAAACATGGCTGGCATTAAGATGACACAAATTATAAATTCATTCTTATAAAGGATGTACCTTTCATCACCCTGTTGAAATATGGTTCAAGGTCAGAGACAATTCAGCTAGATTTACAATTAACTTCTGTGATCGTTAATCTCAGTTGCCAACTTCATGAGATCTAGGATCATCTGGCAGATGGATTTCTTGTCATACCTTTGTGGGATTGTCTCTGTCACCTTAATCCAAGTAGGAAGTGCCCACTCCGGGTTGCACCGTCCCCTGGACTGGGATTATGGACTATATACAAAGGAGAAAGGGAGCTGAGCACAAGCACTAGTTCTCTGCTCTCAACTGCAGATACAACATGAGCAAGTGCCAGGATCCAACCACCATTATGGATTTTACTTGGATTCTTAATTTTTGTCAGGGCATTTGAAAGTCTCCCCACCCCCAGATGTAAGCTACTGCTGAATTCCCAGGGCTTTTCAGCATCATGGGGAAATAAATGTCATTAGCTACAGAAGTTATTTTTTAATTCATAATTGTAATTTTGATGTACTGAAAAATGAATGTAAAATCCCAGAAGGAGAGACCCAGAGACCTCTGGCATCTGTGATTTTATGTAAGTCCAAAGCAGAGTTTGAAGCATGATGCATTCCTCAGCATGCCTCAGAGGAACATTAATCAGCACTTAAGAAACAAATCGTCATCTCAGAACAAATGAGAGTCTGTCTCTTTGTTCTTATTTTACAAGAACAAAAATATATCCCCAGAGCACCATGTCTTGTCACCAGTTTAGGCTCAGAAGCAAGAATTGGATAGTTAAATGAGCACAGAACCCACTGTCCCTGTTTCGTCAGTAGGAATTTGAGCAACAGATGCATTTAAAATTATAAATGCCAAGCCTTTCCTTCATTTCTTCCAGTTCTACCTGCACATTTTGGGATTTCTGCCTCATCATATTATATTTTGGAATGACTGAACACTCAGTACAGTGATTCATAGACATTTGTGATTACTGTTTCTGACTGCCTTGTATCACTAAAATCTTAGAATGTAGGCTAGTGTTGACTAAGTCATGCAGAACAATCTGTTGAACATTGGCTCCCCGGATAGTTTAGTCTAACAGAAGTCACACCTGGCTACCTGTGGATCGAGGCTATAGTCTGAAGGAAGGATTTATGGGCATTCACAGGGTAGAGAACGGAGTGTGCACTCTAAAGGCAGGACTGCCAGGATCTCATTCACAGTTCTTCTGGTATCTAACATGCACCTCCCCCATGCCTCAGTTTCTCCATCTGCAAAAAGAAGATTATGATAGTGCCCATGTTTAGTGTTTGTTGAGAAGTATTTATATATATATATATATATATATATACACACACACATACAGTGGTTCCTAGTACAAGACAGACATCTAATGTGTGTTTATTAAGTTGACCTCATAGACAGTCTGTCCTTACTTCACTCACAAAGTTTTGCATACATAGCTCTCTCCCATTTTCTGTCTGTCTATCATTACAACTTACTTGCTGTCACCTTTTTGTATATTTTACAGAAATGCAAAGATCAATTATCGGATTTCAATAATTAAAAATAAAATGTCCATCACTTAAAAGACAGACTCACTTGGTGATAACAGTAATTATTTTTATACGAATTATTGTGGATTGCTCATTTCGTTTGATGAAATTTACATATGTCAATGTATGTAATGGCCAGGACACTCCTATAAAGTGGATAACATGGGGTATTTATTAGTAGGGAGGTGGTAACATTTATCATTGTTTCAGAGTGGAGCATACTTGTTTACCCAGCAGTATATTGCATACTGTTTACTGATTGGGAGTTAATGACATCATATGAAAGAGAATAGTGATGATATAATCACCTTATTTATATAAATAGTTTCTCTTTAGTACATGTGAGGTCTGGTTTCTAGTCCCATTCACCACCACTAAGCAAAACCTTGCTTTTAAAATTAATAGATGCCATTAGAATCATGTAGTTTTGCAAATAATAATTCTGTAAACGCGAAAAGTCCTCAGAAATATTGTTTTCTCTACTTTTTAGAATATTTTATCCTCCCAGCTTTTGTGGTTTTAAAACCACAAAAATAATTTATAATGTGTTACATTGGATCTGATATCCTTCAGCCTTCTGTACTTAGGGGAAAAATACATGAAAAAAATCCCATTTCAATGTGGCCACATGTAAGCCCTAGAACATTACAGAGACCCTTCTTCCATAAATGGTATGTGTGTGTGCATGCGTGCACACATATACATGGCTCTGTGTGAGCATAGATGTGCATTTATTACCAGGTCCTAATGTGATTACTTTCCTTCTACTTTGAATCAGATTTTCTTTGCTAGCTCTCTAACTTTCAAGTATACTCCTGGCTCTGCCTTTCCCGTTTTCCCATAGTACCACTGGGATTACAGATGGATGCTACCATATTTGGCTTTATATGGTCTCTGGGAATGTGAACCCAGGTTATTTTGCGTATGGCTTAAGTGCTTCATCCAGAGAGCAATCTCCTCAGTCCTAATCAGTGCTTTTTCCAGGTTTCTGAGAAGATGTAGACTGAGCTGGGCAGATTAAAATCATACTTGGATTCGTTGCATGAGGAGCATTCAGAAGTAGAGTCTGTCTCTTGGTATAGAAGGGGCATGAATTATTTCAGTATTTCCCTGACACTGTTAGTATGGTAGTCATAGGCATTTAAATAATTAAGCATTACTTAATTTAATATTTAGGTATTCAAACTTCCAGTTCAGGTATTTTAAATCAACGACTAACAAGTTCATTCACCTATCTCTAACATCAGTTAACGGGTATATTTCATTATCACTTTATTTGTAATAAGGTCTCATGTACCCTGAGCTGATTGCAGACGCACTATATAGCCTAGGCTGTACTTGTACTCTGATCCCCCTCCTGTCTACTCCTTACATGAGCTCAAAGCTCCCACAGGTTTATCCCCACTCTTTTTGGAGGGATTGAGTGTATTTTGTTATTTCAGATGGATAGAGGAATGACCTGGATATACAGTGGGACAGAATTGAAATCTGCTGGAAATATATCATCAATAAATGTACTTCACACAAATATTCTTGGCAGTGGTTCAAATATAGATGACACCTTTGCCACTTTTCTGTACTTGTGTCAGACATATTTCCCAAACAAAACACTGTTTTTTTCTAGATTCTGATAAACAACTCTTTAGACTGTGAGTCATGACCCCACTGTGGGGTCATATAATTGAATGTAGGCACTGTAAACAGTTTGATAGGTGAGGACCTCCTCCCTTTCCATCTGACCCTAGCTAATCACGCCTCTTCAGGACTGGCTGCAATGTCCTCTTTTGTGGCCTAGCACTTGGAAAGGGGCAGGGAGGAGATGAGGGAGGGAGGGTGGGATTGGGAGGGAATGAGGGAGGGGGCTATGGCTGGGATACAAAGTAAATAACCTGTGATTATATAAAAAATAAAAATTATAAGAAAATTAAAATTTTTGATAGGAATGAAATATTTCTAAATACACAAGGACGAAAAATTAATCTAAAATTCTGAGTGTAAAGAATCCAGTGCCTGCCCACTGAGGATCACGTGACTCTACTGCAGCCTCAGTTTGTGGGCACTTTGAATTGCTTATGCCAGCATGCCATGCCATGCATCACCACCAAATGCTGCCAGAAATACCTTGGCTGAGATTCCAGAGGATTGTACACTATGAATCCAACGTTTTGACTGTACATAAAAAGTATTTTACTCTTATAGAAACATAACGTTAAATACCAGAAAACAAAAGTTTTAATATTTCTGTACTAAAATTCCTTAGCATGCATGCATTGGCAATTATCAAATAAAAATATGGTTCAATCCCTAGAGGTTGAACATGTACCTCCTGCCAAATTTGACATCCACCCAAAATTTAATTCTGTATGTGGAACTAAACAAGCACATCCATCTCATTAGTGTGCTGTTTTTATTTATCTTTTATAAATGTCACAGTTATACAGATAGCAATGAAATGTTTTAAATTAAAATCACTTATGATTTACTGTGACATGTACACAATGCACGTGAACAATTCATACCTCTGTCTCTAACATCACTTTCTACTACTTCCCTAGCCCTTTCAAGTCCATCAACTATGATAAAGTGGGACCTGTGCATTTTGTGTGTAGCTTTTATCAAAAAAGTTACAGTGGTGATTAAATAGAACGTGCTCATTGAAAAACAGTGACATTAGAGACACACAATTGTCACTAGAGGATGGTCTGCATAGATGAGGATCACCTTGACAAATATTAGACACACTATTGTTGACTATTGTGTCTATCTTTTTAAAATAAGCATATATCATTTTCAAAATTTTGTAAGGGAAAAGTCTAATACATGATATTTTCTTTTGTGAGGGTTTGAGTTTATGTCAGACACAGTCCCTGTTCCCATTACTAGGAAACCCACTTGGAGACTGAACTGCAATGGGATACATCAGTGTAGGGGTTCTAGGGGTTCTAGGTTGTCTCCATGCATGGTCCTTGGCTGGAGTATCAGTATCAGAAAAGACCACTGTGCCCAGAATGTATTGATCTGTTTCTCTCCTTGTGGATCTCCTGTCCCCTCCAGGATTTCCTATCTCCCCCTTCTTTGATAAGATTCCCTACACTCTGCCCAAAGTTTGGCCATGAGTCTCAGCATCTCCTTCATCTCTTTCAATACCTTGCTGAGTAAAATCATTCAACTACTCTCTGTGGTAGGCTCCTGTCCTGTTGCCTGCTTTCTCCCTTTTCTGATGGCCATCCCCTTTGCCTTTCATTATAAGGACTGATCATGTTACCCAGGGTCCTCCTCTTTGCTTAGATTCTTTAGGTGTACAGCTTTTAATATGTTTAACTTATATTTTATGTCTAATATCCTCTTATAAATAAATATATAACATGTGTGTCTTTCTGTTTCTGGGATATCTCACTCGGGATGATCTTTTCTAGGTCCCACCATTTGCCTGCAAATTTCATGATTTCCTCGTTTTTAATTGCTGAGTAGTATTCTATTGTGTAAAAGTACCACCATTTCTCTATCCATTCCTCAACTGAGGGACATCTGGGTTGTTTCCAGATTCTGGCTATAATGAATAAAGCTGCTATGACCATGGTTGAGCAAATATCCTTGTTGTATAATTTAGCATGTTTTGGATATATGGCTAGGAGTGGTATAGCTGGATCTTGAGGAAGCAGTATTCCTAATTGTCTGAGAAATTATCAGATTGATTTCCAAAGTGATTGTACAAGTTTACATTTCCACCAGCCATGGAGGAGGGTTCCCCTTTCTCCACATCCTCTCCAGCATGTGTTGTCACTTGAGTTTTTTATCTTAGCCATTTTGATGGGTGTAAGGTGAAATCTCAGGGTCGTTTTGATTTGCATTTACTGATGACTAGGGATGTTGCACATTTCTCAGCCATTCAATATTCCTCTATTGAGAATTCTCTGTTTAGCTCTATACCCCATTTTTAATTGGGTTACTTGATTTTTGATATTCAATCTCTTGAGTTCTTTATATATTCTGGATATTAACCCTCTGTCAGATATAGAGATGGTGAAGTTCCTTTCCCAGTCTCTAGGTTGTCGTCTTATTCTGTGTCCTGTGCTTTACAGAAATTTTTTAGTTTCATGAGGTCCCATTTATTGATTATTGCTCTCAGAGCCTGTGCTGTTGGCATTCTGTTCAGGAAGTTGTCTCCTGTGCCAATGAGTTCAAGGCCCTTCTTCAATTTTTCTTCTAAGAGGTTTACTGTGTCTGGTTTTATGTTGAGTTCTTTGATCCACTTGAAATTTATTTTTGTTCAGGGTGGTAAATATGGATCTATTTGCATTTTTCTACATGTAGGTATCCAGTTACACCAGCAACAACTGTTGAAGATGCTGTCTTTTTCCATTGTATGCTTTTGGCTTCTTTGTTAAAAATCAGGTATCCAGAGGGGTGTGTGTTTACTTCTGGGTCTTCTATTCCATTCCATTGATATGCTATTCTGTTACTATGCTAGTACCGTGCAGATTTTATTACTATTGCTCTGTAGTACAGCTTGAGATTAGGGATGGAGATACCTCCAGACCATCTGTTGTTGTACAAGATTGTTTTAGCAATTTTGGCTTTTTTTTCCACATGAAATTGAGAATCATTCTTTGAAGTTTTGTAAAGAATTTTGTTGGTGTTTGCAGACAGCTTTTGGCACTATGTTAATCCTACCAATCCATGAGCTTGGGAGATCTTTCCATCTTCTGATATCTTCTTCAATTTCTTTCTTCAGAGACTTGAAGTTTTTTTTCAAACAAATCTTTCACATGCTTGGTTAGAGTTATACCAAGATACTTTATGCCCTTAGTGGCTATTGTGAAGGGTGTTTTTTCCATAATTTCTCTCTCAGCCCTTTTTGCTTTCATATACAGGTGGGCTACTCATTTTTTTAATTTTAATTTTATATTAATTATAGTTTATTTACTTTGTATCCCAGCTGTAACCCCTCCCATCATTCACTCCCAATAATACCCTTCGTCATCTCCTCCCATGCCCTTCTCTAAGTTCAAAGATAGGGTAGGTCCTCCTCTCCCTCCATATGAGCCTAGCCTATTAGATCTCATCAGGACTGCATGCATTCTCTTCCTCTGTGGTCTGGTAAGGCTGCTCTCCTATCAGGGGGAGGTGACAAAAGAGCCAGCCACCTTTGACCCTCCCCCATACAAGCCGGGGAGTGACAGACTGGCTGGATCCCAGTGGAGGACATTGCAGCCAGCCCTGGGGAGAAAGGATGAGCTGGGGTTGGATGGAAGGGGATGAGGACCTCCCCCGTTGGTGGACTTGGAGGGGGCAGGGAGGAGATGAGGGAGGGTTGGGGAGGATGGGAGGGAGTGAGGGGGAGGCTGCGCATGGGATGCAAAGTACCTAACCTGTGATTGATAACAAAAAAATAAAATAAAATAATATTATATATATAAAAAAGAGCCAGCCACTTAGTTCATGTCAGAGACAGTCCCGGTTCCCCTGACGAGGGAACCCGCTTGGATACTAATTTGCCATTGGGTATATCTGTGCAGTGAGTCTAGGTTATGTCTGTGCATGGTCTTTCGTTGAAGTATCAGTCTCAGAAAGACCATTGGGCCCATATTTCTTGGTTCTGTTTCACTTCTTGTGGAACTCCTGTCCTCTCCAGGTCTTTCTATCTCTACCTTCTTTCATAGGATTACCTGCACTCTGCCCAAAATTTGGCTATGACTCTTAGCATCGGTTTTGATACACTATTGGGTAGAGTCTTTCAGAGTCCCTCTGAGGTAGGCTCCTGTCCTGTTTCCTGCTTTCTTCCTCTTCCAATGTCCATTCCATTTACGTTTCTGACTGAGGATTGACCATCCTAGGCAGGGTCCTCCTTTTTGCATAGCTTCATTAGGTGTACAGCTTTTAGTATGTTTGTTTATCTTATATGTTTACTATCCACTTATAAGTGAGTATATACTATGTGTGTCTTTCTGCTTGTGGAGTACCACATTCAGGGTGATCTCTCCTGGATCCCACCACTTGCCTGCAAATTTCATAATTTCCTTGTTGTTAATTGCTAAATAGTATTCCATTCTGTAAACGCACCACAATTTCTCTGTTCATTACTCAGTTGAGAGGCATCTGGGTTATTTCCAGGTTCTGGCTATTATTAATAAAGCTACTACAAATATTATTGAGCTAATGTCCTTGTTGTGGATTTGAGCATATGTTGGATGTATGGCTAGGAGTGGTATAGCTGGATCTTGAGGAAGCAGTATTCTTAATTGTCTCAGAAAACGCCAGATTGATTTCCAAAGTGATTGTGCAAGTTTACATTCCCAACAGCAGTGGAGTATGGTTCCCCTTTCTCCTCATCCTCTCCAGCTTATATTGTCACTTCAGTTTTTGATCTTTGCCATTCTAATGGGTGTAAGGTGAAATCCCATGGAAGTTTTGATTTGCATCTCACTGATGGCTAAGGATGTTGAGCATCTCTTTACATGTTTCTCTGCCATTGGATATTCCTTCACAGAGAATTCTCTGTTTAGCCCTCTACCCCATTTTTAAATTGGATTATTTGTTTTGTTGCTTTTTAAATTCTTTTTTTTAAATTTATTTATTTTTATCTCAATCACAGGTTAGGTACTTTGAATCCCAGGCATAGCCCCCTCACTCATTCCCTCCTACCCTCCCACTCCCTCCCTCATCTCCCTCCTCCCCGCCCCCTCCAAGT
>CM053742.1:2566165-2584922 GCA_028658305.1 Pachyuromys duprasi
GACCAGAAGAATGTGTCAGGTCCCTTGGAACTAAAATTAGCTGCTTTGTAGGTGCTGGGGGTTGAACTTGGGTACTGTGGAAGACCAGCCATTGTTTTCAACTGCTGAACTCTGCCTCCAGCTCCCCGACTAGTTCATTTTTAAAATGCAGTTCAAATGTATTCAAATGGCATTCAGTTATCCCAGAAGAGATGTTGATATGATCTAAGGTACACATTGTGTTTATTTTCTTTTATTTCTCCTCTTTATTTGCAAGCAATGTATTATAGTATAGTCTGCATACCTTACCACTTACCCATGTCAATAAAGTGGAATTCTGTTAGAATGTTCAGTTTCACTTTCCAATATTACCACCAACTTGAAAGCAGTTAGAGCAATGGTTTTCAACCTTCCTAATGCTGCGACTTTTTAATACACTTCCTCATGTGGTGACTCCCAACAGTAAAATTATCTGTTGCTGCGTCATAACTATAATTTTGCTATTGTGTGAATTATAGTGTAAACATCTGTGTTTTCAGATGATCTTAGAAAAGGGTTGTGATCCACATGCTGAGAACCACAAAGTTAGAGGCTTCCAAAAGAAATTCCTGTACTCTTCCTAACATACACCCTTCATCCTGTTATAAAGTGTACTTCTGTGGATAAACTAATGGTAAAAATTTCACAAATCTTTCAAAAGCTACTCTTTTAAAATATCTATTTTATTTTTAACACATATATGTATGGGATGTTGCATATGAGTACAACTACTTGCAGAATCTGGAAAAAAGCATTGGATCCCCTAGAGCCAGAGTTAAAGGTAGTTGTGAACTACCTGAAATAGTGCTAGGAACTGAACTCAAGTCCTCTGAAAGAGTAGAAAGTTCCTTTAGGCACTGAGTTGTGCCTTTAACCCTTAAAAATCTACTTGTTATCTTTTTTCCTTTTCAAAATGTTTGGGTTTTTTTTTTCACTCCTTCCTTCCCCCATCCACTCTCTGTCTGTGTTCTTCTTCTCTGTTTTCTCACTTTCAGCATTGACTGCAAGATTAGAAATAGCAAAGAATAGCATCTGGTGTGAAGTCTAAGAGAAGGCAAAAGAGCAACACATCAAAAAAAAAAAAAAACCCCAACATTGAACTGTAATATTTCAAAAATTAAAATAAATGGGAAACTCCTGATCTTTTAAATAAACAGAGGCTGTATCCTAGTGTAAGTCTCTTACCTCCCTCCAATCTTTCCATATGCTGAATCTTGTTTACCAAAACAGGCATGCTGCCAGGTGAGGATGCCTTTACATATTTAATCTTTTTATTCACTGCCTGATAATAGGGCATAGACAGATTTCTGATTTCTTTTCTAGCTATCCTTAAATTCTGCACCCTCCACCACCTGATACTGTTTTCATTTCTTGCCCTTTCATTTTATCCTTTCTCACATATACTGGTCAACTAACACATTTTTGAAGGCCAGAGAGGATGGTCAAAGGAAGGTGAGAAAATTACATATCTCACGGGCTGGGTGGTTAGCCCAGGGGTAAGTGAGGTATTGATAGTGATCTCTACTGACTGAGACACACAGGATTTTATGACTGCAGTGCCCTAGTGGGACATGGTGCGGAAATTCATGCTATATGAGAAATTGTTTTCTTGATCTTGAGACTGAGAGACAGAAAGGGGTCATAAAATTTCCTGATGCAAATTTATTTTAATTAATGAAAATTATGGAATACCATAAATAGCACAGTGAACTAACATTGCTCTGTCATTGAACCATCTGGTCAAATTTAACCCAGGGAAAAATTATAGAATAAAGCTCAGAGGACTCAGAAGACAGCAAATAATACATGACTCTAAGAAGCTGTTGGTTATTGCTGTAACTACAATATTGAATGTCTCACAAAGGCCCATGTACCTTATAGTGGAGGTGTAGTCCCCAGCATGATGTTACAGGGATGTAGTAGCTTAAGAGGTCGTCCTAGCAGGAGGGAGTTATGTCATTGGAATGGTACCTGAGAGACCAAAGAATTAAAAATTAGTGGGTATTGGATAATAAGCCTGAACAAAGGCAAGCCAAATGGAGATATGCCCAACCACCTGGGGGAAGGAACTAGCTTTACTGCATTCTTTTCCTGCCCACTAGAGATACAGTTAGTAGGAAACACTCCCAGATGGACAGGCCAGAACAGTTTGTGGTCTTGGCACCAAAAGTAAACCTATCATTTCAAAAGTCAATTTCCCTTACCCAATCATGTAATGCCAAGGCATATAACTCCCTGCCTGAGTTTTTCCCTTTAAAAACCTTGTTCCCCTAGACTGAGGGGCCACATTCCTTTCCTGCTTCTGGAGGAAGTTTTTGCCACCCATGGCTCAAGCACATATACTATAGTCCCTCATGTATTTGTAGAGGAGTCCTCCTTCTTGATTAGCTTCCTTAGGTGTACAGATTTTAGTATGTTTACCCTATGTTATATGTCTAATATCCACTTATGAGTGAGTATATACCCTGTGTGTCTTTCTGCCTCTGGGATATCCCAGTCAGGATGATCTTTTCCAGTTCCCGACATTTACCTGCAAATTTCACGATTTCCTTGTTTTTTATTGTTGAGTAATATTCCATTGTGTAGATGTGCCATCATTTCTGTATCCATTCCTCAGTTGAGGGGCATCTGGGTTGTTTCCAGGTTCCGGCGATTACAAATAAAGCTGCTACACATGGTTGAGCAAGTGTCCTTATTGTGTACTTGAGCATCTTTTGGATATATGCCTAGGTATAGCTGGATCTTGACAAAGTGCCGTTCCGTTCCTAACTGTCTGATTAAGTACCAGATTGATTTCCAGAGTGGAGGAGTACCAGATTGATTTTCAGACTGATTTCTCATCAGCAGTGGAGGAGGGTTCCTCTCTCTCCACAACGTCTCCAGCATGTGTTGTCTCTTGAGCTTTTGATCTGAGACATTCTGATGGGTATAAGGTGAAATCTCAGGGTCATTTTGATTTGCATCTCTCTGATGACTAAGGATGTTGAGCATTTCTTTAAGTGTTTTTCTGGCCATTCATTATTCCTCTATTGAGAATTCTCTGTTTAGCTCTGTACCCCATTTTTTAGTTGGATTACGTGATTTGTTGCTGTTTAACTTCTTGAGTTCTTTATATACACTGGATATTAGCCTTCTGTCAGATATAGGGTTGGTGAAGATCCTTTCCCAATATGTAGGCAGTTGTTTTGTTCTGACAACAGTGTCCTTTACTTTACAGAAGCTTTTCAGTTTCATGAGGTCCCATTTATTGATTGGTGCTCGTTCAGGAAGTTGTTTACTGTGCCAATGAGTTCAAAGCTCTTCCCCACTTTATCTTCTAACAGGTTTAGTGTGTCTGGTTTTATATTGAGGTCTTTGATCCACTTGGACTTTATTTTTGTGCAGGGTGATAAGTATGGCTCTATTTGCATTTTTCTACATGTAGACATCCAGTTAGACCAGCACCATTTGTTGAAGATGCTGTCTTTTTTTCCATTGAATGGTTTTGGCTTCTTTGTCAAAAATCAGGTGTCCATAAGTGTATGGGTTTATTTAAGGTCGTCAATTTGATTCCATTGTTCCACCAGTTGGTTTCTATGCCAGTACCATGCAGTTTTTAGTATTGTTGCTCAATAGTACAGTTTGAGATCAGGGATGGAGATACCTCCAGAAAGTCTTTTATTGTAGAGGATTGCTTTAGCCATTCTGGATTTCTTGTTATTCCATACGAGGTTGAGAATTTTTCTTTCAAGGTCTGTAAAGAATTGTGTTGGTAATTTGATGGGAATTGCATTGAATCTATATATTGCTTTTAGTAAGATGGTCTTTTTACTATATTAATTATGCCAAGCCATGAAGAATTAATTAGAAAAAGATATCAGAAGATGCTTGGGATTGTAACAGCGGATTCCTAATTGGCCATAACTCATCCCAGGCAGGGAACACTGCATGGCGGGTCTGTGGCCCATGGAAAATTTGTAAAAACCACAAAAGGATAATAGTGTCTTAGTTCACATGGCTCTTTCATAAAGGAACAAGAGGTAGAAAATGACTTTTTGAGTCTCTGTGAATTTGATACTATCTGTTTGCACCTGGATTCACTTCCTATGTCATTTATTCTCTAGGTGTTTGTCAATCAGATACCACTGTATCTGTAGCTACTGTAGTCTCTGGCTTCTGGTTTAGTTTACAGCATGAAGGGATACCAGGAGACTTCATGTTGGCTTGGTAGAAGGGTCTGAAAGAGAAGAATCAATAGTAGGCATACTGAAGCTCTTGTGCATCACTATGTAGGTAACCAGAAATACCCAAGATAGAATAAAGAACACGTTGAAGGCCTCATGGGAACTGTTGGCAGTCAACATTTTAGGATTTCACAACATGATTAGGTAGATGTTTGAGATATGTTCAATTCACTCAATGTAGCAACTCTGACTTCTGCCTCTTGTACTTTTATACTCCATCAATAATACTGATACTACCTTCTTATCCTAACACTAGTAATACATGACAACAATCCAATGGTATTCCTTTTTCCGATAAGCATTTTATTGAAATGACTAAGGTAACAACACCTTGTTCTAACTCCATTTTATGTCTGCTTAGACACTTCTCAGCCCTCTATCCCTAACACCTCCCCTCCAATAGCGACATCCACCTTATCAAAACATTTGGAAATTCTATGACTTTGACCATGGTCCATATGTATTAACTCAAATAATCATGTCTATTACAAACTAAACATAATCTTTTCAGTTTATTTTGATGCAGGGATTCTTGAGATCAGCAGGTTTTGCAGGCTCTGGATTTCAGGGTTTGCAGAGATAGCCAAACCCTTCTATGAAACCACAAGAGAAACTAAAAGCTTTGAATGAACTTCAGAACAGCAATCGAACACTTCAAGTGGGCTTTGCTATAGTTTCTGTTCAGTTTGTGTAGACATAATTATAACTGAAAAATTATAAATCAGAATTAAGTGACATGTTATAGCTAACATAACTACTACATTCTGCCAGAACAAATATTGTAAAGTTACTCTGGCCCTCGTTTAACACTGAGTTAATTGCAGTTTTTTCCTTTTAAAATACTGTACCCCTAGGAGTAGTATAGCTGGATCTTGAGGTAGCACTATTTCTAATTGTCTGAGAAAGCACCAGATTGATTTCCAAAGTGGTTGAACAAGTTTACATTCCCACCAGCATTGGAGGAGGGTTCCCCTTTCTCCACATCCTCTCCAGCATGTATTGTTACTTGAGTTCTTGATCTTAGCCATTCTGATGGGTGTAAGGTAAAATCTCAGGGTCATTTTGATTTGTATTTCTCTGATGACTGAGGTTGTTGAGCGTTTTTTAAGTCTTTTGCTGCCATTCTTTATTCCTCTATTGAGAATTCTGTTTAGCTCTGTATCCCATTTTTTAATTGGATTACTTGATTTGTTGCTGTTTAACTTGTTGAGTTCTTTATATATTCTGGATATTAGCTCTCTGTCAGATATAGGGTTGGTGAAAATCCTCTCCCAGTCTGTGGGTTGTCGTTTTGTTCTAATGACAGTGTCCTTTGCTTAATAGAAGTTTTGTTTTGTTTTGTTTTGTTTTAGTTTTATGAGGTCCCATTTATTAATTGTTGATCTTAGATACTATGCTGGTGGTGTTCTGTTCAGTAAGTTCTCTCCTGTACCAATGAGTTCAAGGCTACGCATATGTCCAAAAGGTGCTCAAGTATACAACAAAGACAACCATGTTTGTAGCAGCTTTATTTGTTATGCCAGAATCTGGAAATAACCTAGATGTTCCTCAGCTGAGGAAATTGTGATACATCTACACGATGGAATACTACTCAGCAATGAAAAACAAGGAAATCATGAACTTTGCAGGCAAATGGTGGGAACTAGAAAATATCATCCTGAGTGAGCTATCCCAGAAGGAGAAATACACACATGGTATATACTCTCTTATAAGTGGATATTAGAAATATAATATACAATACTATATTATAGTATATTATAGTGTATTTTATAATATAGGACACTAAAATCTGTACACCTTAAGAAGCTAAGCAAGAAGGAGGAGCTTGCGTAAAATGTTCAGTCTTCATTCAGAAAGGCAAGAGAGATAGATATTGGAAGAAGGTGAAAATAAGGAACAAGACAGGAGCCTACCACAAAGGGCCTCTGAAATACTCTGCCCTGCAGGGTATCAAAGCAGAAGCTAAGACTTACAGCCAAACTTTGGGCAGAGTGCAGGGAATCTTATGGAAGCAGTAGGAAATTGCAAGACCTGAAGAGGCTCAGAGCTCCACAAGGAGTGTAACAGAACCAAAAAATCTGGGCACAGGGGTCTTTTCTGAGACTGATGCTCCAACCAAGGACCATTTATGTAGATAACCTAGAACCCCTGGCAGCTCAGTGTCCAAGTGGGTTCCCTAGTAATGGGAACAGGGACTGTCTCTGTCATGAACTGATTGGCCTGCTCTTTGATCACCTCCCACTGAGGGGGGAGCAGCCTTACCAGGTCACAGAGCAAGACTATGAAAGACAGTCCTGATGAGAACTAATAGACTAGGGTCAGATCGAAGTGGAGGAGTTCCTCCACTATGAATGGACTGGGGAAAGGGCATGGGAGGAGATGAGGGGGCTAGGAAGGGAGGGCAGGATTGGGAGGGGACAAGGGTGGGGCTACACCTTGGATACAAAATGAATAAATTAAAATTTTTATTTAAAAAGAGAAAAAAATATCAACATAAAATAAGATAGCTATGAGAAACAATAAAAATATCTTGGCACAAAAAAAAAAATCTTGTAACCCTAAGCTTTAGCATCAAGAGTATTTCTGAGACACTAGTCTACTCCTGGTCTCCAGAGTACTCAAATTTGACCTTACATTATTGGTGATCTATAACTTTCTTACCTATACTATAATAATTATAATTATTACAATAATTATAATGATAAAAAAGCATGAGGGCTGGAGAAAAGACATGGTGAGAAAAGCCTTTGCTGTGGATGCATGAGGACCTAAGTTTGCATCCCCACTATCTATGTAAGAAAAAAATGAGACATGGTTGCATGCTTTTATACTCTCAATAACTGGGGAAGCAGAAAAAGGCATATCCCTTGGGGGGCTTACTGAATATCCAGTCTAGCTATTCTGTAAACTCTAGATTCACTAAGAGATTGTGTTTTCAAAAAGAAGGTAGAGAAGGACTGGAGGGATGACTCAAGTGGTTAAGAGCACTGGCTGATCTTTTAGAGGAGATGGTTACAATTTATAGCACCCGTGTGGAAGCTTATTACTGTTTGCAGCTCCGGATCCAGGGAATTTAATGCCCTCTTTTAGCCTTCACAGGTGTCAAGCACATATCTGGTACACAGACATGTATGACTACCAATAAAGGAAAGCACCCAAAGACAACCCCTGGACTCTACACGTACACAAAGGCAATCGTATGTGAATACAGATCTAGTTCTACACACATACCAAAAACAATAATAAATCTAGAACTGTCACGATAAAACATGAAACATATTTCCTCTTATTAGTAGTTTGACTTCTGAAAATGATTGTAAAATCCATATAGTATAATACATATATATATATATATATATATATATATATATATATATATACACACACACACATATATATGCTGTTATGCCCAGATCTTAGGGCTATCATATATATGTATAGGTTTTTGTAGTGCATTTATGGATCATTGGACATTTGACTTATTTCCACTTATTGACATGGCAAATAGCAACACTGACATAGTGGTTACTGAATCACACTGTAAATTCTGTAGAGTGAAATTATTCAGTTATATGTTAACTTTAAATTTAGATTTTGAGGCTGTCCATATGAACGTCAACTATTTTGACAAAATAAACAAGATAAAGTCCATGATCTATATTTCCCTAAATTGAATTGTGACAGTTACTAAGCCCATAAAATTTTCTGCTGGAATCTTCTAAAAACTTTAAAAAGAACACGTATTCAGACCTAAGGAGATAGCTTACTCAGTAAAATGCTCTCCACGGTGTTCATGGAAACATGAAGACCTGAGTTTGGAGTCCCAGTATCCACATTAAAGGGGACCATTTCTGGGGTTGGAGAGATAGCTCAGTGGTTAAGAGCATTAGTGGTTCTCTCAGAGGATATGGGTTCAATTTTTAATGCCCATATGGCAGCTCACAACTGTCTGTAACTCCTACACGAAATCCAACACCCTCACACAGACGCACATGCAGTCAAAACACCAGTGTACATAAATTTTAAAAAACCTTATTTTTAAAAGATGGGCATGGCAGCACATGCCTGTAATCACAGCACTAGGAAGTAGAGATTGGAAGTACTTACTAGCCAATCAACCTAGATGAATCTGTAAACTGCAGATTTAGTGAGAGACCCTATCTGAAAGAATAAGTTAAAGAGCAATCAAGAAGGATACCAAATATCAACCTCTAGTCTCCACATCTACGTGCACACATGCACATGTGTAGCTGAACCATACACTTGTACATATACCAATATAAAGCTGTACATCCACGAAACACACAAACACTAAATAAGTACATAAAATGAAATAACAAAAATCAAGCATCTTTAGGCATGGGGGAGAGAATGCCACAGTCTCATTCTTCATTCCCTACTGATGAACACTGATTCCTCATGACAGTGTTGAAAGTGTTGCTCTACAACAGTCGACATATCACTGTGCTTTTGAAGCCAGCCTGAGAAGCAACTTGTGAAGCTATACTTTTCCTGACGAGACCAACAGTTTCATAATCACATTTTTAGGGCTACAATTGTGAGACAATTTTCTTATTTTGAATACAAAAACCCTGACATGCCCCCCCCGCCACAGATGAGATGACAAAGACAAACTTTCCATCATTTGGTGCATTTTCTGAGCCCATACCTGCCCTGGAATAGCCACCAACAGATACTAATCCTTTGTTGCTTAGCCAAGCTGTCTTTTATGCTCTCAGTTTAACCTAGCAAAATATCTTGGGGCAACTGCATGCTTCCTGCCTCACAAATGAGAAGGGAATCATTTATCATCCTCCAACATAGGCTTACCATCTTTAAAGTTCTGATTGCTGAAGAAGGACAAGGTCAGAACAAATTGAGTTTTTGGATGGCTGTCCAGAGGTGCAGTAGTAGTAAGAGGCAATACCCTCGGTGCACACATCCTCTTTTGAGTCTTCCTGAATACAAATGCATCAATTTTAAGAAACTTGGCACAGCTCCTTAAGAGCTCATTCCCCAAAATTATTTGTCTCTAAGATCTTGGCATCAGTAACTTTCCTTCTATCCATTTTAAGGGCTTGTAAACTTATCTATTACACTTTCATGTGCCTCGGACAGCAAAGGTCCCATGAAGTTCTAAAACTCGCATAGTCTCAGCTTGGAACCTTACAAACTTGAAGAGATAAAAAACAGAAGCTGCAACCTTCAGGACAGTCAAATAAGTGTGCCATAATGGAACATATTATTTTTCTTTCTTTTCTTTTCTTGTTTTTTTTTCAACATAAGATTTCTCTGCGTAGCCTTGGCTGTCCTGGATTCACTGTGTAGACCACACTGACCTTGAAATCACAGAGCTCTACCTGCCTCTGCCTCCCAGAGTGCTGGGATTAAAGCCGTGCACCACCACACTTGGCTGTGTTGTATAATTCTTAAGCAAAAGTTTTTCTCATTTTAAAAATAATTTTAGGAAAAAAAACTTTTCAAGTTTTAGAAAGTTTGTCCTTTTTTCATCTTTTTATTATCTGACAATTCCATATATGTGAAATATTTTGATCATATTTATTCCCTATTACTCTTTTTTTTTATCTCATTCTACTACCTTAGAAACCCTTCTCCTAACAAGCACCCTGCTGACCACTTTCAGCTCTTGCTTTGTGACCAAATGAGTTTAGTTACAACTGCTTGCATGAGCACTGGTGGTGAACTGTTTACTGAAGTAGTTATACTGCTGAAGAAAAAATAGTATCTACCTTCCAAAAGCCATTAACTGCCCTCAAGTCGGAGTGGTGCCTAATAAGCCCTTTGCCTGTTCATGCTGGACCATTGACTGCTTGATTTTAGCCAGGTCTTGTGCAGGTAGCAGTAGCTACTATGAACTCATGAGTGCAAAAATTATGTAATTCCAAGGACACATTTCACAGCACTTCACTCCATCCTCAGGCTCCTATATTCTTTCTGTTCCCTCTTCTGTGATATTCCCTGAACCTTGGACCAGATGGCATAGATGTTTCATTTAAGACTGAGCACTTAACAGCCACTTAGTCTCAACACTTTGACCAATTACACATCTCTGCAATAACTGTTTCCTGCTGCAAAAAGTAGCTTGTTGAGAGCTTATTGACAGGCAAGGTTGAGAGCACCACTAATCTCTGTATGAGCATAGAAAGCTGTTTCCTGTTTATAAGTCAGTCTTTCATCCTTAAGAGTGGAATTTTATTTTGTAACCCTCAGCCAGTAAGGAATCCCATAGACACAAAACATAATGGTTCTCAGTTATTAGCATGCCAAAAGTTGAAAATAGTTCCCATTCATCTGGTTGAAAACAGTACCCATTCATCTGAGGACATTTGCACATGAGAACTACACCAGGGAGAAGATTTAAAGTAAATGGCTCAGAAGCTGGGCAGTTATTCTATGGTTCTGAATATCTTCCAGAGCTGCTTCTCATTCATTCATCTCTGTAAATTAAGAACTGGGTCATAGGATCCAGATGACTGGCATTTTGCCTCTGCTTTATGGTGACAAGTGCCGAAGCAAGTTGTGAGGTTTCATCTCAAATACTTGTTTTTCTTTTTTAAATCACATCCTCTTTAAAAGTCAATCTATGTAAATTTCATGCAATCTATTTTTACTGATGCCACTAAGAGACTTTCTCGTTTCCCAGCATGACTTGTCTGATAATTAGCATTCTCTGGCAATCCAGAAAAGACTCTGGGGAGCTCTCCTAGGAAGATATCAGCTGAAAAGAGGGATAAGGAGCATTTTAAGCTGATGAGCAGGTTCTGCAACTGGCCAATATATACATGTCTCTCTGGGCCTGGGAAGACTGGCAAGCTCTTTCAAGTATCCATTGAGCTCTCCTCCTTCCCCCTGCAGACTGTAGACTAATAAAAAAAGCCTGTTTGGGAATGAGCTGTAGGGCTCCTTCCAACCCAGTAATTATATTTTCTGTTCCCTGAGGCTGCCCTTTAAAGACCTCAGATTTATTTATTTATTTATTTATTTATTTATTTATTTATTTATTTATTTTGGAAAAGTCAGTCTTCTGTTCTAGCAGCCTGCAAGGCACAGTTCATCCCTTTTATATGTCCACTTCTGGGTGTGATATTTAGCAATTATTAATGTCACAAATTATAATCTATTTTATTGTTGCTCGATAAGCTCTATCTTATACTTGTAAGCAACACCTCAGTTCAGTAAAAACTCACACCAAATCTCCTTTATCTCCTTCTCCCTTACACACACACACACACACACACATGGAGAGGGGGAGACAGACAGAGAGAGAGAGAGAGAGAGAGGTAATAAAAAGCAATTCATGGCTAGAGAACAGTCAATGTACTTGAGACCATACCCACAAAGAAAACTGGCTCTCTCTCCCTTAGCAGGGCTAGATTATCAATACCTTCTCAACCACAAGCTGGAACCTTGAACCTTGTATAGTTCTCCCCCTTCCATGCTATATAGCCAGTTTTCCTAGTGTATAGTAGGAGAGATTTTTAAAAAATGCATGTGGGTTTTCTCAAGCTTTGAATTGGTGCCTTGCTGAGCAATTATGAACCATCTTACTGGTACCTCCAATGAGCCCATGGCTGTCTGTCAGCTCCCTATTCTGTGGTGTGTATGTATTTATGTTGGTAAACATGTTCATGAGTGTAGCTGGCTTATGCTGCTTTCTGGGTTGTCTTTTCCCACCCTTTATCCCCTCTAACAGTTTCATCCTCTAACACTAGATGGGAGAGAAAAAAAGAAAAATGGGAGAGAGATAGAGATCTCTGAATCTAATTTCTTTTCTTTTGTTTCTTCTTTGAGCATGACTACTAACAAACTGCAACCAACCTCTGAACAACCACAACAACCCTGCTTCTTGGAGCCCTCATATTTATGTATCCTCTCAAAAGTTCCCAGATTTCCAAATGTCACAAAATCGCAGAAAATATCTGCAGCTGACAAAACCATGCTTCTGTTAGCACATAAGACAAATCATAGTCAGCTGCTTTGGACAATCTAAACCAACCCCACATCCCTATACCTGGGATTAAAATGAAAGCACTTTCTTTAATATCTTTGTGTTTTATTAAGAAACCAAAATTTCAGAATTCTCTCCGTGCATAAGTACTTGTAGAGGGCAGACGTTAACCTCAGTTATTGTTTCTCTGGCCATCAGCCTTGTGTTTTAGAAACAGGATCACTAAACTTAAGGTTTGCTGATTAAAATAAACTAACTAGACAGACAGTGAAGTCCAAGGATCATTGTTTCCCCAGTATTGGGAATACAAATATGTGCCACCATGTCTGGCTTTTGTATATATATTCTGGGAATCCATATCAAGTCCTCATATTTGTAAAGTAAGAACATTGTTAATTGATCCATCTCAGTAATGCCTGTTACTCTTTATGTATCACTGGATATTCAACTTCCTGTTTTGTGAGCCCTCTTCTAAAGAGTTACCATAGTAACTTATTCTTCAGGCTGCTACTCTGCTTCATGACCTAAGATGTCCAATTCTGGAAAGGATGGTTAGCGTACACCAAGGAGGCAAACATACCTCCATATTTCATTCTCTCCTGTAGTAGGATCTTGTGTTTTAACACTTAGTCTTCAGTCAGTAGTACTGTTTGGGAAGGTTGTGGACTGTAGGAAGTGGAGTCGCTAAGGCTGCATTTTGAGGCCTGATAGCCTGAATATTCTTTATTTCCCCACTGAAGAGGCAATGTGAGCAGCTAGCCTCCAGGTCCAGATGCCATACCTTCCTGACTGTGATGGAATGATTCCCTGAAACTAAAAGCTAAAATAAACCCTTTCTGTCATGCCACTTATGTCAGTGTTTTGTGTTGAAGCGATTATAATAATGTCATTCTGTCTGGATTCCATTTTGTCTCTGTTTACTAGTGGTTCCCCACCTGTGGTTTGCAACACTTCTTGGGGTCACCTAAAACCATAGAAAAACACAAATATTTACATTATGATTTATAGCTGTAGCAAATTTACAGTTATAAAGTAACAACGAAAATAATCTTATGGTTGGGGCCACCACAACATGAGGAAGGGTATTATTATGCGGTCACATCATTAGAAAGGTTGAAAACCATTGGCTTAGATGTTTCTTAGTTCTCTACTCTCAGAACAGCCACATCCAGGTTAACAACATATTTGGGATTGTCAGTGAGCTTGACCACTGTCCAGACATATTAACCCAAATAATTAATTAGCCAAATAATAGATAATTGAAATACGAACTAAACGTAAACTAACTGACATAGGTATAAATCAAAACTGTCATGTTGTATCTGAAACAAGTACTGCATTCTGTCAAAACAGATGTTGCAAGGTTACTCTGATCCTCTTCTGTGACTGATATAATTGTGGTTTTTACCTTTAACTAAGAGTCTTTCTTAGAAATTAGCCCACTCTTAGTCACTGACCCAAATAAAGGGCTCTTGTAGATTTATTGACTTAATAAGTCTGTAACTTTCTTGAGTGGATTATTTCAGAGTCACTGCAACAGAAATGTTTAGGCATTTCTGTTTAGGCATGCCATTTATTTATGTTGTCGCTAATAACACTGAAAAGAAGGATGCCTGGAATTGACCCAGGCCTGGCAACACTTTGAAAATCATAAAGAAATAAAAGCAGGAGAGTGTGATTACACACAAATAACACTGGCAAAACCATGAAAAGCATGCAAACAACTAGCAATGTACAAAAACTGGAACTACACACATGAGTACTGAGAAGGAAAATTACCATAGTCTCTTTGAATGTGATTTTACAAAGTCTATTAAACTTAAGATGAATGTGGTCTACAAGCCAGAAATTCTACATTGAGATAAATCCCTGTGTCCACAAAAATGATACATGTAAAAGTTGTCTATAACATTGGTTGTTATAGCAATTTTTAAAACAGAAGTCCCAACAGCTGTCATTAGGGAACTAGATAAATGATACTATGTGAAAGACACTGTCATGGGGGCCTTCAAAATCAAGAGCTCTTACAATGCACTAAGCTGAATGAAAATGAGAACCAACTTATCGAATCTTTGCTAAATAAACCATTTGTAGGAGTTTTTAATTTGAGAAAAATCCATAGGCAATAGAAGTCTAAGATGGATCATTTGGTTGGGAATGCTTAGTTCTGGAAGGGAGAAAGTAATTTTGAGGATCCTGTCTGTAACTACTGTGTTTCTTTTCAAATTATCTAAGATATCCGTAGTAAAACATAACAGTGTGTTAATTTTTTTCTGTGAGCCCCTTAAGGGGCCTTTTCAAAAATGAGATATGTCATATTCAATGTTCATCTAGAATATTAATTTAAGGGTTGAAACTTTCGGAATACCTGGTGAGTTACTATTCCTTATTGCTTAAGAACTTTTTTGTTGCTGTTAATGATGATTATTAATGCTTATATTTTATTAAGAGAGTCTTACAGTTACTACTGCTGTGATGAAATACCGTGAGCACAAGCAACTTGGGGAGGAAAGGGTTTATTTGGCTCCCACTACTTGAATCACATTCCCTTGAGGGAAGCTGAGGTAAGAACTCAAATGGGGCAGGAACCTGGAGGGAGAAGCTGATACATAGGCCATGGAGGTATGATGCTTACTGGCTTGCTCCCCATTGCTTGCTCAACATGATTTCTTTTTTAATTAATTAATTTATTGACTTTGTGTCCCAGGTGTAGCTCCCTAACTTGTCTCTTCCCAGTCCCACCCACTCTTCCTCTTCTCCTCCTATGCCCTTTCCCTAGTCCACTGTTAGGAGTGGACCTCCTCCCCGTCTATCTGACCCTAGCCTATCAGGTCTCATCAGGGCTGGCTGCATCATCTTCCTCTGTGGCCTGGCAGGGCTGTACCATTCAGGAGAAGGTGATCAAAGAGCCAGCCATTGAGTTCATGTCAGAGACAGCCCCTGCCCCCCTTACTAGGGAATCCACTTGGAAACTGCCAAATTTCAGCATGATTTTTTATAGACTACAGGATCACCAGCCCAGGGATGGCACTACCCACAACAGGGTATTAAGAAAATACCCCACAGGATTAATCACAACCCGATATTATGGAGGCATTTACTTAATTGAGGTCCCTTCCTCCTGATGACTCTAGCTTGTATCAAGTTGTCATAAAACCATCTAGTCCAACTGGGTCCCATAAAAAGCTATGATCTATAGTGCTATCAAAGTAATCTTATCTTTCTTATCTACCTCATCAGATAATCATGAATACTATTAATGAGCTGAGAATTTACCTCTTGCTGTTTTATTTTAAAGCATGCCAATAAACATAGTAGTTTTGTATTATTGATTATTTGAAGGATCACAAAACTTTTTTTATATTTTTGGGAATATCAAATAAAAGGAAATATTAGAAAATAAGCAGGCCTAAACTCATTAGTAAGGAATCTATTTACTGCTGTTTAAGTAGGGTTAATCAATTGCACTGAACATGAGCTATTATTACAGATAGGAAAAATGAACCCTTTTCCCTTCCCCAAAATGACCTTGAAACTGTAAAACTGGTAAGAACAAAATTTCACAGTGGGTAAAGTAAAATTGAGGTGCACACTGACAACAGGAAATAAAGAATATCAAAGTTGCTAATTATTTCTTTCCCAATCATACCATTAGGAGACAAAAAGTAGTAGGAAAAGAGTTGTATGTTTACACACTGGCATGCTATGTAAAGATTTTCACTGCAAGTTATAGTATTGTTCTGTTTAAGTATTTCAGAGCTCATCTGGGGAATGGTCAGCAGCTGCTTTTGTCACTAACTAAAAATAAAGGACACAGAAGCCTTGGATCCATCAGTATCACATGATATAGTACTAAAGTGTGCAGAATTGTTCCCTCTAAGTATTTCTTCACAAATTTAAAAAGATCAGTAATTCTGAGCTGCATTCCTAGTTCGTCCCTGTGTATGTGTATCTGGGTGGGTGATGCTGTGGATATGTTTGCAGTGTGTTTGTGTGTATAAGAGTGTTATGTACAGTTTATTTGTGCATTAAAGGTGTCATTTACATTTGTGAGTGCAGCAGCTATGGCATGTGTAGAGATGTCAGAGAATGACCTTAGCTGTTGGTTCTTATCTTAAACCTTGTTTGACAAGACTATCATGTTTACTGCTATGAATGTCAGGCTTTATGATCCATGAGTGTCAGGGATTCTTTCATGTCTGCTTCTTATCTCCTCATAAGAGTGCTGAGATTACAGCTGTTCAAACTGCATGTTCAGCTTCTATGTGGGTTCTGGGTATTTAAACCCACATCCTAATATTCTCATGATTATATGGTATTTTACTCATTGAGCCATCAACCACAGCCATTCATGATTCTTGTTTTAGCAGCCAACTGCCTAAAATTATATATATATATATATATATATATATATATATATATATATATATCCCCATGTGGAGGAAAAGAAAATTCACCTGCATTAAAAAAATAATACAGACTTCAGGAAGCTACTAACCTTGGTGTCCTAAAATCATGAGGATCATGAAGTGACATAGGTATAAAACAAAATAAGCTAGAAAGTCATGAAAATACATTATTTAACATTACCTCCTACTACTTTTGCTATATCTGCATGATTCCAGTCTACAGAAAATTTCTACTGTCCTGGTGGGCAACAGGCACTAAAACACCCTTACTTAATCCTGTATTTAGCACACTGTATTTTCTGGGATTAGTGAGCTCTACCCAAGTAAAATACATAAGACTTAGATGTTCATAGCTGACTGAAAGTTTGTAACATCATAGCAGAGTGAGTGTCTGAGGTGTCTGTGCACAGAAATACTAGTTAAAACATTTAACTTCTCTCTTAGCTTCTTGGGAAATCTTTAAATTTCTAACTTAGTTCAATATTAGGATGTTTAGTCTCAACACTGGTATGTAGGATAAAAAGAGTTGCCCAATTTGCAATTATAGCGTTTCTTCTCTGTATTCAGGAACAAAGAATAACATAATTCTTAACATGATATAAAGCCAAATGTAGAGAATGCTGGAGATCACGTTTCCTTTATCTACCAATGCATTTAACAGATGTGCGTTTGAGCTCTTGATATAGAGTTGCAACAGCAGTGGATATTGGAAACTACACAATGAATAAATACAGTCTAAGTGAAACGACTGAGTGTATCAAATATTTGTAGAACATTTAAGTCACAGTATGCATAATACATCATTTGGATATGCTTTAAATTATATAGGATTTGCATAGCTTATATGCAAATACCACACCATTTTATAAAGAGAGCTTAGGATTCACAACCTCATGATATCAATCCAGAATCCTAGGACCTATGGATACAGAGGGACAGTTTTGATTCCTAGATCCTCCTTAGAAGGTTGGTACTTCTGAAAACACATGAGGTCATGAACTAACCAGAAATCAGCAGGAAGCTAATCAGATGTGCATTACAGGTAGCATGCTTGCTGAACAGGCCTAAGGCCCCATGCTTGATCCAGAGGACAGTGTGTCGGAGGGGGAATGGGGAGGATAAGAGAGAAACATACGGAGGGGAGAAGAAAAAATGAGTGTGAAAAAATATGTGTGAAGAAGGGAAAGGAAAAGGAAGGAATGGAAAGAGGGATGGAGGGAAGAATTGGCAGATTTTTGATAGGAAGACTGATAGTAAAGCATGAACAGTTTCCAATTTCTAAGTATTTAAATGGGAAGAACCCACCTATAGATTCTGTCCACTTTAATGATGGCCTGGACAGAGGGACATTTGTTTGGATTTGAAAAAGGCAAAGGACATTCCTTTCCACTAAAACTGAATGTCTTCTTTCTTTCTTGGGAACACTGTCTAGTCTCACTATTGTCTAATGGCTCCCACTCCAGAATATCAATGTAGTGTTCAATCTCAATTGAACATAAATTAAATAATTTTTCTTCAAATACTTTCTTTAAATTTGATTGTAGTCAATTCTACAAAAAAATACAACATTTACAACAGGCCCTCAGAATATCTTCTTCAAAGCAAGAAAAGCTTTCCAAAACTGTGACATAGACAGTCCTTTTTTTTTTCTTTTTTTTTTTAATTTATTTATTTTTACTTAAGTCACAGGTTAGGTACTTTGAATCCCAGGCGTAGCCCCCTCCCCCATTCCCTCCCACCCTCCCACTCCCTCCCTCATCTCCTTCTTCCCCGCCCCCTCCAAGTCCACCAACAGGGGAGGACCTCCCTCCCCCCCATCCAACCCCAGCCCATCCTGTCTCCTCAGGGCTGGCTGCAAAGTCCTCCCCCGGGATCTAGCCAGTCTGTCACTCCCCAGCTTATATGGGGGAGGGTCAAAGAGTCAGCCATCAAGACAATGACTGAAACAGTCCCTGTCTCCCCGAACAGGGTCTTCAGCCCTACACCAAGTTATCATGGGCCCCACCCGTGCGGGGGTTCCAGTCCACATCCACACATGGTCCTTGATTGTAGAAACAGTCTCTTACAAGACCCCTGTGCCCGGCTCAGTTTGGTCTTTGTGGAGCTCTTGTTCTCCCCAAGTCTCAACAACCTCCCCC
>CM053742.1:2585662-2597604 GCA_028658305.1 Pachyuromys duprasi
AGTGGGCGGGCTGCACATGGGATGCAAAGTACCTAACCTGTGATTGATAACAAAAAATAAAAAAATTAAAAAAAAAAACAAAGAAATCAAAACCTGTATCCCTACAAAAACATTTAACAGCTGGGATTCAAAGTGAATAAATTGTACCAGACAAACAAATAAATAAATATAAAAAAGAAGAAAAACCAAGAAAACAAACAAACAAACAAAAGACACTTAACATGAATGTTTGAACCAACTTTTATTTCTGTTACACCAGAGATGGAACCCACGGCTTTGGGCATGCTAGATACTTATGATTCATTCATTGTTGTGATTAAAAATCAGAGCAAAACCTCATATGCATGGCTACTGGCCAAAATGATGGAACAATTTCTCAATGACTATTAATTTTTCCAAGGCATTTCTAGTTGAAAACATTAAGCATACTAGGAAAGCAGTCTACTACTGAGCTAAGCTTCCCAGTCCAAACAATGTTTATGGCAACCTAAAGATGAAAACATTCCAAAAAGTACCTAATCGGTCATTGGATATTTAAAAAGTACTGCTTCTTCTGTATAATCATTTAGCATTCAGCATTAGAAATAAGCTGCTAATATATGCAACAACTTGAGTGAATCATAGAGACATTCCTTCATAACTGAGAAGCAGTTTAAAAGACTTGTATAACTCTATGGATATTTGCACAACATGTACATCTTTGTTCTTATATTTTTAAATATCTATTTTGACCTTCTTCTGAAAGGCCATGTAAAGCAGTATTATTCATTTGTATTAAGTCTTGTTGTCTATGTATTTTCCTTACTATATTCAGAAGTATAATTTCATATATATTTTTGACTGACTAGAATGGTAATGA
Organism: Pachyuromys duprasi; assembly: GCA_028658305.1. Lineage (NCBI taxonomy): Eukaryota > Metazoa > Chordata > Mammalia > Rodentia > Muridae > Pachyuromys > Pachyuromys duprasi. The sequence goes on from CM053742.1 coordinate 2,586,522, forward strand.
ATGCCAGTCTTTCCCTTATAATCATGAATAGTCAGTGTAATTTAGGAATGGATATAAACATCAGCTTTGAGTTTTTTTCCTGGATAGCTTTACAGTACTGACAGAATGTGACCTTGCCATCATTAAGGGACAATTGTGTGTTACTTTCAAGGCAAGATGTAAAGTCTTTGTGGAAGCACTAAACACTGTTACATTTCAGATAGATTCAGTATGTTTCTTATGGTTCTTTGCTCTGCCCTTCTATTCTATCTATGTGCAAAAATAGAAGACAAACTACTTAGATTAAAGGATCATTGCACAAAGAAATTCCAGGTAATTAGCAATAAACATTTTATAGCTACAGGAATGAAACAGTAGGAAAGTCATACAACTGGAGTCACTGTCTCCTATCACTATCATCTTCAGGTTATTGTCACAGCTAGAACAACTTCTTGTCTGTGAACACACTTCTTAGAGAAGACATGAATGTGTGTATTATACACTTTGTAATTTACTCATGGGAAATTCCTAGATAAAAAGAAATGAGAAAAAAGAGAGAATAGAAGTTGGTTTAAACTGAAATAAAATCTGACTTGGAAAGAAAGAAAACAGGTTGGATGGAGATATTCTAGACACCCATCAACTCTCAGAAGATTCACCCAAGCCATTACAGTTTAAAAGATCTGAAGCAGGAGTATATTAATAAAACAATGCAATAAGGATGCCTGAAAAAGCCATAAGAAATTATGCTATTAATTGTTTACCTAAAGTAAAAACCCTATAATACATACAATTATCTATAAATATACATATACCGTTTTGATCAACTTTTCTTATCTGGGCTGATGATGCTCCCTCCTAGATCCAAAGACCACCTAACAAAACCCCCAGTACCCAGACATGAGAAGATTTCATTTGAGTTGTGAGCCAGGGCTTTCCAAGAGATTCTCAAAACACAGCCTACTGCTGTGTCCCTTCCCCAAAGCAGTCCCTATTGCTGAAGACACCATGCATTTCAGAAATAGGATCCAGAGTCCTCTGACCTGGAACTGAACTAAATATTTCTTTCCTGAATACTAGTTTTCATGCCACCAGAAAACATCATTAAATCTTCCAAAAGATTAAGACAACCAATAGTCCTATCCAGCTAAGACACCTATTAACTACATCAGCAATCAGCATGCCATGATAACCATAAATGGTGAAGTTAAGAAATGAAAAACATGGCAGTAACCAACAGCTTTCTGTTGTACGTGTCTTGATACTGGAAGCTTACATAAATTACTCAGTGCTAGTTATGGAGTTTGGAGGAGAATCTATAACCACCTCTTTAGCAAACCAGCATATCCGTAACAAGCTCAACATTTGTTCTTATATCCACAGATGAGTATGAGTATAGTCTTCACCCCTTCACAATGGGAAGTCTTTGCAATAGACAGAGACCTCTACAGAAACCAGATTTATGGAGCCCAGTCCCAAAGAATACTGAAAGAACCATGCCTGACCCCCTCCCCCAAAATCATCAGTCCCAGGAACTAGGCCATAGTTCACCAGTTCAGGAATAAGAAACCATAAAATTCCCTACCCAAGGAATAACTTGGAGGTAACCACAAGAATGGAAGGTATCTTATCTCAGGGTGGGGCATCAGTGCTTGGTAGCCCACTGACCTAACATTCCTAAGGTCGATAGATAGCTCAATCAATGCTAGTTATGTTAGTTAGCCAATAACTGTAACAAGCTTTCCCTTGCTGAATATCATCCAATCGTGTAACTGCTAAGCTGGGAATTCTGGGTTCTTGCTCAAACCCCAAATAAAAATCCTGCCATGTAGATGCTCTGAGCTTTCTTCTCTGATCCACTGTGTTGGTGACCATGGAGAAATTGAGCTTAAGCCTGAATAAAGCTTTTGGCTCTTGCATATGCGGTCCAGTTCCTGGTGGTCTTTCGGGACCTTAAGATCTGGGCACAACAATACAACTACAGAATACTCCCACACCTAAGGCTTAGAGAATATTACAGATCAAGAGACAGAAAGATTTTAAGATCAGGAGTTTACAATGAGTTTGTGTTTGTGTATCCTAGTCATGTCAGAAGCTACACCCATATAGTCTCATCAACATGACTATCAAAACATGAGCTGAACAAGGCTAACATCAATAGGCATGCCAAAGTGGATGAGGAAAAACCTATGAGCTCTTAGCCCTACAGAAAGACCTACAGGCAGCTAAGGAATGTTGAGAGTCTGAGAAATAGTCTTACCCAAGTATACCAATTGGTTATACCAAGTGATCAGCCCTGAAAAACATATATACAAGTAACATTATACAGATTGAGCAGGTTATATTTTAGAATTGTGTGTGTGTGTGTGTGTGTGTGTGTGTGTGTGTGTGTGGATAATAACAATTAATGAAAAAAGAGGCCATAGATTTGAAAGAGAGCCAAGAAAAATATATGGAGGTGGGGTTGAGAGGAGGAAAGGGCAGAGGGAAGGAGAAAATGGTGTAATTCTATTATCATTTCATTATTTTTAAAGTAAGACCAAAATGAAATAAAAAAAAAAACCCACGTCTCACAGAATGAATCTCTGTTAACACTGATTGCGATTGATTTTCACAGTTCATAGGAGTGGCGCATGAGAAGGCTCATTGTGGTTCAGATTCATTGATAGATTCTCAGGGTGAGACAATTGGTCTGTTATGATCCCTGCAGTGGAAAGTTGGCCAGGTGTCCCTTCATACTGTTTTATCATGCTATAGTGCCTGGCTTCTATTGGAGAGAGAGACAGAGACAGAAACAGAGAGACAGACAGAGACAGACTGACAGTCAGACAGAGAGACAGAGAGACAGGCAGAGAGAGAGGGCAGAGGCATTATAGGACATCAAATAGTACTATAACAGGACTAGATTTCAACTTGAGAAGGAGAGTCTAAAGCTCTGTGGGGAATGAATTGGAAGAAGGATTTATAAATCATGGGTGTCAATTAGAGGGGCTATTTTTGATTATTCAATGAAGGAATACAAAGGACTACCCTTGTGTGTCTGACATGGATGATAAAGCAGCATACTGAAGGAGACTGGGGTAATAGCTCAGTCAAGAAAGTGCTTGCTTCACAATTATCAGGACTTTAGTTACAGATCTAGAAAAAGCCCACAAATCCTCAACCCCACATTAAAAAAATAATAGGCAACTGAGGAAAACAGAGAACAGTAAAGATGGTCTTTCCCAGGAAGAGCACACCAATTAGTTGCCCATTGCCAAATAGTCTGCCCTGAAAACATACAAGTAACATTATATGGATTTAGCAGGTCACATTTAGGGATATATATATATATATATATATATATATATATATATATATATATATATATACACACATTAACAGTGAAATTGTTGGGAGATCATGAATTTGAAGGATGAAAAGTAATTGGAGGGTTTGGAGGGAGGAAAGGAAAGAAACAAATGTAATTATATTAATCTCAAAAATTGTGATTGTACATGCTTGTCATCCTAGAACTGTGGAAGGAAAGGCACATGGATTACTGTAGCTTCCTGGCCAGCCAGACTAGCCTCATGCCCTTCGTCAAAAAACAAGATGGCTCTTGAAGAATGACAACTGAAGTGGTCCTGTGATACACACACACACACACACACACACACACACACACACAGTGAGAATTTTGGTTCCTTTTAAAAACACAAATATTATTGGAATGCATTTTTGTTTTAATCCCAGGTCTGGGGATATGGGGCTGCTTCACAGCAGGTGACTATGATTTGCCTTGTGCTCCAGCAGAGGTATGATTTTGCCAGCTGCAGATAGTTTCTGCATTGTGTGATGTTTGGAATTCTGGAGACTTTTCAGAGAGTGATAATGATGATAATGCTAGAGCCCCATATAGGGGGTGGATGGTTGTTGCTGGTATGCTGTTGTTTGCAATTTGTTAAATAGTCACATGCAAAGAAAAAACAACAAGAAGAAATTAGATATCCTGATGGCAAAGACCAAACTTGCCCTAAGGAGCTTGATGCCCCAATTAGCAGGAAGTAGTCTAATGAAAATGGCATCCTCTTTCCTCTATATCCTTTTTTTCTATACTATCTCTTATTAGAGAACTGAAAGGAAGAAGAAAAGATTTGGAAAAGGGTGGAAGAAAAAGAAACTCACAAAGTAACAGATGTGGGTTACACACGCACACACACACACACTATATATATGTATATATATGTATATATATGTATATATATTTATATATATATAAATATATATGTTTATATATATTTATATACATATACACATAATGTATCCCATAAAACTTATGTATCTAATAATACATTGACATAACAAGTATGCAAAGAAAGAGTGAACACTGGTGAAATTTACTTCATAGGAAATGAAGAAATAGGGTCATGGCTTCAGGAATTCATTGAAGGAGAAGGGCTAAAGAAATGCTTTGTTAGTTCCTTGTAGATGACATGGAATGATTTCCTGATAAAGGCATTCAAGAACACTAAAATAGTTTGTTCGTGGAATATAAAGCCAAGAATAAAGTATTGGGGGATAGACAGACAAATATTGGAATGACTGGATCCTATGTAAGACAGCATATAAAGATGATGATGATGATGATGATGATGATGGTGGTGGTGATGGTGACAATGGTGGTGATGACGGTGGTGGTGGTGGTGGTAATGAAGGCAGGAATTCCTAGATAACTGTGACACTCACAAGATTCCAGAACATAATCTACTACATGAAGTTGCAATTTGGAGTTGAATCAGAAGGTAGCAGCTGGGGAAAGGTTAATCCATTATAATTTTTGCAGGAGTGGAACTCAGTGAGTCATTCTTTGTATTTAGCAATGGGGGAGAAAGTTAGTGATCTCCATCAAGAACCAGTGGAGCAGCTGTTACTGGTGCTAATACTTGAATGTATATTTTCTTCTAAAATGTTTATGCCTTAACTTAATACCCAAGGTGATGATATTAAGGGATAGGACCATAGGGATGGGCCATTTGCCTTGAAAGCAGGAAGATCTCAGCTAAAATCCTAGAACCCATGAAAAAGAAGCTTGATGATGGTTTGTGTTTGTAATTGCAACAGGAGGCAGAGACGGGTTGATTTTTACAGGTTGCTAACCAGCTAGCTTTGTAGCTAAGTTCCAGGCTTCTTTAGTGCATGTAACAAAGACTATTTCGTGCAATTATTTTCTTTTGCTATAGTTCTCCAGAATTGAAGAAAGTCCTTGGAGTCTGAGAAGCTACTATTTCTCCTGACTGTCACTAATTGCTGCCTTTCATGAATGGAAACATACAAGGCAGAAAAAAAAATGTAAGTATGCTCTTTATAGCTCTTCAGCTGAGTAAATCCTGTAGCAGCAGACGTGATGGGACTTGTTTGTCCAAGGCCCACAGATGACTGAAATGTTTCCTTTACCCAGATCACACTGGGGCCTTTGTGTGTCTGCTATGTTGCCTTTTTGAGCAAGCTCACTGCTCTCTTTGATCACTGTAGCACAGGGTTAATTTCGGTTGTCAAGTTTATTTCTCCTGTGGCAGACATGTACATGTAGATAGATGTTTCATTTTCCAGTGGGCACAATGATCCAGGGAAGAATTAGGAATATACACACTGTCAGCTTGGATATATAGGACATGAAAACAAAACCAGCAGGAAGGAAGAACAAATGTAAACATTGAAATCAGTAATGGTTTTCCACAGGCTAATGTAAATCTCACTTTCAAATCAAGATGTGAAAATATGAGACATTTAAATATATTTTATTCTGTTCCTTGACAACTTCATACATGTATATAACTCAAAGATTGTGCTACCCCAGTCTTCTCTTATTTCCTTCCTACCCCTGACAGCCTCTCTTCTTTCTTACAAATCACTTTCCCATAGTCATTACTTTTATTTTGTATTGTGTCCCATTTTGAGATTAACTAGGGCTCTTTGTGTGACCTTGGATTTGGAACCATCTATTAAGGGGTTTGTATGATCATCATTGGGTATGCAACTGGATATACTTCCTTCTCCTCAAGAATATCTTATTTTTTCATAGTTTAGCAATAGAGCCTGGTGATACTATTGGGCAGAGTGGATTATGTGGGCCTAATGACAATAGAAACAGCTGCTGTGAGTTCATGATTGCCATGGCCATGCTTTGCTTAAAGATGGCATTTCTCAGCCTTTTTGCAACCTTCTGGCTCTTACATTCTTTCTGCTCCTTCTTTTTCAATGTTTCCTCAATCTTAAAAGATTTGTATAAATATGTAGCATAAGCCTGAGTCCTCAACCATCCTTTAAGTCTCAGCATCTTGTGCAACATGACACTGAACATTCACCTCTCTTCACTGCAGATAGAGGCTTCTCTGATTAATCCTGAAAGGAGCTTTTTTTTCCTGAGGATATAAACATAGAAATTTAGTGTTCAGGGCTGGTCTGATTCAAAGCTTTTCCTGACACCTGATATATGGAGAAGCATGGTGTCTTCTCTAAAACCAGGAATATGCTTGGCAGAGGCAGTATTGGCCTTGGGCCAGGGTTTGGGGGGAGCTTCAGCCATGGATCCTGAGAGCCCAACTCTTCCACTCTAAGGGAGGCACTATGTACTGCTCACTAACCTCCTTGAGATATCTGGTGCTCCTTTTGTGCCATGTTGTTTCATTCTCTGCCCACTGACTTCATCTCATTGTGTGATGGCTTTCTACGGACACTGTTCCATTTCTCCCCTAGAAATATAGAAGATGCTGTACTTCTTAATAAGCTGTCAGTTTACGCAAAACCTCCCATCTCCAGATTTCCTATCTTACTTCCTGGCCTTCACACTTAGGACGCTGTCACTGAAGAATGACCTACAGGTCCAGATCAATTTAGAAGGCGAAAATGCTCAGGTTTACAACAGAGTCATTCTCCAAGTAAGTGATGTCATCATCTGTGATATTCATGAACACACTGTTCAGGAAATATTGGAACAGTGGCTAAACAATAATAGACACTGACTAGCTCCAAAAAGATCATCATTGTCATCTGCAGAGCTAGCCCTGGGTAAGTGGGTGGGGAGTCACATCAATGACAATGTTGGTTTAGTTTCTTCTATGTTTACTGCCAACCTACTTACTTTTACTTTTGTTTTGTCTTCACCAGTAGGAAATGTTCTTTTTCTTTCTAGTCCATATCTCCTCTAGTCCCAGAAAAAAAATGCAATAGGGATGTAGCTGTGTCTCAGTAAGCAGAGGGCTTGCTTAGCATATCTTGTATTCTATATCCAACACTTCATAAAACAGGTGTGGTGGCATTTACCTGCAATCTCACTACTTGGTGTTAGGTCTCAGAAACACAGAACAAGTGGCTAACTGAGGTGCCTATTAACATATTAAAGCAGACACTGACCAGCTCTCCCAGCAACATTCAGTCCCTGTGGCTCCTCTCATCTTGTTCCCTAGACTAAACTTCTCACTACCAGGGGCTGGGCTTCTGCTCAACTTCCCCCAGCCTGATCCCTATGTAATCCAACCAGTCTGTTAAGGGTATCAAAAATATTTGGATTTTATAGGGAAGAACAGCCAGAGAGTTCAAGGTAGGGAGCAGGGGTATGCTAGCCACACCCTGTAACAAGAAGGGATTGAGGAATGCTGGGAGAACCTGGTGGCCAGGTCTATTTTGAGATACCTCAACTGTTTGTCCCTGGGTTTGAAAGGTAACATTGGCTTCTTGTTGGGAAGCCGAATCAGGCAGATCTCTGTGAGTTAGAGGCCAGGACAGCCTTGTCTACAAAGTGAGTCCAAGAGAGCCAACGCTGTCTGGAAACTTACCTTGAAAACCAAACCAAACCAAACCAAACCAAACCAAACCAAACCAAACCAAACCAATCAACCAACCAACCAATGAAACAAACAAACAAAACATTGGCTTCTTAGCCAGGGGTGGGGAGTTGGGGTGGGACAGGGAAGGGGTACCCTCTTGGTCTGCTGCTCCTCTCTTTCTCTCCCTCCCCACCTCCTCTCATGGTCCTTTTTAGTCTGCAGGCTATATTCAGGCAGGACTCGTCTTCCTCCTGCCTGCTTTCTCCTCTATATATACAATAAAAATTTCTATATATTAGGAGTAGTTATTTCCTCCTCCTTTTATTTCAGCTTTTCATTCATTTGGGTAGTAAATGAAGGAGGATGAGAAGTTGGATCAACCTCAGCTACATGGGCTCTGTGAGGCCATATAAAAAATGTGAGAAACACAATGTGCAAACAAAGAGATGTAATTTTCTTAAGAAAGTCAGTGTTTGAGAGTTTAGTAATGCCTAGTGGAGTATAAATCACTTACATTGGAATTTCCAATTTGTCATGCAGGCAGAAAAAGATCTATTTCTGGGCATACAAGACTTCAAATTCTGTCACAGAGGATATCAAGATGTGTCTCTTAGAGACAACCTGCTTCTGAAGGGCAGGATCATAATTAGAATGCAATGGCATTGTAATTCACTCCTACTTGAGGCTAAAGAGTGAGGCTAAACATAGAATCACAAAGAAGAGCCAAGAAGAGTTGTTCTGTGAAACATAATAGAACTATATAACTAGGATTTGAATGCAAATGGCAAGTATATAGCTAAATGAAAGGTGACACTATCTTTAGCAGGGCTAGTAAAGAGTCCTGGGATTTGTAGTTTAAGAGAAGCCTGCTTGGAGGAGGCTGCTTTAGAACCAGGAGTTAAGAGAGGAGTCTACTATAGAATTTGTCAGTTTTAGGCACACAAACAACATCTAGACCTCTGCATTGAGATTCAAAGTGCAAATCCAGGGACGAAGACAAATTTTTAGGGTACAAATTAAAAGATAGGAGTGACATCAGAGAGGGACACCAAACTTTGAACCATGATGTAATTGATGGAGAACCTTCAATGAAACAAGAGTGCTCATGTATGATTGTGCTCTGCAACTTCCAAGACTGGTGACTTGAACTTCTTTCAGACACCGTCTGAAAATCTTTTTGTGGGTTCTCTACCTATACATAATTTTAAAAAGCCAATCAGACTCTTGTGAACATACACAATAGCACACCGATGGTGAATTAGGTGCTATTGGTAACAGTGGAAGAGAGAACAGCAATGAATCATATTCAAGATCCATGGCTGTAATACCAGTCCCTGGGGATTTTAATGCAACCCTTAGCTGGCTGGGTCTTGCCTTTTGCCTTCTGATGAAGACATCGAGTCTTAGGAAATGAATTGTGTTAGCAAAGTTCAGCCTTCACAAGCGTCTTTTTTTTTTTTTGATTGTTTTTTAAAAATTTTTATTTTTATATTTTTTAATTTTAACATTTTTATTTTATATTAATCATAGGTTATATGCTTTGTATCACAGCCATAGCCCCCTCACCCATTCCCTCCCTATCCCAATCTTCCCTCCCTCATCTCCTCCCTGCCTCTTTCCAAGTCCATTGATAGGGGAGGACCTCCTCCCCTTCTGTCTAACTCTAGCTTATCAGGTCTCTTCAGGACTGGTTGCAATGTCCTCTTCTGTGGCCTAGCAAGGCTGCTCCTCCCTCGGGGGTGGCAGGGGTTTGAAGAGCCAGCCATTGAGTTCACGCCCAAAATAGTCCCTGTTCCCCTTACTGGTGTACCCACTTGGGTATTGAGCTACCATTTGCTACCAGCAGGGGTTCTAGGTTTTAACCATACTTGGTCCTTGGTTGGAGAGACAGTCTCATAAAAGACCCCTGTGCCCTGCTATATTTGGTCCTTGTGGAGCTCCTGTTCTCTCCAGGTCATACTAACTCCCCCTTCTTTCATATGATTCCCTGCACTCTGCCAAAGGGTTGGTTAGGTTTCTTAATATTTGCTTTGATACCCTGCTGGGTAGAGTCTTTCCAAGGCCCTCTGTGGTAGGCTCTTGTCCTGCTACTTGTTTTCTCCTACATCCAATGTCCATCCCATTTGACTTTCTAAGTGAGGATTAATCCTCTTACTCCAGGTCCTCTTTCTTGTTTATCTTCTTTAGTTGTGTAGATTTCAATATGTTTATCCTATCTTATAGATCTATATAAGTGAGTATATACCATGTGTGTCTTTCTGCTTTTGGGATACCTCACTAAGGATGATCATTTCTAGGTCCCAGCATTTGCCTGCAAATTTCATGATTTCCTCATTTTTAATTACTGAGTAGTATTCCATTGTGTAAAAGTACCACAATTTCTGTATCCATTCCTCAACTGAGGGGCATCTGGGTTCTTTCCAGGTTCTGGCTATTACGAATGAAGCAGCTACAAACATAGTTGAACAAATGTCCTTGTTGTGTACTTGAACATCTTTTGGGTATATGCCTAGGAGTGGTATAGCTGGATCTTGAGGAATCACTGTTCTTAATGATCTAAGAAAATGCCAAATTGATTTTCAGAGTGTTTCTACCAGCTTACATTCCCACCAGCAATGGAGGAGGGTTCCTCTTTCTCCATATCCTCTCCAGCATGTGTTGTCACTTGAGTTTTTGATCTTAGCCATTTTGACAGGTGTAAGGTGAAATCTCAGGGCCATTTTGATTTGCATCTCCCTGATGGCTAAGGATTGTCACCAGCATCTTTTTTTTTTAATTTTTTAATTAAATTTTTATTTTTTACATTCATTACATTTTATTCACTTTGTATCCCAGCTGTAGCCCCCCCTCCCTCATTCCCTCCCAATCCTGCCCTCCCTCCCTTATCTCCTCCCATGACCCTCTCCAAGTCCACTGATAGGGGAGGTCCACCTCCCCTTCCATCTGACCGTAGCTTATCAGGTCTCATCAGGACTGGCTGCCATGTCCTCCTCTGTGGCCTGGCAAGGCTGCTCCTCCCTCGGGGCAGGGGGTGGAGGTCAAAGAGCCAGCCATTGAGTTCATGTCAGAGACGGTCCCTCTTGCCTTTACTAGGGAACCCACTTGGATCCTGAGCTGCCATGGGCTACATCTGAGCAGGGGTTCTGATTTCTTTAAAAAAACACAGAAATATTATGGGAATATGTTTTTAGCTTTAATCACAGTGTGAGGATGTGGGATTGCTTCACATTAGCTGACTATGATTTGCCTCAGCTCTAGCAAGGGTGTTGTTTGCCAGCTGCAGATAGTTTCTGTGA
>CM053742.1:2598104-2631279 GCA_028658305.1 Pachyuromys duprasi
CCCACTTGGATCCTGAGCTGCCATGGGCTACATCTGAGCAGGGGTTCTGATTTCTTTAAAAAAACACAGAAATATTATGGGAATATGTTTTTAGCTTTAATCACAGTGTGAGGATGTGGGATTGCTTCACATTAGCTGACTATGATTTGCCTCAGCTCTAGCAAGGGTGTTGTTTGCCAGCTGCAGATAGTTTCTGTGATGTCACCAGCATCTTAAACTAGGCACAATAGTTAATATTTATGGAGGAACACAAAGTAGAACATAAATTTTGCTATTCATTTGTTGCTATTATTTGTCATGAGTTTTGTTGGAAATAAGTTTGGGGTCACAAAGAAAGAGACCACCGTTCTAACTGAAGTGTCTGGACAAAATAAACTTTGTTCTTGATCAAAACATGATTCTCAGAAGAGCAAACACACAGAGACTGAAGTGCATTTGGTTCATTTTTTTTAAATTCTAACTCAGGTAGTAATTGCAACTTTTCCCCATTAGCTGGGGTCTCATCTCACAGTCTTAATTTGACTGGCTAGTCTGAAAAGAATTGGTACACAGGCAATGAGGGAAAGGTAAACTCCTGGCATACAGCAGTAGTAAAAGAAAGTTTTACAGGTGAGGGTGGGGAATAAAACATTTTCATTAGAGTCTTACAAGGTGGAGAGATAAAAATATTTGAATTCCTTAACCTAAACAAATTTACATTATTTACTAGAACCCCCCCCTCATATCTGATATTTCTTACAGCTTCCAGATAGTCATAAAATAAATAGATAAGGTCAGGAGTTCCTGGATGAATACAGAGAGGCTCATCTTTCAGACAGAAGTCCTGTGTGAAGCCTCAGGGAAAGGCAGAGCTGTGGGTCACATATCCGGAGGATTCACAGACATCAGGATGTGAAACAAGGATCCTTTAGGATGGCAAGATGACTGAGTTGGTAAAATGCTTGCATCTTAAGCATGAAGACATACAAAAAAAAACCCTCAAATAAAAAGGTGACATGCAGCACATGTGCCTGTAATACCAGCACTAGAGAGGTGTAAACAGGAGGATCTCTGAACCTTGTTTGTAAGATTGTTTCTTACTGAGAAACCTGGTAAAAAAAATATTATGGAAAGTAATTGCTGAAGGCTTCCAGCATCAACCCATGACATCTGCACATATGTATACATGTACTTGAATGCATGCATGTCCATATGCACAAACATAATTATACACAAGTACAGTCACACATACAAACATACACAGACACATAGACACATACACAGGTGGAAAACCTGCTCTTTGGAGATGTCCGTATGGGTTTGTGGCTAAAATCTTATACTGTTGTGGATCTTGGATATACTTCTCCTAGTTCATTCAGCAGAAGTGCTATGGGATGAATTTGGAATGCTTTAGAAAAGCCTAGAATAGTGCTGTTGGGAAGATGATGGGGCATTAAGAGGTGGAACACAATGGGAAAAAGTTAGGACATTGGGAGAAGGCTTATGAAGAGGGTTCTGGGACTGTGACCTTTCTTTCTTTTATTTCTTGGTGTTGAGGTGAGTGGTTTTACTCTTCCATGACACACCATCCTAATGCACAAAAAGCAATGAGGTCGCCTGATTGTGAACTAGAACATATAAAAGCATGAGCCAAAATAATAGACCATTTTTATACATTAATTGCCTTAGGTGTTTTGGTACAGTGTTGAAAAGCTGGCTAATGTGTGGATTGTCTTCAGTGCTTCTTATAGAAGGCAGTGCATTTTCTATGCTTGGGAAGAGATTCTAAAATGTACTTTCTGTTCTTCAGGTTATAGGCTTTCTGTATTTATTATTTTCATTGTGAGGCTGGCCACTAGCCTAGGGCGTGATGGATAATCCTCTCTGTCTCTATTATTATTATTGTGAGGCTTATAAATAGCCTAGGGCTTGATGCATTGTAGAAAAAACATTTTATCACTCAGGTACACCCCGGCCCAAGTTAAAATATCTTATTCTTTATTTGTTCAAATATATTTTCCCCAGTGTCTAGACAGAGATTGCCCCCTACTTCTCGCTGGCTTTGTTAAATCAGGCTCTTATTCATCATTGGTATCCTGTAATAGTCATAGAACGTGTTTCTCATTGAAGATCTTGCCAGCATATATCCTTTCTTGGATCAGAACTTGCAAATACAGATTTGGCTTACAAAATAACTTTCTTGTATGGTATCTTAATATTTGGGGCTCATTACCATCTATGCAAATTAGTTCAACTCTATGATTGTGAGGTAATTGCAAAGGTTGGATTTGCTAAAGACATGGGTGGGGAAAGAGGCAAAAATTCTCTGTATCTCTCTTCAGAGTCCTTGCTTCAATTTATTCTGAACTTGGTTAGATTAAGATGGGAAGCAAAATTGTACTTACAACAAGGCAATTTTCTACAATCAATTCTCCCCTTTTCTCCCTTGCCCTCTCTCTCCCTTCCTCGGTCACTCCCTCCTTTCTTCCCTCCCTCCATCTTTCAACCCCTCTCTTTCTTCTCAAACAGAGTCTTTGTATGCAAGATGTGCTCCCTGTGTCTAAGCACATTCAGTTCACAAAAAGCTTTAGCCTCCCAAGAACTGGGATTATAGGTGCGCACCACACCTTCTTCCTGGGAAGCTAAATTCTGCAGGTCTTACCTTGAGAAAGCAGTGAACTACAATGGCAGAAAATGTTACTTATGACATTAAAGGTTTCAGTCTTTTCTTATTAGGAACTTGTTCTTCTTTCTCCACTGACATTTTTGTTTTTGCTCTGTTTCCCTCTTTAAATTAAAAATTTACAGGAATATATGGAAAGCCTATCCCTTACCCATACCATCACCTCTCAGGAATTATAAATCATGTATTGACTTCAATATAAATTCATAGATGTGACTCATGTGACAAATCACTGTGAGGTTAGTACAGAAAAGTATCAATTAGAAATTATTTTTAGAACCTGTTGATTTGCTTGAGACATTCAGATGTCTCTAATGTAATCCCTTTGTGTCTCTCTTCCAACCTGTCTGAAAAATTAAATAACATTGACACACTTGTCTGCCTGGAATTGATTTTTGCTGTCTTCATTTCTTATTCTGCACATCTTTTCAGGGACTGGTTCCACAAGGCCTGTTCCTTATTATATGCTTCCTCCCTGAAGCCTGTTTAAATAGGTGTATCATTAATATGTGCAAACCTGAAGGAGCTGGGCAGCTTACTTTGGTTATTGTCTAATGACCTGGAGATGCAGCCCATGCTTGAGCAGTATACTATAGCCTGGATGGTATATTTCTCACAGAGTACAGTGAGGGATCCTGAGTACTGGGAATAACGCTCTTTACACCAAGCCTTTCTGTGTGCACATCAAATTGCCCATTCTTCACCAAGCCCTACTGATTCTCTGATTAGAGTGTGCCCCAGGAAAGTTTCCACAGAGTACTCATAGGTTTGGTTTTTCTCTAATCATGCATTCAAATTTTCAATAAGAGGAAGCAAACCTTTTTCTCAAATATAGGTAAAATTCATAATTCAGTCAAGAACCAAATAAGATTCAAAATGGCTGAGACATTGAGGTGTGTGTGTGTGTGTGTGTGTATACATGTGTGTGCAATTGTACTTACCTATCCTCGAGGATATGGAAGATAGAGGTTGACATTAGACGGCTTTCTTAATAATTCTTCCTTATTTCTTGAGATAGGGTTTCTCACTGGATTCAGAGCTCATCACTTTGGTGGGACTGGCTGATTAATGAGCCTCCAGTATTTGTTCATCTGTGTTTGCTGTCAACCACTCTCAGTGTTAGGTTATAGGTGCACATCTACCTATTGTGTCCAGCTTTTTATGTGGGTGCAGAAGATTGCACACAGATACTCATGTTTGCAGAGCAAGCACGTTACTACCTGTATCATCTTCCCAGAACCTAGACTTAAATAAATGTGGCCTTTAGCCATCCACTGCAGGAAGATAAAAGAGAAAGGCTGCCATTTAAATTAGTCCACCATGATATGGCTCAGACTCATAAGGAAGGCTGCATGCAGTCCCACTTACTTGAGTTGGGGAGTCTGTAAACCAGTTTTATTGTTGCTTTTTGTACAACAAAGTACTTTATATCTTTATACCCTTACATGCATATCTACACACATCATACACATGCACCCATACATCTTATATGTGTGCACATATGCACATAGACTCACAAAAAGATTTTCTACCAAAATTTTATGGTAAAACATACTGCAGAGCTATCAAGTCTTAAAGGTACAATTTATGTTTAGGTAGTAAGAGCCCAGTAAGAATGATCTGGTGGGCTAAGACTGGTCCAAACTCAGCCGACTTTTACATTTGTGAGATAGATTGGAATTCAAGTCAGCCCTTAAAAACATGGATTTCCACATGAGAGTCAATGATAAAAATCACCATGTTTTAAGTGAGCAACCTGTAGAATGAGCCAGTAGAATAAACTTGTGGAGGAAAAATGCCAGTGTGTTCTCAATTCAGTGACAAGGGCTTCAGGATGCAGGGGCAGAGAGAGCAGAAGTGGTTCATCTTATTAAGTATTGATTGATATGATGGCTTATAACACCAGCATCAGTTGCATCACCTCCCTTTTCCTCAACTTCCTGCATTATTTTCCTTTGTTGAGCCACAGGCAGTTCTCTGGATGTCTTCCTATAATTACCAGGATTTGCATAATCTGTTCCTGTTTTTATAGCCTATGTAGTCTCATGGCAAACAGCTGTATGCTTAAGGAGCTAGAGTATCTGTCAGACTAGTTGAGAGTAAGGCTGTTCGCCTCTTTATCTTTGTCTTCTCATCTTGCTGTTTGATTCCCCACAGTGCCATCTGCCATGTTGTGATACTGCCAAGGGACCCATAACCAGAGTAAAGAAGATGCTGAATCTCCAACACTGAGTTATATAAACCTCTTTACCTATAAAGTCCCCAGCCTTGGGTATTTTGTTAAAGCAACAGAAAATGGGATAGTATATTTGGGTAGGGATAGCATCTAATTTGCATTTTCAGGTGACTGTAGTGAAAACATGAATGTAGGACTATGGATAGCATCTAATGCACACAAATGAAGATTGTGTTCTGCTCTAGTTATGCTCATGATGGATATATTTGATGGACACTGGGCATATTTTTTACACAAAATGAAGTTTCTAGATGTGGGTTGCAGAAAGGGAAGGAGCAATCAATAATTCTCTCCTTTCTAGAACCCCAGAGTGTGACCTTTGAGGATATAACTAGTTAAATTATAATAAGTTCATGCAGTAGAACAGACTTTGAATTTAGTATTACTGGAGTTCGTATGAGGTTAGACATACAGACATACAAAGAGAAGGCAGGTATATGTATGATGGAAGAGACTGGAATGCTAATGTTGCATAGTGAAGGCAAAAGGAGCAAGCACTTTTGTCAGCCCTTGGAGTCTAAATGAGAGGCTTCACACAGATTCTTTCTCCACCCAAACAACAATGCCAGCATCTGGGTTTAGACTGAGTCATTAAAATGACGAGAGATGAATTCCCCTATTGGTGTGGTATCCATTTTGTGGCATTTGGTTGACTGTCCCTGGAGAACTAACGCAAATGTCAGATGGGAGGAGAAGAGGTTGACTACAGCTGCCACTTACTGAGAATGGATAGACAGTGATGTCTAGGGACATGGTTTTCTCCCTTTTATTTATTTTTATCACTTTTGATTTCTATGCCACTCCTTTTCTGGTTTATATCTGAGGCATATCCCATTACCTCAGATATTTCTTTTATATTTGTTCTCCCACAAAATTCCTTAGGAACACAGTCATCCCTTCATATCCTTGGAAACTTTGTTCCAGGACTTTCATTTCGCCATGGATACTCATGTTCCATAGATGCTCGTGCTCATTTTATAGATTGTTGTCATATTCTCCAATCTACAAAGTGCATATACAGGTATGTTAGTTCATGTCTATGTGCTTAGAAATTCTAACACAACACACTATATCAAAATAGAAGACAGACTGTACCATTTAGGAAATATTACACAAAAATCATTTATATGTGTTCAACATATGCACAACTGAAAAAGTATATCCCATCACCGATTGATACAATATGTGGAGGTGGGACACACAAAGGCTTACTGTATTTCAGTATTGGGCTCCTTCACTTAATGCAAGCCTGGAGTTGTGAAGTGTAGCATTCTGGAATTCCACTTCAGAATATTTATGCCCACTCTTCAGCGCTCTGAAGAGTTCCATACTCCCCTTCCATGATCATACTTCTTCCATTATTTTTCAAATGCTTGTTTTTGTTTCTTCTATCTCTCCTCACCATATTACAATCACTGATGTGTAGCAGACCATCCACAGAGATTTATACAATCATATCTGAAGGGTGAAACTTCCTGTCATAACACTCTTGAATCAAGGGTCTTGTCTTATTCTTACCTTCTAATGGAATAACTCCAATACCTACTCATTCCCCTTTACCTGAAAGACTAGCCCTTACCTCATGCCTATTTTCTTGCTTTCTGTCATTCTGGAAAAAGTGGATTTCTCTAATTTCCACATTTTCTGCCACCCCTGTCTACTACTTCTTTGGAATATGTTCATGTCTTTTTATGTTAAGAAACAATCCAGTGCAAATCTATCCATTGATATCATGTCATCTGCCATTTCCCAGTTAATCTGTCTTCTTGCTTATGTAGAGTTGTTGGGATATACTTCTGAGTATATCCCAACTTTGACTTAGGCGTGTAAGTGTGACACAGAAGAAACAGTGATAGCATCAAGAAGAGTAAATTGTATAGCTACACGGAGAATTGCAGACACTCATTTCGTGCTCACCCTGCAGAGGAAAAGTTTGAAGGCTTTTGGGATCAAGAAAGATGTGTGATACTTAGGTGAGTATTTGAGGCTCATGACGAGCATTTGAGGTTCATATCGGCACACAGCAAATAAAACTACAGCAAACAAATGGATCCACCTGAGAAATGAATACACATAGAAATGATATGGCTTTCAAGTATTCTGAGGTGATTTGTGCTTACATTTCTCTGATATATAGTTTCTCCAACGCTTCTATTCAATTTGTAAAGATAGTTTAGCATTAATTTTCTATTTCCCTTATGTTATTCATCCAATGTTTAAAAAAATCTAGTCTGTGATTTTTTATGAGCACATGTCTAAGCTAGACAAGGAATCATAAATTACTGAGTGTTTTAATTTTGTCAGTTCAGGTAATTTCCATTGATTAGAGTCCATCTTCTAGAATTATCTTTAAAAAAGAGCTTATGGGTATTATTTGAGGGCAGTCATACATGCGGGTGAATTTCTTTCACCTTTGTATTTGAATAAAGGCTTGATTACAAAATTCAAGGTTTAAAGTAGTATTTTTACTCCAAAATTGAGTGTTTATTCCATTTCCTTGAAAATTAAATATTTTAGTGGTAATATCTGCAATGAGCCCATTACTCATTTTCTAGTAAAACCGTACATGGATTTTCTTAGGTGCTGGCTAAAAACTTTTGATTCTTTGTTTGTTATGGCTTTATTTTTTTTAGGCAGACTCTAATGAAGCCCAGGTTGGCCTCAAACTCATTATGTAGCTGAGGATAAATTTGTGTTGTTTATCATCTAGGTTCTACCTATTAAGTGGTGGGATTATATGCGTGAGTGACGATGCCTAATTGATACTTTTTATTCTTATGATTCAGGTATGTTGCTAGCCCTTCATTTTTATTTTTTCCTGTTCTATGGCATCTTTTTTTATGGGGGAACTTATGTTTTCTTTCTTTGTCTTCCATTTATTAACCTTCAATAAAAATTGCATCTGTATCAATTATTCTTACTCTTTTCCTAGATAGAGGGACCATCTATACTATCTATGTTGATATTCTTTATTCTTTTTAATTTCAGTTTATTTGCTTTACATCCCAAGGGTGACCCCTCCTTCCTCTCCTCCTAATCTCCCCTACTTCTTCTTCCCCTTTCCCCCAAGAAAAGGGGAGCTCTGTATCAACCCTCTCCAGCACATCAAGTCACATCAGAACTAAGCATATCCTGATCGCCTGAGGCAAGGCAAGGCAGGGCAGCTTTACCAGGTAAAGTGATCCAAAGGCAGGCAATAGAGTCCATGTTAGAAACATCCCCACCCCTTCCAGGTGTTCCATATGAAGACCAATTTGTCTATCAGCCACATATGTGCAGGAGGCCTAGGTCCAAACTACGCATGCTCTTTAGCTGATGCCTCAATCTCTGTAAGTCCCCATGGGACTGGGTTAGTTGTCTCTGTAGGTCTTCTTATGAAGTTCTTGTCCCTTCCAGGGCCTTCCATCTTTCTCCCAACACTTCCACAGGTCCACCGGAACTCTGCCCCATGATTGGCTACAAGTTTCAGTATCTTTCTTGATCTACTAATGGCTGGAGCCTTCCAGAAGAGTCAAGTTAAGCTCCTGTCGGGCAAGCATAGGAGAGTATCATTAATAGTGTCAGGGGCTTCTGGCTCTCTACCATGGGGTGGGTCTCAGGTTGGAACAATTATTGGTTGGAGATTCTCTCAGTCTTTGTTCCCTTTTTATCCCTGCACTTCTTGTAGGCAGGGTAATTTCTGAACCAAAGGATTTGTCAGTGGTTGTTGCTCCCATCCTTCCACTGTCCTGCCTGGCTAGAAGGTGGTAATTTCAGTCTTCATGTCTTCCTGTTTTATGTGTGTCAGCTAGAGTCATACTCATACCGTCCCAGGAGCCTTCCCTGTTGCAGGCCTCCAGCTTGACGAAGAAATATCCTCCCTCAGTTTCCTTTCTTTTTCTCAGTCCTCTCAACTTCCAGCTCCGTTCTCCCTACATCTGTTCACTGCCCTCATTTCCCTCCCCATTTCATTTCCTGCCCAATTCCCTCTTCAAACATTTCTGCTGTCTATTTTATTTGCCCTTCTGAGTGACATTCAGGTACCTTCCCTTGGGCCCTCATTGTTACTTAGCTTCTTTGGGTCTGTGGATTGTAATACTATACTATATTGTAATCCTATACTATATGTTTAATATCTGCTTATAAGTGAGTACATACCATGTGCATCTTTCTGGGTCTGGGTTACCTCATTTAGGATAATCTTTTCTTGTTCCATCTTTTTCCATGCAAATTTCAGGATTTCTTTGTTTTTAATAGCTGAGTAGTGTTCTGTTGTGTAAATGGACCACAATTTCTGTATTCATTCCTCTGTTGAGGGATATATAGTTTGTTTCCAGCATCTGGCTATTAAAAATAAAGCCACTCTGAATACAGTTGAGCAAATGTCCTTGTTGTATGGTAGAACATCTTTTGGATATATGCCCAGGAGCAGTATGGCTGGGTCTTGAGGTAGAACTATTCCTAGTTTTCTGAAAAAGTGACAAATTGATTTCCAGAGCAGTTGTAAAAGTTTGCACTCCCACCAGAAATGGAGTAATGTTCCCCTTTCTCTACATCCTAGCCAGTATGTGTTGTCACTTGAGGATTTGAGCTTAGTCATTCTGACTGGTGTAAAATGGAATCTTAGAGTCGTTTTGATTTGCATTTCTCTGATAGCTAAGGGCATTTCTTTTTCTTTTTCTTTTATTTTTTAAGTTTATTTTTTAATTTATTGCAATTTATTCACTTTGAGTATACTAGCTGTAGCCCGTCCCTCATCCCCTCCCAATTCCACCTTCCCTGTCTCTTCTCCTTCTATGTCCCTCCCCGAATCCACTGATAGGGGCAGCCTCCTTCCCTTCTGTTTGACCCTATCAGGTCTCATTAAAAGTGGCTGTATTGTCTTTCTCAGTGGCCTGGTGAGAATACCCCCTCCCCCTCAAGGGAAGGTGATCAAACAGTCAGCCACTGAGTTCACATTTAGCATTTCTTTTAAAAAAAATATTAGTTACAATTTATTAAGCTGTAGCCTGCTCCCTCATCCCCTCCCAATCCTGCTCTCCCTCCCTTCCAAGGCAAATGTGATAGACCCCAGAAGATAGAGTAAACAGGGAACAGAACAGCAGCATACCACAGAGGGCCTCTGAAAGACTGTTCCCAGCAGGGTATTAAAGCAGCTGCTGAGACTCATAGCCAAACTTTGGGCAGAGTGCAGAGCATCTTATGAAAGAAGTGGAAGATAGAAAGACTCAGAAGGGACTGGAGCACCACAAGGGCAAAGGTGTCTTTTCTGAGACTGATACACCAACCAGGGACCATGCATGGAGATAACCTAGAACCCCAGCACAGATGGGTGGCTCAGGGTCCAAGTGGGTTTCCTAGTAAGGGGAACAGGGGTTGTCTCTTTCATGAACTCAGTGGCTGGCTCTTTGATCACCTCTCCCTGAGGGAGAAGGCAGCCTTACCAGGCCACAGAGGAAGACAATGCAGCCAGTCCTGATGAGACCTGATAGGCTAGGTTCAGATACAAGGGGAGGAGGACCTCTCCTATCAAAACATTTCTTTAAGTGCATCTCAGCCTTTTGAGATTCCTCTATTGTGAATTCTCAGTTTAGATGTCTACCCAATTTTTAATTGGATTATTTAATTTGTTAATGTTTCATTTCTTAAGTTCTTTGTATATTTTAGATATCAGCCCTCTGTCTGATGTAGGGTTGCTGAAGATCTTTTCCCACTTGGACCTGAGTTCTACACAGGGTGATAAATACTGATCTATCTGTATTTTTCTATATATAGACATCCAGTTAGACCAGGACCATTTGTTGAAGATGCTTTCTTTCTATTGTATGGTTTAGGCTTCTTTGTCAGAAATCAGCTGTCCATAGTTGTGTGGATTTTTCTCTGGGTCTTCAATGCTGTTCCATTGATCAACCTGTCTGTTTCTACGCCAATACTATGCAGTTTATTACTATTGTTCTGTTGTACAGCTTAAAATTAGGGATGTTGATACCCCCAGAAGTTTTTTTCTTGTACAGAATTGTTTTGACTATCCTGGCTCTTTTATTTTTCCATATGAAAGTAGGGGTTGCTCTATCCAGGTCTGTAAAGAATTGTTTTGGAATTTTGATGGGAGCTGCACTGAATCTGTAGATGCTTTTAGCAGTTAATATGTTAATCCTACTGATCCATGAGCATGGGAAATCTTTACATCTTCTAAAATCAACTTCAATTTCTTTCTTCAAAGACTTGTAGTTCTTATCATACAAGACTTTCCCTTGCTTTATTAAAGTTATACCAAGATATTTCATATTATTTGTTTTTGTGAAGGGTGCTTTTTCCCTACCTTCTTGCTCACCCATTTTGTCTCTTGTCATAAAGGAAGGCTACTGACTTTTTGAAGTTAATTTTGTATCCAGACACTTTGCTGAAGGTGATTATCAGCCATAGGAGTTCTCTGGTAGAATCTTGGGGGTCACTTATAGATATGATCATATCAACGTCTAATAGCGATACTTTGACTTCTTCACTTCCAATTTGTACCCACCTGATCTCCTTTACTTGTCTATTGCTCTAGCTAACAATAGTACTATATTGTATATTCAAGTATATTCAAGTACTATATTGAAGAGATATGGTGGCAGTGGGCAGCCTTGTATTGTTTCTGATTTTAGCAGTAATGCTTTAAGGTTCTCTCCATTTAACTTAACATTGGCTATTGGCTTGCTGTATATTGCCTTCATTATGTGCAGGTATGTCCCTTGTATACCTGATTCCTCCAAGACTTTAAACATGAAGGGGTATTGGCGTTTGTCAAAGGCCTCTTCAACATCTAATGAGATGATCATGTGTTGTTGTTTTTTTCTTTCAGTTTGTTTATATGGTGGATTATACTGATGGATTTTAAAAAATAATGTATTTAATTTTATGTGCATTAGTATGAAAGTGTAAGATCCCTTGGAACTAGAGTTACAGACAGTTTTAAGCTGCCATGTGGGCCTGGGCTTTGAACCTGGGTCCCTTGGAAGCACAAACAGTGCTCTTAACTACTGAGCCATATCCCCAGGCCCCGTTGATGAATTTTTATGTATTGAACCATCCCTGCATTCCTGGGTTGAAGTCTACTTGATCATGCTGGATGATATTTTTGATGTGTACCTGGATTCAGTTTGCAAGTATTTTATTGAGTATTAGATCTTTGTGAGGTTTAGGAATCAGGGTGAATGTTAACTCATAGAACAAGTTTGGCTATGTTCCTCCTATTTTCTGGAATAGTTTGAGGAGAATTGGTATTAGTTCTTCTTTGAAAGTCTGGTAAAATTCTGTGCTAAAACCACCTGGCTTAAGGCTCTTATTGGTTAGAAGCTTTTGATGAGGGCTTTTATTTCCTTAGAGATTATAAGTTTATTTAAATTGTTATCCAGATCTTGATTTAACTTTGATAAGTGCTATCTATCAAGAAAATCATCCATTTCATTTAGATTTTCCAATTTTGCAGAGTGTGTGTTTTTGAAATACAATCTAATGATTCTTTTGATTTATTCTGTGTCTTTTGTTATATTCCCCTTTTCATTTCTGATTTTATTAATTTGGATACTTTCCCTTTGTCTCTTAATTAGTTTGGCTAAGGCTTTTTCTATCCTGTTTATTTTCTCAAAAACCAGGTGTTGCTTTTGTTGAGTCTCTGTATTGTTCTCTTTGTTTCTAGGTTATTTTTCAGCACCGAGTTTGATTATTTCCTGCCATTGACTCCTCTTTGGTCTGTTTGCTTCCTTTTTTCTAGGGCTTTCAGGTGAGCTGTTAAGCTGCTAGTATGAATTTTCTCCAACTTTCTTTATGAAGGCACTTAGCTTTATGAACTTTCCTCTTAGAACTGCTTGCATTGTGTCCCATAAATTTAGGTATGTTGTGCCTTTATTTTCATTGAATTCTAGAAACTCTTTAATTTCTTTATTCCCTCCCTAACTCAGTGGTAGAGAGTTGTTCAGTTTCCACGAGTTTGAAGGCCTTATATTGTTTCTGTTGTTGTTGAAGTCTAGGCTTAATCCGTGGTGGTCTGATAGAACAAATGGTTTTATTTCAAATTTCTTGTATTTGTTGAGCCTTGCTTTGTTTCAGAATATGTGATCAGTTTTGGAGAAGATTACCTGTTGTGCAATGAAGAAGGTATATTCATTTGTGTTTGGATGGATTTTTTTTTTTAGAAATCTGTTAGGTTCAGTTCACTCATAACCTTTCATTAGTTTTCTGTTTCAGTTTCATCTAAATAATCTGTCCATTAGTGAGAGAGGTTTTGCTGTGTTGAAGTCTCCTACTATTAATGTGTAGGGTTTAATGTGTGATTTAAGCTTTAGTAACGTTTATTTTACAAATGTGGGTGCCCTTGCATTTGCATGCTCAAAACTGAAGTGTCATCTTGGTTTATTTTTGCTTTAATGAGCATGAACTGTCCTTCCCCATTTCTTTTGAGCAATTTTGGTTGAGAGTTTATTTTATTAGATATCTATTAAAATAGTTGCTCTAGCTTCTTTCTTGTGTCCATTTGCTTGGAAAACTTTTTTCAAGCCCTTTATTCTGAAGTAATGTCTATCATTATTGCTGAGGTGTATTTCTTGTATGCAACAAAACGATGGGTCCTGTTTCCACATCCATTCTGTTACCCTGTGTCTTTTTTCCTGGAGAGTTGAGACCATTGACATTGAGAGATATCAATGACCAGTTGTTGTTACTTTCTGTTATTTTGATTTTGGTGGTGGTAGAATATGTGTGTATGCTTCCTTTCTTTGGTTTTGTGTCTGCAGTGTTATTTGTTTCCTGTGTTTTCCTGGGTGTAATTAGCCTCCTCAGGTTGGCGTTTTCCTTTAGTATCTTCTGTAGGGCTGGGTTTGTATTAATGTACTGTTTAAACTTTGTTTTGTCATGGAATATCTTGTTTTCTCCATCTATGGTGATTGAAAGTTTTGCTGGGTATAGTAGTCTGCATTGACATTTGTGTTCCCTTAGTATCTGCATGACATCTGTCCAGTCCCTTCTGGCTTTCATAGTCTCTGTTGAAAAGTCAGGCATAATTGTGATAGCTTTGCCTTTATATGTGACTTGGTCTTTTCCCCTTGCAGCTTTTGATACTCGTTCTTTGGTCTGTACATTTAGGGTTTTGATTATTATGTGATGGTAGGATATTTTTCTGATCCAATCTATTTAGTGTTCTGTAAGTTTCTTATATGTTTATAGGCATTTCTTTCTTTATGTTAGAGAAGTTTTCTTCTATGATTTTGTTGAATGTATTTTCTGGGCTTTGGAGTTTGGAGACTTCTATACCTATTATTCTTAGGTTTGGTTTTTTTCATATTGTTCCAGATTTCTTAGATATTTTGTGTCAGTAATATTTTAGATATAATATTTTCTTTGACTGATGTATCGCTTTCTTCAGTCGTACCCCTATAACTGAGATTCTCTCTTCCAGCTCTTGTATTCTTCTGTCATTTGTATTCTGGCCATTAGATGGAGGGGTGTTCTTACCTGCTGCTCCCTGATCTGTGCTGGTCTTAGGGGTGTCGCAGATCAGGGTGGGTCCCGGGAAAGGGGGCAGGGCAGAGAAGTGGGCTGTGGGGTGCACAGAGAAAGTGGAGCACAAAGGGCTCTGGGCAGACCTGACCACTGTTGCTAACAGGCTGTGGCAGGCCAGTAGATAGGATGGGGAACTCTTCTTACTTGCTGCTGCCGGATCCATGCTGGTCTCAGGGGCTGTAGATGTGGGTGGATCCTCAGAAAGGGCCCAGGCCAGGGAACTGGGTGTGGGGCATGCAGAGAAATGATATTCTTTGTTCTTCGTTGTAATTTGCTGAGCATTTCCTTTTCTTTGTTGTCCCTTGCTCTGCATCGTAAGAGATGCCCTTTTGCTAGTGTCACAAACATCTTTCAGTGTCACGTTCTCAGAAATACAGCTCTTCAACTTTTTTTTTTTTTTTTTGAGATTTGAAACTCCTTCTCTTGAAGCTCTGTCATGTTACAGACTTTCTTCATTCTTCTCAGTTGTCACCTTTGCATCCAGGTCATGCTGCCATCCATCATATTGTATGTAAATCTTTTGGCAGATTGTGTTTGTAGAAGCAATGACTTCATAGTGCTCACTGTGATGCAGAAAGGCCATTTATAACAAAGTGTGTCTTGGAATGCTTTTTAAGGACTTTGGTTACAACATTAAAACAGATGGAACAGGAAGAAAAGGTTATTTATAAAGAAAGATGAAAGAAAAGCTTTGGAGTTGGGAAGTCTCCCTGAGGTGCTATCAGACCACTTTCATAAGTGATGAATGTCTAGAGCACAGTTCACGTATATAGAAACAGTATTTGAAGGCACAGTGGCTAATACATTTCATTCAGAATGGAATAGCATACCACATTAGCCGGAAGTGAAGCCTTCCCATGAACAGTGCACACTGTGATGTAAAAACGTGAATAAGCATAAACCCATACCATTATATCCGGCTGCACAGGGCTCAAATCCCAGAGACGTTCTTAAGATACCACAGCAAAACAGAGATTGCTTACAAGGGCATGGAAATGATAGCTGGTTTCATATTTGGGAGACTTAGATGGGAAGCAAGCAACTGCTAAAAATACCAAGACATAAAATAAAGACACATTTTATTTTTGTTTTTGTTTTCAGACACAGATAATCAACACACCACAGACGCAACACCGAAAGGGATATTCAAATACAGTCCTCATCAAGAACATAAGAGAGTTTGAGGCCAGCCTGCTCTACAAAGTAAGTCCAGGACACAGAGAAACCCTGTCTCAAAAAAACAAAAAAAAAAACAAAAAAAACAAAAACAAAACAAAAACAAAAACAAAAAAATAACAAGCCAAAACAAAACAAAACCAAAAGCAAACAACAAAAAATAACGTAAATAAGAAAGTACTAGGGGAGATTAGCTTAAGAGGCATGCTTGTGATCCTTGCATTTAGGACACTGAGGCTACATTGGGAGACTTGTCACTCAGAAAAAAAATTAAAAAAAAAAACAAGTGAACAGAAGCTGATAAAATAATGCCACTTAAGTTTAGTCAAATGCTGTGAACAATAGAATTCTATATTAAAATTTAAAATCTTGGTGAGAATATGAAGAAGAAAAAGGAGGAGGAGGAAAAGAAGAAATAAATATATTTTAAAGAGAAATGCAATTGTAAAATGACTTCAGAATTCATTAGATAAATTAACATTCAGTTAATATAGTTGGAGAAGACATGGTTGCTGGAGCCTGAGGCAAGTGTACACATCTCTCCTTAAGTTAGAAACAAGACATAGATGGATGTTGGTGCTCAGCTCACTTTCTCCTTTTATTAAGTTTACCATGCCAATCCACGGAATGGTGCCAGTCACATTGGGACTAGGTCTTGTTACCCCAATTACTATAATCTAGAAAAATGGTTCTCAACCTTCCTAATGCTTTGACCCTTTGGTACAGTTTCTCATGTTGTGGTGATCGCTACCAACCATAAAATTATTTTCATTGCTATTTCATAACTGTAATTTTGCTATTGTTATGATTTGTAAAATAAATATCTGATCTAACAAGCAGGTTATCTGATATGTGACCCACGTAAAAGGGTTCTTTGAGCCCCAAATGGGTCACAACCTATAGGTTGAGAATGGCTGATCTAGATAAGCCCTCATAGGCACATCCAAAGGCTTTTCTCCTAGGTATTTTTAGATCTTATCAAATTGACAATATTAACTGACATAAAGGGGAAAAGAGAAATAAAAGCAGAAAGAGGAAAACTTTGGTAACATAGGACAGCCTCTACAAAACAGTGTCAATAAAGCCTGATGTGGCAGTTATTACTTTATTGCAGGTGAAAGTCTCTGACATGAACTCAGTGGCTGTCTCTTTGATCACTTCCCCCTGGGGGATTAGGAGTGCAGCCTTGCCACCCACAGAGGAAGACAATGCAGCCAGTCCTGATGAGACCTGATAGGCTAGGGTCAAATAGAAGGAGAGGAGGACCTCCCCTATCAGTGGACTAGGGGAGGGGCATAGGAGTAGAAGAGGGAAGGAGGTTGTGACTAGAAGACAAGGGAGGGGGCTACAGCTGGGATACAAGGTGAATAAGTTGTAATAAATAATAATTAAAAAATTTAAAAAGTACATCCATCTTATAAAAGTCCAGCTATATGCAAATAATACAAGTAAAAGACATTCAAGACAAACAGTAATTAAATACAAGCCAGCCGTACTAACTCTCCACCATTCAGCACCTAAAACACACTTTATGAAAACCATGTGATAACTATCTGAAGACTACCAAGGGACAGACTAGCAAGAGGATATCCCAAAATGAAATGCTGTACACTTTAGACCCTAGAAAAGAAAATGGACATAACTGTCAATAGACATGTACATACTTGTCATCATTTTAGGATATTAACACATTTTTTTCAATAAATAACAGATTAAAATAACTAAGCACAAGAAAGCAGATGGAAAATTTGGGCAACAGTGCTCAGAAAAATGATTATACATTTAAAAAGTTAAACTCTTGGCCTAAATATAAAGAAGAGAACATTAGAAACCAACAAAAAATTTAGTTAATCAAGCTCCACATTTCTTGGAATTTAAAACCAGGTCAGAATAACTCATTTACTCTAGGAGAAATAATGGTAGCAATTAAGAAATGCTTAGTGCAGAAACAACACTAATAATATGCTAAATCAATAATCTACTACCATGATCTGAGAGTCTGGGGTACAGATCGATACCGTTTACCATGCGTCCATCTATTTCCTAATAAATCAAGACCATATCCGTTTGGACAGCATTATTACAGAAGGTTGGCTGGAAACATTTTTACTTGACGGCAGCTATTTGATATTATTGATTATACCCAAAGTTCTCATTTGCCAACAAAAGCATGAATCACTGCTATTTATCTAGCTTAAAGGGGATAGTGTGTTGATAATTTCCAGAATGTATGAGTCACCAAAATATAAAAGATAATCTGGAAGCTTCTATAGCCATCTCCATGGGCAGAGAACTCTGGCCTTTCCAGCACACAGTAATAAGAGATTAAAAAAAAATAGTTCATCCTTTGGAGATTTTGACCTATCTCTGTATAGGCCAATTGTAATGGAGAAGCATGGAGACCTGAACTCATACCCTTATTCCCCCCTTGTAAAAAGTCAACTTTGGCAGCACACACATGGAATCCCAACACTGGTGGAACAGAGACAGGAGGAACCCTGGAGCTTCCTGACCAGGAAGGTTAGCCAAATTAGTGATCTTTAGGTTCAGTGAGAGACCCTGTTTCAAAAAAAAAAAGTAAAGAGGAGAATAGTTGAGGAAGGCACCTGACAAGGGCATTTGCCTTTTCCAGGCCCAAACAAATGAACACATATTGCATTAACAAATAGACATTCACATTCCATAATACTTAATTTATCAAAAGACAAAACAAAACATAGTGAGTCAGATTTTACTTGAAATTACTAGTTTTCTGGCCTTCATTTCTAAAATAGTAGAAGAGAAAACATGGATTAGAAAGCAATTTTTATGTAAATTAGTTTTTATGTTATCTGGTGTTGCTTTGTATATGTGAAGTCTACTCCACAGGCTCACACATTTGAACTTGGTGTCCAGTAGGTGGTGTTATTTTGAGAGGTTTTGGGACCTTTGGGACTTACTTGTGTTTTCATGGGTAGAGGTGTGTCACAGAGAATGAGCCTGTGAGGGTTTTTGCCTGGCTCATTTCCCATCTTGTTGTTATGGGCCTCTCAGCCAAGATGAAATGTGCTCTTACAGTGGTGATTTTCTAATGGTAGACTGTTCCTTCCAAAACTGTGAACTAAAAGAAATCCTTCCTCCATTATGCTGCTTCTGTGAGGTATTTTGACAGTGACTACAGAACTAACACACATAGGGAATAAAAAAATGCTTTGCATAGTTGTTTTGAATACAAAATATACTTTTTTGAAAACCATTGAATTTATATGAATATAAGCAAGTCATTTGGGTTACTCTTGAGCAACTAATGATAATATTTTATGTAGCTTTCATCAAGTTCATTGTTTCTTTCTGCTTAGCAATGCTTATAGTTAGAATAGAGTTTACATGTAATATTTATTTCAAGCATTTGAGAAATAATTGGTTTTACTTTGCCATTTGATCTCAATGAGATGGAAAATCGTTTTATGTCAAGTCACTGAAAGAGAGAAAATTAATAGATATAAACATATATTTAAAATTAAAGTAATTTCCCCTACAGCATTCAAATATACACAAACCTGGTTTTCAGAAATTGAGGTTGTGTGAGATTTGCTTTCTAAAATGCTTTAGAACATGTATCCTGCTTATATGGGAAAAAACTGCTTTATCATGGGAACATGTTATTCATGTGAAGTATGTGTCCTGGGCATAAATCATGTGCTGAATCTCTAAAGACAACTCAGGAAGTGGCCAATAAAAGACATCTTTGACTTTTCTCAACCCTTTTTATTTCTCTCTGTTACCATCACAATCTTGTTACCCTTAGCAGTTGCCTTTCTCTGGATCAATGGCTAAATAATAGCAATGTGATAACAGAAACACACCACTGTGATAAATATCCCCTTCTCTACAGATTGTCTATATTGTCCTTGTGTGCATAAAGAAAAATCCATTTATTTAAATGTCACAAAAGACGACTTTGATTAATGTTATTAGTGGCTAGGAATGTGATTCTGCTCACCAAGATAGCAAAACAGACCTGAAATGTTCAACATTGTTCAATAGAATTCATGAAAGGAGAAAGACTATTTTTTTTCTTATCTAGATATTTTTGTGTATGGTAGCTGTCAGAGTATAAAGAAAAACAATTTTCTGTTCAAAAGAGGGGAAAGGAGCGAGACATAAATATATCTCATGCCATTAAGGCTTACAAAAATCTATTACATCATCCATTAATGAATAATATAATTTATAAGCATTCATTGTTATTACAGTTTTAAAGGATTGAGGGTTATCTTGTGAAAGCCACAATATGAGAGCTGCTGCCTCCTGCCTGTAGCAGTACCCACCAAAAACAGCTAGCTCTTCACATTACCTCTTTTTTGTAAGTGATGGGGGTAGAGATTCTCCCTTTAATCTCAGGCCACTCTGCGCAGGCAGTATGAAGAGAAGTGGTAAGGAAGAATTCTCTTCTTCCATGTTTGGATCTGGAGGATTTGTCTAGCCCTTGGAGACTTAAAAAAATGTACCTGGTGAACTACTTCATGCAATACTAGAGAGAAAAAAAAGTCTGGTTCTGTGACATTGGGGGCAGGTGTTCACCATTAGAGTTAAACCTTGAGTTATCACATACATAAAACAGTAAAGACTGCCAGTTAAGGTATGTTCAGCCTCAATAATTGTGACATTTAAGACCAGATAGTTGTTAGTTGCATGCAATTGTTGCCTGCCATGTCTAATATTGAGTAGCATCCTTGGCCTTCATCTACCAGGTAATACAGTTTCTTCATTGACCCATCTGTGAAAACCAAAAATAGCTCCAGCATTGCCAGGTATTCCTGGAGAGGCCATGTGTCTCCTAAGAAAGAACCCTATCCTTGAATAGCATATATTAGTTCATTAAAATAAGCAGTGGTTCAGATACTCAATAGGGAGCAAAATAAAAAGCATTCATCTGTGGAAATAGAATTACAAATAGAATAGATAGTAAGAAATAAACTCACCAATACTGTTGGAAAGACAGAGTACTAAGCCCTGAACCCTAAAAATACATCAGGCTGAAATATATGATTATAAAAATCTGTAATCTTTAAAGAGAAAAGACGCCAGTTTTAGGGATACAGAATGAATGCTGAAGAATAAATGACAGAGCCATGAGGAAGATTTCAAGAGTATCTGCAAATGCTTTGAGAAGCTAAAAGTTACAAGAATTATCATAAGAATACCAGAGGCCAGGGGAAGAGAAGACTAATGGGCAGTAAGTAAAGGAGACACAGAAAGCCCAAGGAAGAAGAAAAAGAGGAGTAGGAGGCAGAGGAGGAGAAGGAGAAAAAGAAGAAAACAACAGAAAGGACAGTTTGTTTGGAGAACAGAAGAAAAAAATCATCCATCATTAAAAAAGGAAAAGGAAAGATTATCGTGGATAATAGACAAAAATGGTTCAGAGAGTTCCCAAGACAATAAATAAGAACAACCCTCACCACCCCCAAAAAAAGCAGAGTTGATAGAAATTTTCAAACACCAAAAACAGTGGAACATGAGAAATTCCGGAGATAAAACAACCTACTCCAAACCAACATAAATAAAATCTAACACATAATTATTAACACCAATATGCAGTTCAGATAATATTTTTAAATTATTTCAAACCACAAAGCTCTATATCCCAGCTAGATTGTTACTGAAAAATGAGGATGTGATAAAAACATTTTAATCTGGCTTTGCAAAGACTGGCCAAGCAAAAATCCACTTGGGAACCAGGCTGGAAGGAAGTGCTCAACTTCATGAAGACGTGAGAAATATAGGGGAAGGGTAGATGTATAGGACAGGTATTTTGTTTTTTTTTTTTTTTTGTGTATTAAAAACCAGGATAAGAAGAGAGAAAGGCTCATGTTAACTGAGGACTAAGATTTCAGACAACACCGAACACATAATAGGGCAGATGAGATATAACAATTCATTCAAATTTATACCTTAGTAGGGCAAAGATCTAGACAAGAGCAAGTTTAAGAAATCAGTAGTGAATATGGGATTGAAACAGTGAATAAGAGCAGAGAAAACTATAATGCATTGCATTTAAATTAGAAGAAAACAATCTACCTCACAAAAAAAGAAGAAAGAGAAAGTAAAAGTTTAAAAAGTAACATATCAGAAAGAAAATGTGCAATAACACAGTAGATACTAAGCGATATGAAAATTTAAATAATCTGTTTTTGCTAATAAAATTATGGAGGCTGAGTTGTTTAACTATTAAATATGATTCAGTAATTTCTGGTCATTGGAAGCATTCTCTTGAAAAGATAATATATATGACTACAGAAAGTGTCAGTCCAATGAAGTACAAGCAAGTTTAAAATACAAAAAAAAATTAAAGTATGAATAGCACATGGTACTACCTAAGGAACCACAAGAAGAACCAATTATGTTATAGGTATGTTTAATAGGTTTTTTCATTAACTGTAGTCCTTAGTAGCATATTCTTTCAAGAATATGCTACAGAAGAATAACACATTGTCATGTATTTTCCCCATTTTTTGTGTATAGTGTGTGGGTGTGTACACATGTTTTTGCAAATCTCTGAGGCACATTTATGTACATGTATCCAGAGGTTAATGTCAAGAACTATTTTGATGCCTCTTCCACTTGAGGCAAAGTCTCTTCATCAAACCCAGAAACATACAAGAAGCCTACAGAACAGAAATTGTTAATATGGTTAATTTGTTAGCTTTTCAACTTGTAGGTTGTAATTACAGGTGAGATACCACACTCACATGAGATTTACATGTGTTTCTGGGGATTCAACTCTGGTCCTCATTTTTGCATAGTAAGATGATTTCAGTGCCATCTCTCCAGCCCAAGTAAACCATTATAGACTTTTTCAATGATGTCATTAATAAACTGGAGACATTATAGTTAGCTAAACTCTGCAACCAACAAATGATGTATATCATTTCTGCAAACTCATACCATATGCAGAATAGATTAATCCTTGTTTCTTACTCTTCTTACACAAGCTCTCCCCTTCTTTCTCATACACAAATGAAAATAAAAAATATTTAAAAATACATACTTCTTATAAAGAACATAAGGTAATCTGAAACATATTGAGAGATATACCTCTTTTGAAGTGGGGTGTTTTTGATATCATAAGGCTAATTAATCTTAGTTAAATATTTTATTTTTTCCAGAAATTTGATAAAGATCACCTAAAATTTATATATAGGAATAATTTTTATGAAAATTATAAAGATAGAGCACCTCAAGTCGCATCAGGACTGAGGGATCTTCTTCCCCTGTGGTCTGGTGAGGCAGCCCCACCAAGAGAAAGTGACTGAAAAGCAGGCCACAGAGGGGGATCCAAGATGGTGGTGACCAGTGCCTGCTGTATCTGAGGGATACAGGACCCGAAACTCTGAAATTGGTAGGTGGAGGGGGAAGGGAAGCCAGAACATCAATATGGAGGCTTCCTTGGTAAGATGGGACAACCCATGAGCTGGGACTATTTGGATCCAGGTCACTTGTGGATGTCTCCGGAGACTAATAGTAGTGAATATTCAAACTCCCTACAATTCCCCTTCCCAGATACAAGAAGATTGAAATAATCTCATGTATCCTATCAGACCAACATGGAATAAAACTACATCTCAACAACAGCAGAAATATCAAAAGCTTACATACACATCGAAACTAAATAACTTCCTACTCAATGGCAGGTTCGTCAGGGAAGAAATGAAAATAGAAATTAGAGACTTCCTAAAATTCAATGAAAATGAAGACACATCTTACCCAAACTTATGGGACACAATGAAAATAGTGGGAAGAGGAAAGTTCACAGCACTAAATGCCTCCAAAAGAAGTTTGAGACATCTTATTCCCTAAAAGCCCTAGAAAAATAGCAGCAGACATACCCAAGTGGAGTAGACAATTGGACATATTTAAACTCAGCTGAAATCAATGAATTAGAAACAAAGGAAACAATTTACAGAATCAATGAGACCAAGAACTGGTTCTTTGAAAAAATAAACAAGAGAGACAAACCCTTAGCCAAACTAACTAAAAGGCAGAGAAAAACTATTCAAATCAGCAAAATCAGAAAGGTAAAGGCAGACACTGAGGAAATCCACACAATCATTAGGTATTACTACAAAAGTCTATATGCCACAAAATTTGAAATTCTAAATGAAATGGACTATTTTCTTGATAGATTCCACTTACCAAATTAAATCAGGATCAGGCAAATAAATTAAACAGTCCTATATCCCCCAAGGAAATAGAAGCAGTTATCAACATCTCCCTTCCAAAAAAAAGCACAGGGGCAGACAGATTTATCACAAAATTCTACCAGACCTTCAAAGAAGAGCTAACGCCAATTCTATTCAAACTATTCCACAAAATAGGAATAGAAGGAACACTACCAAACTCATTCTATGAAGCCACAGTTACATTAATACCTACATCACACAAAGACCCAACAAAAAAGAGAACTTCAGACCTATCACTCCTATAAACATCAATGCAAAGATACTCAATAAAATACTTGCAAACCGAATCCAAGAACACAAAAAAGATATCATCCACCATGACCAAGCAGGCTTTATCCCAGGCATGCAGGGGTGGTTCAATATATGGAAATACATCAATATAATCCATCATATAAACAAACTGAAAACCCACATGATCATATCCTTAGATGCCAAAAAAGCATTTGAGAAAATCCAACACCCATTCATGTTTAAAGTCTTAGAGAGATCCGGGATACAATGCACATACCTAAACATAGAAAAGACTATATAAAACAAGCCATAGCCAACATCCAACAAGATGGATAGAAACTTAAATCAATCCCATTGAAATCAGGGACAAGGAAAGACTGCCCACTCTCTCTGTATCTCTTCAAATTAGTACTTGAAGCAAAGCTAAAGCAATAAGACCACAAAAGGATATCAAGGGGATACAAATCAGAAAGGAATAAGTCAATGTATCACTATTTGCAGATGATATGATAGTATACATGAGTCACCCCCAAAATTCAAGCAGAGAACTCCTTCAGCTGATAAACATCTTCAGCAAAGGGGCTGGATATAAAACAAATTAAAAAAATCAGTAGCTCTCTTGTGTACAAAAGACAAATGGGCTGAGAAACAAATTAGGGAAACAATACCCTTCACAATAGACACTAATAACATAAAGTACCTTGGGGTGACTCTAACCTAGCAAGTGAAAGACCTGTTTGAAAATAACTTCAAGTTTCTGAAGAAAGAAATTGAAGAAGATACATGTGCATGGATCAGTAGGATTAACCTAATGAAAATGGCCATCCTGCCAAAAGCAATCTACAGATTCAATGCAAGATTCCCATCAAAATATAATTCTTTACAGAACTTGAAAGAAAAATTGTAAATTTCATATGAAAAAACAAAAATCCCAGAATTGCTAAAACAATGCTGTACAGTAGTAGATAGCCTGGAGTTATCTCCATCCATGATCTCAAGCTGTACTACATAGCAATAGTAATAAAAACTGCACAGTACTAGCATAGAAACAAAATGGTCAATCAATGGAATTGAACAGAAGACCAAGAAATAAACCCTCACACCTATGGATATTTGATTTTTTACAACGAAGCCAAAACCTTACATTGGAAAAAAGACAGCCTCTTCAACTGATGGAGCTGGTCTACCTGGATGTCTACATGTAGAAAAATGCAAACAGATCCATATTTATCACCCTGCACAAAACTAAAAGTCCAAGTGGATCAAAGACCTCATCATAAAACAAGACACACTAAACCTGTCAGAAGAAAAAGTGGGGAAGTGAGTTGAACTCATTGGCACAGGAGACAACTTCCTGAGCAGAACACCAACAGCACAGGCTATAAGAGCAACAATCAATAAATGGAAAATCATGAAACTGAAAAGCTTCTGTAAAGCAAAGGATACTGTCATCAGAACAAAACGACAGCCTACAGACTGGGAAAGAATCTTCATCAACCCTACATCTGACAGAGGACTAATATCCAGAATATATAAACATCTCATGAAGATAAACAGCAACAGGTCAAGCAATCCAATTAAAAATGAGTTACAGAGCTAAACAGAGAATTCTCAATAGAGCAATACTGAAAGGCAGAGAAACACTTAAAGAAAATTTCAATGTCCTTGGTCATCAGGGAAATGCAAATCAAAACGACCCTGAGATTAAAAACACCCTTGAGAATACACTGGAGAGGATGTGGAGAAAGGGGAACCCTTCTCCATTGCTGGTGTGAATGTAAACTTGTACAACCACTTTGGAAGTCAATCTGGTGCTTTCTCAGACAATTAGTAATAATGCTACCTCAAGACCCAGCTATACCACCCCTAGGCATATTATCCAAAATATGCTGAAGTATACAACACAGACATTTGCTCAACCAGGTTCATAGCAGCTTTATTCGTTATTGCTAGATTCTGGAAACAACCCAGTTGTCCCTAAACTGAGGAATGGATACAGAAATTGTGGTACATTTACACAATGGAATACTACTCAGCAACTAAAAACAAGGAAACCATGTAATTTGCAGGTAAATGGTGGGAAGTAGAAAAGATCATCCTGAGTGAGTATCTCAAAAACAAAATGACACACATGGCATATACTCACTTATACGTGGATATTAGACATATAATTTAGGGTAAACATACTAAAATCTGTACACCTAAAGAAGCTAAGCCATAAGGAGGACCCTGGGTAAGATGATCAATCCTCATTCAGAAAGACAAATTTGATTGACATTGGAAGAGGGAGAAAACAGGAAACAGGTCAGGATTATACCTCTAACAGCCTTTGAAATACTTTACTCAGTATGATATAAAAGCAGATGGGTTATTATCATAACCAAACTTTGGCCAGGGAACCTTATTAAAGATGGGGAGGAGGGGGGGAGATAGAAAGACCTGGAGGGTACAGGAGCTCCACAAGGAGATCATCAGAACCAAAAAAATGGGGGAAAGTTGTCTTTTCTGAGACTGATACTTCAACCAAGGACCGTGCATGGAGATAACCTAGAACCCCTGCACAGACTGGCAACTCAGTCTCCAAACTGGGTTTTCTAGTAATGGGAACAGTGACTATCTCTGACATGAACTCAGTGCCTGGCTCTTTGATCACTTCCCCTGGGCTGGGAACATCCTTACCAGGCCACAGAGGAAGACAATGCAGCCATTCCTGAAGCAACCTCATAGGTTAGGGTCAGTGGGAAGGAGAGGAGGACCTCCCCTCTCAGTGGACTTAGGGAGGGGCATGGGAAGACATGAGGGAAGAATGGTGGCATTCAGAAGGGATGAGGGAAGGGTCTACAGTTGGGATTCAAAGTGAATCAATTGTAATTAATAAAACATATATAAATTTTAAAAAGAAAAGAGAAATTTATAAAGATAGCTCAGCATAAAGAATTAATTACCTTAAAAGATGTAAAACACAGTAATCTAAACAGTACAGTTTGACACCCATGGCTCTAGATCTATATGTGTTGAACACTAGCTTAACAATTATTAACCATTTTTTACAGCAGTTATAAGTAGCCTCATGAGACACTGGACATGGATGTCATGGAAAGATGATGCAGGGAAAGTCATTAGGTGCTCATCTGAGATGATAATCATGTCTTTCTATTCCTTCCTCCCAGATATATAGAAATCTGTTCATTCTGTCATGACCTCAGGA
Organism: Pachyuromys duprasi; assembly: GCA_028658305.1. Taxonomy (NCBI): domain Eukaryota; kingdom Metazoa; phylum Chordata; class Mammalia; order Rodentia; family Muridae; genus Pachyuromys; species Pachyuromys duprasi. The sequence continues at coordinate 2,625,362 of CM053742.1, forward strand.
GGTGCTGGAGTATAGAGTATATGGATGGTTAACTGACACTTGGGGGAACAGATTCTATCTATGAACTAAAGGAAGTTGTTATAAGTGCTGGCATAAGACTTTACTGTAGCTTACTTGAGGCCACTTTTGCTCCTAGAAATAAGCCTTTATCTTGCTCTGCAGAAAAGTAAAAAAAAAAAAAAAAACTCATTGATTCTTCAAGCTGTTCTTTCCTGGATTCATGCTGTGGTATATTTTGGGTGGCCTGCCTAGAGTGAATAGTTGCTTGTTTCTGTCTCCCTATGAAGACTTGATGCAACAGTGGAATAAAATAGATGGGAATAACAACAAAAACTATGGTCAGCCCAAGCAGCCATTAAAATAACTTATAACCCAAACTTGTATTCTAAACACATGACCTAAATAAACTGTCATTTTAGATGCACTAGGAGAAACAGTGTAAGAACATTCATTACAGTGCTCGTTGCCTCTGGCCAGGATGCAAAGATGTCACCAGTAATGAGGAGATTAAGGATGCACAGCTCAGGCTGGAGAGATGACTCAGCCATTAAAGGCTAGGCTCACAACCAAAAATATGAGAATGCACAGCTCATGCTTCCATGCCTTACCCCGCAGTCAGAAGCCATGTGCTTTTTTGACAAAGTAGAAAGCTACAGCAATGTGAACATTCTACCAGTGTTTCTCAAGGAAGTCCTCCGCACAAGAGCATCATCTCTCCATTCCTGAATCTGAGAAGGGCTTGAAAGAAATATTTCTTCTTCCAGATATGTTGCAATCTCAGAGGAATACAAAAGACTGTCAATCTCAGGGCTAACAAAATAACTCAGTAGATCAAGTGTTTCCCTGTAAGTATGAGGGGTAGAGTTCAGATCCATAGCATTTCTCTAAATGCCAGGAAAGTGTGGCCTCCAGTCTGTCATCATTGCACTTTAGAGACTGGGACAAAAGGTAAATGGAGCAAGCTGATTAACTGGAGTAGCTAAACTGTGAGTAGCTGAACTGGTGAGGTCTGCATTCAAGTAAGACCTTTTTTCATTATATGAGGTCAAGAGCAATTGCAGAAAACACCTGGCATTATCAGGTTTCCATATGCACTCACATACATATTTATTCACACATATGAGACCACACATGATGCGTACATTCATGTGCATCATACAAACACAGAAAAAAGTTTTAAAGATTGCCAGGTTCACTTATCATTATCAACAACCCAACTCTGTCGAAAAAGAAATTAGAAAAATCTCTGTGCCTTATCTTTGGACCAAAAGAACTAAATAGCTTTGTCTTTTGGAACAAGAATTTTCTGCTGAACTGAGTCCAAACTCTGTCTGGGTTTAGCATATACCGAAGAAATACAAGGCCACAGAAACCAAGAACTTGGCTGAAATAGCAATTATTTTGTACTGTAGGAACAAAAGGTGGAAAAAGGCTCAAAGGCCACAGTGAGAGGCTGCTGGGGAGGTTGGAGATAACCCAAGATGCCTTGGATTCTTGCAATGCCTTAACAGTCCCTGGAGAAAATACATATTAATACCACAAGGGCTTGCCAATATTCGAATGCTAAATTCCATTTTCAAGGGACAATAATTACAGGATTAGGTACATGAGAACTTTACTTGTACATGAAAGTCATTGCTCTTCTCTTAGCATGTAAGGGTCAGTTGTTGCTATGCACCTCCAAAGGTAAAGAAATGTAAATTCTTTTTGTAAGAAAAAATTGACATTGGCCTAAAGAAGGTATTTAATTAACAGAATAAAATTCAACTCTTTTTAAACAATTTACCCCCAATATGGGACGGAAATGACTCAAATGATTTTCAAGTATAAGACTCAAAATTTTAAATATGGCATGATTCTTCCTGACATATTTAACCTCTCTCTTGGGATATTTTAAAGCCTTTTTTTAGATTTTATAACCTCCCAGAATACTCCTCTACAGTTTCAAGCTTAAGTCATTTCTATATATTCATTTTCAATTTGTGACTACACTGCTCTCATAAACAACAAATTCTGGTGAGGATATGGGAAGACGGTAAAAGAACACTTCTGGGATGAATGAAAACTGGCACAGATACTATGGAGATCAGTTTGGAGGTTCTTTAAGCAACTGGAAATAGAACTACCATATGATGTATCTATACCAACTCTATGTCCATGTCTGAGAAATCTAAGTGTTTGCATAACTATGTTTACCATGTCACTGTTCATGACAGTCAAGTTATGAATCAGACTATATATTCATCTACAGATGAATGGATAAAGAAAATGTAGTATTCATTATAATGAAGTTTTATGAAACACAAAGAAGAATAAAATGGATGAAACTGTAAATAATTACATTAAGTGAGATATAGACTAGATAAAGAAAGACATTTGTTTTCATATGCATAATCTTCATGTATATCTATATGAAGATAATATGTTCATATATACATGTATATATGAGACTGCTATTTGGATGAGAAAAGACAACAGTAGGAGAGGGGAGGAATGACAAACAAAAGAAACAAAGGTGAATATGAACTAAGTCTATGATAAATGTGTAAGAAAATGTATTAATGACAGTCATTTGTACACTAATTGTAAATGTATAGTTGATTTTATGTGACTTTGCTGAGAATCTTATATGATTGTTCTAGGCAAGGCCATCTTATTCTAAGCTGGAAAGATGGTAACAAAATGATAAAACATGGGGCTGAAGAGGTGGTTCAGTGGTAAAGAGCACTGACTGTTCTTCCAGAACACAGATTTTCAGAACCTATGTGGTAGCTAACAACCATCTGTAACTCTAGATCTATAGGATCAAATGCCCTCCTTCAGGCCTCCAAAGTACCAAGAACAAAAATGTTGCACAGACATACATGCAGGCAAAACATGTACATACATTTTAAAAAGATAGGATGACTGTCTCCTTTGGGGGTTTTATAGTTCTTTGTCTGCAAAAGCTATTCAATTTTATACAATTTTGCATGTTTCTTATGTTACCAGTGATGGTGATGAAAATCAAATTATTGTTTTGTGACATGTATTTGAGTATTGACTTTTACTAAATGAAAGTATTTCTTTTATATTTTAGCTCTTACCCGTTGTTATTAGGATTTTGTCAAAGGGATATGAAGCCTCAACCCTAAACAAAGAATATAGTCAACTAAGTAAAGCTGGGATGAGAGAGGTGATACTCTCCAGGGAAGAAAATACTAGTTGGTTATCCAATACTAAGTGGTCACCTCTGAAATATACGCACAAGTAACATTATATAGACAAAGCAGGTATACTTAGAAATACAATGTATACAAAATACATACATGCATGCAATAACAATTAGTGAAAAAAAAGACCATAAATTTGAAGGAGAGTTGGGAAGGACAGGAGGGTTTTGAGGGAAGAAAGAGAAGAAAGAAATATCCTGAATGAATTACAATAATAAAAATTAGAAAAGGAGACATAAAATAAAAAAAGTTTCAACTGAAGGATGGACGATTCTTTTAAATTTTATATAATTTGAAAGGTAATATTAGTTAACATAATTATGTTATAGTTAACAAAGGAAACCTAATAAAAAATAACATAATTTAAATGCAACTTTGTGCTTAGCAATAATATTTTTGTCATGTTAGTTTGAATTTATAAAAACATTCCTGTTAGGGCTTGGGACTGTACTTCAGTAGAATATGCATAACTGACATGTGTGAGTCAGTGGGTTCTAACCATACCATGATGAAGAATCAAGTAAACAAATATGCTCTTTTAGTGATTGATTGAGGAGTTTGGTTGCTAACAATCTTATATCAATCTCAGATGATTACTACAAAAGATCGTGTTTTGTGTGGTCTTATTTGCATATGTACTTTAATACCTATCATTAACTAATTTAAATTTTTATTACTTGCCTGTGTTCCTATGTGTGGGTTCAGTTGTGGGTGTAGGTGCAAGTGTTTGTATGTCTGGTATAGATGGAGATATTAATCCTGGTTGTTACTTAGGAGATGTCTTTGAGTCTTTCAGTGGGATCTGGGATTTACTAATTCTGCCAGGCTGACTAGTCAAGAGCCCTGGGAATCCACCTGTCTCTACCTCCCTACGATTATACTGCGATTATAGTCATATACTACCATGATCAGCGTTTTACCTCAATGTTGGAGATGAAACTCAGTTCTTTAAATTTACATAACTAGCCCTTTACTAACTTATCTCTCTTCTCAGTCTCCAGGTTGCATTTTAATGAACATATTATATTGTAAATTTATGTTAAGAAAATCTCAGGGAGATCCAAGATGGCTGCCACGAGAGGACACTGTGTCTGAGGAGTAGGATAGCAGAAACAACGCAGCGACCAGGAGACTGAACTCTGGGACCTAAAACGCCAGCATTTGTGATTGCCAGGTGAGCAGAACTCCTATGGTGAGAAAATCAAGTGGGAAAACCCTAGGGACACCCAGTTATTTCCCGGAAAAATCTCCGGGTGACCTGCGGCACACAGCTCTGATCTGAATGAGCAGCCACGCTGGGCCCCTGCAGCCACCATAACAGACTGGATCACACAGTCTCCCTGGCAGTCTGAGGAGGAACCGGGTACCATTTTTGCTGACCTGCACACTGCGGGCACACACTGTACGCGTCCGCCAGCAAAAACCTCAGTCCCTGTGTGTGTACACGGGCCAGACAGAGAAGGCCTCGGGCACCATTTCAGACAAGCCTGCATACAGCGGGTGCACACCACTCAGTAATGCCTGCAACGAAACCAAACCCACTGTGTGTGCCCCAAATATCGTCTCAGACCGAGGTGCACAGCCCCTGGCCCAGAAGGGGGCACCAAATCTCCAGTCCAGCGGAGAGCCCTTAGCAGCAAACCCAGGGTGGAGCACACAGACCCCAGCTGACATCTCAAACCTGGAAACTCAGACTCTAGCACAGAGTGAGGAGTAAAGACTCCAGACCAGAGGGGTGACCAGCCTGCAGTGCTCACAGCTTCTAGCACAGAGCACGAAGCTGGGCACACAGAGCCCACAACAGAGTTCAACTGAGACACAACACACACTAACAAACCACCGGAAATCCCTGATCTTCTTGAAGAATACTCCTGACACAGGAGATTGACAGTTTCAGACTGAAGTACAGCCTTAAAGCACAAACAGCTCCCTGATTATATACAAACAAATGCTAAGAAATCGGTGAAAGAACTCATACAACAAAAATCATGAAAACAGGGACCCACCAGAAACACCCAAAAGCAGTGGAGATTTTAATTCAGCAGAGACACAGGAAAATTATGTTAAAGCTGTGATTATGCAGGTATTGGAGAAACAATAGGAGAGACAAAAAAAGGAAATGAACAAGGCCCTCAAAGAAATGGAGAAGAAATTAACTGCCCACATGGAGGAACAATCAAAGATACACAGAGAGGAAAAAACCAAAATAGGAGACACAGTCAATCAGTTGAAGGAAACAGTACAAAGCATGAAAAAAGAATTAGAATCTATAAAGAAGACGCAAAGGGAGAAGAACCTGGAACTGGAGAACTTAGAGAAAAGATCAGGAATCACAAAGGTAAGCATCACCAATAGAATACAAGAGATAGAAGAGAGAATCTCGGGAGCTGAGAATACGCTGGCTGAAATGGATTCCTCACTCAAGGAAAATAGAAAATCGGAAAAATCCCAAGCACAAAACATCCAAGAAATGAAGGATGCCATCAAAAGACGAAACCTAAGAATAATTGGAATAGATGAAAAAGAAGACTCCAGGCTCCAAGGACCAGAAAATATTTTTAAGAAAATCATAGAAGAAAATTTTCACAACTTAAAAAAAGAAATGTCCATAAATATAGAAGAAGCCTACAGAACACCAAATAGACTAGACCAGAAAAGAAATTCCTCTCGTCACATCATAGTCAAAACACTAAACCTAGAAAACAA
>CM053742.1:2631779-2656321 GCA_028658305.1 Pachyuromys duprasi
TCCCACCCTCCCCCCCCCCCCCGCTTCTCCAAGTATGCCTCTCCCCTAGTCCACTGATAGGGGAGGTCTTCCTCTCCTTCCTTCTGATCCTAGTCTATCAGGTCTTATCAGGAGGTTATGTTTTATTTTAAATCCACATATTGCATACTTTAAACTGAATATTAAAATTAGAGATTCTCTGCACAGAAATTGTTACCACATTATAATTTATGTCCAAGAACAAATGGTATGCTTTCTAAACAATATTTCTGTTTTAGAGCCTTACCTACACAGTGATGGTGTTGAAAAGTGGTCCTCTGTGAATTGTTCATGTTATAAGTGTGGATACTCATGGATGGAATTGATGTCCTTTTCAAGGAGACCCCAGAGAGCACCTTTCCCATGCACCCCAGGAAGACACTTGGATAAGGCTCATTTGTGGTTCAGGAAACAGCCTTCTCAAGACACTAAATCTTCTATGCCTTGACTTTGGATTGCCAGTCTCCAGGTATATCAGCATCCATTGTCTGTTATTTATAAGACACCCAGTTTATGGAGTTTTCTTATAGCAGTCTAAATGATCTAGCATCTCCTAATGAACTTTGTTTACTTACCCAGTATCCATTACTCTTATACATGCTAGATGAAAATCCATGTATTCATGCCATATTCAAACACATACATGGAACCAAGACACACTGACCAACAGGAACAAGCCAGTGGAGAACAAAGAAGTTGCTTTTAATGAAGACTCATCAGACAAAATTTTATTACTTTCTCCTGGAAAGGTTACTTCCATCAGCTGAATTGGAAAATCTTTTAAAAGCAAATACAAAAGAGTACATTCTTAGCTGATAAGACTAAGATTTATTTTTGGAGAGTGAAAATTCTGTTTCCAATTTATGAGATAAAGTGCATTTAATTTTAGAAAATCATAGTGTGTATTTTATAACTAAACTTTAATTGTGTCTTGCTTTGATTATCATTATGTAACTTTGACATACAGTCATTTGTTTGGGTTACAGTATTATAAAAATTCTCAACATTTTACTACAATTTAAAAATAACAGTGTTGGACTAGAAATATAGATCATTTGCTACATATACCTGTGGCACTAGGTTCAATCCACAGTACCTGGAAGATGAAGTCAGGAGAATTGAGACTTCAAAGTGAGCCTGAGCTACACAGTGAGTTTGAGGCCAGCATGAAACCCTTTCTAAAAAAAAAAATTGTGCATAGGACCGTAAGGGGATGGCTCATACAGTAAGGTTTCTGCAATGCAGGCACGAATTCATGTGCAGAATTCATGAAAAATATTGGGCATGACTGCGCATGGGCTGCAAGTCTAGTGGTGCAGGCAGAGCGATAGGCAGTTCCTGATGCTCCATGGCCATCCATTTTAGCTGATAGGATCACTGAGAGACCCTGATTCAAAAGATAAGGCATAGTGTGGTAGAAGAGAACCTAGGGCTGTTCTTCAGCCTCCATATTTGCTGCCACACACATGGACATGACCTGCATGTACACTTGTATGTATATGCATAGACATGAACACACACAAATATTACACATTTAAAATTCATTTTTTAGCTGTTCTTGAACTGGAAAATCTGGTTCTCTAGAGTTGCATATGCAATCCACACCATCCTGTGAACACTGTAAACATGACTCTGCAATTATCATTTAATTTACACCAGGTGTTTCCGTGAAGCTGCACCTGCTGTCATCTGTTTGAGTCCATGGTCCCTGATTTGTATATGGGCAACATGAGTGTACCAAGAGTGCATAGGGCTAAGTTGGTTTTCTATTCTCTTGTTCAATATGTGTAGTCACTGAACTGTGATAAAACTGTGGGAATTTAAACATTACCTACTTCATCAGGAGATGCACAACCTTACTGCCTTTCTTTCTAAAGTCTTTCTTTCTTGTTCACTTTTATAGTACAGAGATGTAGCTGTTAGCACATACTTTCTAATGCATGTTGAATTTTTGTTAACTGTTCCACAGCTAAAAAAAAAACAAAAAACAAATACAAACAAACAAACAAAAACCTCCCTTCTTCTACTTGTTCAGACAAAAGCCAGGCATCAATTTCCATTTACCACATCAGTGCTTTAGCAAATCCAGAATGAGCCTACCTGATGTACCTCCAGTATGTCAGGCAGAGACAATACGTTGACAGTGCCCTACAGTAAGGAAAAGCAGTAGTGTTTGGGAAGTGTTATGCCTAGACTGCAAGACCCAAGAGACCGCTAGGAGTTGAATCCCTTGCAAAACACATGAGGATCTTTTTATTACAAGCTCAAGCTTGGGTCCCCATCCCTCCTGACACAGCAGGTTAACAGGAGAACAGCCCAAGTTCAGGGTAGGTGGATGATTTAAAGGACCCAGTCCCTCCCAGTCCTTCCCCAGGCAGGGGAATTCCTGCCTGGCAAGGGTCTATTGGTTGAAACACAAAAGGGGATGTTGCATTTTGAACTTATTGGCTGTAGAAAGGCCCTAAATCCATTAATATCCTGGCTTCCCGTGTTTGGCTGTCCTAGGGGAGAGGGGCGATTTGGGCTGGTTTCCTAGCAATTGTATCTCTAGGGCAGGAAAAGAATGCAGTAAGGCTGGTTCCTCCCAGCGGGTGATTGGACATGTCTCCACCTGTCTGGCCTTGTCAGGCTTGTGCTTTAAACTTTAATACCTCAAAAAACTAATTTTTAATTCTTTGGTCTCTCAGAAGTAACACAGCATCTGTTACACCATGGTTTGAGTGGGAAATTACCTCAGGGTCAAAATTTCATTGGATGAAAATAATTGAATATTTATTTATCTTGTATAGTGTATGCATGTGTAAGTAGTCATGTTTACATATACATTTGTGTGATCCACATATATTTGGAGGCCAGATATCAACACTGGGTGTATTCTTTCACTCATCATCTACCTTATTTTTTTGAGACAGAGCCTCTCATCGAGCTTGAACCTCACAGTTTGGCTAGGCTGGCTATTCAACAAGATCTAGACATCCACATGCTTCCACCTCTTAAACATTAGGATTACAATGACACACCAATCTAGCATTTTACATGGGTAATTGAGCATCTAAACTCTGGTTGTCATAGTTACACAGTAAGTAGATTGCTTCCCCATCTCTCTGTCTCTGTCTATCTGTCTCTCTCTGTATGTGTGTGTGTGCACCTTTATTTTATTTCTGGTCCTGGATATCTATAGGTTTTATGAGGATGACTATCTCTTCTCATCCATATACCATGGAGAATTTTATTTTATTATTCTATGCTGCATCTTTGGGGAAATAACATGAAGGAAGTGGAAGAAAGGTCCTGATGAGGCAGGGTTAAGTATTTAGATTGTGCCTTACCAATAAATAATTTTCACCAAAGTAGGACTCTTGGCCAAGAGAAATCAGAAGGTCTAGACCACTCCATTCAATATGGTTTTAGATTTGTTCATAATAAACCATATTTTTGAAAAGCTGGGAATAATTGTTCATATGGGAAACCAGTGTACTGCAATTCTCAGTGAAATGTGCATGTTGTACCAAAAAAAAAAAAAAAAAAAACTATTTCAGAATGTTCTCCTTATCACTTGTGAGCTTTGAGTAAGTTGCTGTGCTTCCTTAGCCACACTTTTCTTAGCTTTAAATTGGGAACTGTTCAGTACATTTTCTCTGGCTGTAACAGAGCACCATAAGCCCGTTAATGTATAAACAACAATTTTTGTTGTTGTTGTCACAATACTGACAGCTGAGAGGTCCAGACATAGTGCAGTATAACATGACAAATAATTTTTCTCATTGTGACAAAATATCTTAGCAAAGCAACTTACCAGAGGAAATATTTTTTTTTATTTCATGGTATTAGAGGTCTCAGCCAATGATTACTTGGCACTATTGTTTTGGGGAATGTGGGAAAACAGAGCAACAATATGGAGTGGGCACAGTGTCACTCACTTCCTCGAGATCAGGACAGAGAGAGTAACAGAGAAAAGGGGGAAAGAAATAAGGTAAATTTCAAAGGCTCCTCTAAATACATCTTTCCTCCACCTAGGCCACACTGTCTAAAGTGTTTATCACCTCCCAGTAGTGCATCATTTTGGATTAGCAAGGCTCTAGCTGTGGTTTTTGGGGACACTTCAGATGTAAGTCAGAAAGTGAGAGTAAGAATAACAGTGAGGGGATAGAAGCCAGGTACTCTAGGAATGTCCAGATTCCACCTTCCTTCATCTAACCCCCCCTGCCTGGCTTGGTACCCTGGGACACATTCAGCTTCCCTGAGCTGCATTCTGTTCCTTGACCTCCATTGTTCAGCCACTACTCCACCTGCTTTCAACAAGGAACATCCAGGTTAGACCTAACCCTCAACCCCTGCTGCCCTGCTGGGTACCCTAGGACATGCTAACCTAAATGGAGCTCCAGAGCTGCGTGCTTTCCCCTGACTCCTGATCTCCATTGTCTCGCCACTGCTCCACTCTAGTTTACCAACCCTAATACTCTAGGTACATCTAGGCCTTTTGCACATGGAACATTAAGGTTAGTTCTACCTTCCCAATATCTGCTCTACCATGAAAATCCAGGGACAACCAGATGGCTAAAGGCCAGCATAAGAACAAAATCAACGAGTGTCAAGGCAATACAGCACCTTCGGAACACAGCTATCCTACTACATTAAGGTCTGGATATCCTAACACAATTGAAACACAAGAAAATGAACTTAAATCCCATCTAATAAAGATGATAGAGGCTTTTTACTGTTTTCTTTTTTAATTAATTAATTATTTTAAAATAATGATAATTTATTCATTTTGTATACCAGCTGTAGCCCCCTCCCACATCCACTACCAATTCTACCCTACTACCCTCTTTCTCCTCCTATACCCTTACCCCAGTCTACTGATAGGGGAGGTCCTCCTCCCCTTCCATCTGACCCTAGCCTATCAGGCCTCATCAGGACTGTCTTTGTCTTCTTCTGTGGCCTGGTAAGGCTGCTCCCCACTCAGGGGGAAGATGGTAGAGGCTTTTAAAGAGGAAACCAATGCCTTAAAAATAAAGGAAAATACAAGTAAACAGGTAAAGGAGATGAATAAAACTATTCAAAACCTAAACATGAAATTAGAAGCAATAAAGAAAACACAAACTGAGGGAATCCTGGAGATGGAAAACCTAGGGAAGAGAACAGGAACAACAAATGCAAGCATCATCAACAGATGAGAAAATATAGAAGAGAGGCTCTGAGGAGTACAAGATACTGATACATCAGTCTGGGATACTATGAAAGGACTTAACCTAAGAATAGTAGCAATAGAAGGTGAAGAGTCCTAGCTTCAAGGACCAGAAACTATTTTCAACAAAAACAGAAGAAAATTTTCCCAACCCGAAGAAAGAACTGCCTATAAACATTCAAGAAGCATAGAGAAAACCACTTAGATTGGGGCAAAAAAGAAAATCCTCCTGCCACATAATCATCAAAACAATAAATGTACAGAACAAAGGAAGACTATTAAAAGCTCAAGGGAAAATGGCCAAGTAACATACAAAGGCAGACGTATCAAAATTATACCTGACTTCTCAAAGAAGCTAGGAAGGCCTGGACAGATGTTTTATAATCCCTAGGAGATTACAGATGCCAACCTAGACTACTATATCCAGCAAAACTTTCAATCTCCATAGATGGAGAAAACAAGATATTCCCAGAAAAAAAAATAGACAATTTTAAACAATATCTATCCACAAAGCCAGTACTACAGAAAACACTAGAAGGAAAAATCCATCCCAAGGAGATGAATTACACCCGAGAAAACACAGTAATTAAATAATTATGTGCCAGCAAAAACGAAGGGAAACACACACACACCATCACCACCACCACCACCACCACCACCACCACCACCACCACCACCACCACCACCACCACCACCATCAAAATAACAGGAATTAACTGCAGGTAGGCTAGACTAGCTCACTAGGGACTAGTTAGAGGATTTCCTCTCCAGTCTCTATGGTCTCTGCTACCAGGAGTCTCTGCATGAATTCTCCTCATATCCTCCAGGAGCCTACCCTGACTTAGGCCTCCATCTTGTCACAGAGATGTCCCCACCCTCCATTTCTCCTTTCTCTACAGGCCTTCTGTCCTCTTGCCCTTGCCCTCCCCAGGTCTGATCTCCACCCTCTTCACTCTTTGTGCTCCCTCTCCTACCTTATTCTTTCTCTTCAGCCATTATCTCTGTCTATTCTATTTAGCCTACCAGGAGAGATTTATACATCCTCACTTGGATCCTCCTTTTTACTTATCTTCTTTGGGTCTGTGCCTCTTAGTATGCTTATCCTGTACTATATGGCTAAAACCCACTTATAAGTGAGTATATACCATGTGTATCTTTCTGGGTCTATTTGGTTCTGATAAAAGTGTCCTTTTTGTGACCTTCTGACTCACTCAGGCTTGAGTAAAGTACAGTAAAATTGTAGTGCATATTGTATTTTTGATTGTTCATCAATGTACACATTTTTTCTGAGATTTTATGCCTATAAATGACACTACACTAGAATTCACTCACCGGTATTCTTGTTGTCGATTCTATTAAACACCAGACAACAATTCCACAGTTGAGAAATCAATACCAGTTTAATTCCACTTTTCTTACAAGAAAGTCATATTTTGTATATAACACATTTCCTGGAGTATAAATACCACATATTTCTTCTTTAAGACATTTATGTCAGAGGGAAATTGATACTTTAGTAAAAGATCCTGTTTGAGGCTCAGAGAGAACAATTATTTTCTTGAGTGGATTAAAACAGAAAATGATAACACTTTCCCCAGAGTGCAGTTAATCTAATTTTTCAAGCTACTTTATTTAGGTTGGAGTATCACATGCATTTTAAGAAATGGCTACATGCCTATAGGGAGCTATCAGAATATATTTTCTATTTCTTGTTGAAATTCCTGTTTGCATCTTGGAACTATAACATCTGGACTTATTCCCATCCCCACCCGCCCCCAGTCCACCCACAAAATTTATTCTATTTCCCTATATCATGGAGAACCATGCATCCTTCTAGACCTTGCCTCTCTAACTTGTCTGGGTCTGTGGATTATAGTGTGATTATCCTTTACTTAAAATCTAATATTCACTTATAAGTGAGTGCATATTATGTTTGTCTTTCTGGATCGGGTTGCCTTGCTCAGGATGATTTTTTTTTCTAGTTCCATCCACTTACCTGAAAATTTCATGAAGTAATCTTTTTCTAATAGCTGAGTTTATTGCATGTTGTTATGCCATGTTTGGTTGATACCCCTGATAGACCTGCTCTTTTCTTAAGGGAAACAGATGAGCAGTAGATCTGAGTGAGAGGAGAGGTGAGATGTGAAATCTGGGAGGAGAGGAATCTGTAGTAAGGATGTTGTATGAGAGACAAACTAAAGAAAAAAAGATAAAAACTAAAGAAAAAAATAACAACTGGAATTACTTGGGGCAGAAAACCTATAACAGATCTGTACTTTTTAGAAATCAATAATGTGAAGAAAAAAAGGAAATCAGTAATGTGTTCTGGTGGAAACAAATCTACAAAATAGAGGCCTACTTTTATTTGGCATTCCAAATATGTGTCTATTAAAGTGCATTACAATATACCTCTCATACAGATCAAGTGTTTTCACAGTATTTTATTACATTATAAACTATTCCAAACTTGCTGGTTTAACAGAACAGTATTAGGTTGTTCTCCTGATTCTGTAGTTTAGATGGTTTCAGCTGTGTTGTTCTTCTGCTTCTATAATGTTGGCTGCGGTGCAAGTTATATTGGGTTTTAACTGCTTGATTCTGAGATAGCTTTCTTTCATGGTCAATAGTGAATTCTGGGACCTTAGTTCTGGTGGTCAGCTCAGGTGCCTCATCCCTTCCAAAGGCCTTTTCATGTAAGATTCTCATTGACTTGCAAGAATGTGGTTATGTTTTATGAGGAGCAGAAATCTCTCACAGCTTGAGCAGAAAATCTCCCCAAGAGCATATTTTTTTATCAATAAAATATTATTGATTGACAGAAGTGTGATAACTTAATGTGGACTATGACCCAGTTCCACCTAGGATAATTATAGCTATTCTAGTTTGAATGATTTTAACTTTCAAAATTATAGCTACTCTAGTTTGAGTGCTTTTAACTCTCAAAGAGTTGTTTTATGTTTTATTGTATAATCACTTCTTACGGAAGCTCATTCTTATTTTCAAATGCTAGAAGATAACATGCAGTTCACATAAATTGATCTCTGTAAGTAAAACAAACAAACAAAAATCAATGGTGACCGGACCTTCCCTCACATGCATGTATGTCATGAAAATCTAGAAAAAATGTTTTCTTAAGAAAGCAATGGTAAAATGTGTGTGTGTGTGTGTGTCTAGAAAAAATGGATACAAATGTTTTCTTAGGAAAGCAATGGTAAAATGTGTGTGTGTGTGTGTGTGTGTGTGTGTGTGTGTGTGTGTGTGTTTAAAACTCACCGAATAGGTTAGGTTAAATGGCCAGTGATTGCCAATAATCCCCATAGAGATTGGCAAGTCTCTGCCTACCAAGCACTAATATTACAAGCATGCATCACTTACCCAAGCCTTAAAAAATACAGATTGAATATTATGGTTCAAACTATGTCCTTATGCTTGCAAGGTTAGCATTTTAGCAATTTAACTATTATTGCAGCCCAAGAAATAGTAAATGTGTGAGGTAGTAGATATGTTTAACCTGATTTAAACATTATGTAACAAATATACACATCAAACCATCACATGGCATGCCATTTATTACATTCAATTTTGTTTTTATGTATCGGCTTAAAAATATTTTTGAAGAGTGATTTCTCAGAAGCAGTTTCCAAATAAGTAAGAAAAATAATTTCAATTTTTAGCTCATGGTACAATGGATTATTGTTTCTTTTGATATCAACTCTGTAAATGCTGTTGCTTTGGTAATTGCCCTTTAAATACAAAGAAAAGGAGAGTGGCAGACATGAAGACATTTAATGTAGCCTTCCTCTTTATACCATATCACAACCCAAAACTCTGGCAGAAGCTCCTCACTCTCCCAGAGTCCACATCAGTATCCAATTCCCAGGTAAGGCCCAGATTGCAGACTGTCAAAAATTCATCAGAGCCAGCCCAGCCTTCCCCTCAACAGCTCCATCTCCTCATAACCCTCCCTATGACTGTGGCAGAAGCTTCTTGTTCCACCAGAGGCCATTCCAGTTGCCAAAACCCCAGAGACAACACCAGCACACAGAACCCCAGAGGTCACACAGGCAGCCAAAATTACAATGGAAGCACTCCACTGGATCAGAGGACCTGCCAGTTACCAGAACCACACGAGGCCAGAACATCAGAGAGGAAAGAAAAACCAAGAGAAAATACACACATCCAACAAATGTAAACTCAGGAATCAGCACTGAAACCTCTATATACCCCAAACAAAGATAGCTAGAAGCCAGCATAAGAACACAGTCAACAAGAGCCAGGGAAATATGGCAGCCCCAGAGCCCAGCCATCCCACTACAGCATGCCCTGAATATTTCAACACAGCTAAAGCACAAGGAAATGACCTTAAAACCAAATTTATTAAGATGATAGACATCCTTAAATAGGAAATGAATAAATCACTTAAAGAAATTCAGAAAAACACAAACAATTGGAGGAGATGAGTGAACTCTTAAAGAAAACACAAACAAGCAATGTGAGGAAATGAATAAATTCCCTTCAAGAAAACCAAGAAAGCCAGAAAACACCAACAGGTCAAGGAAACAAGCAAACAAAACAAAAACAAAAAACAAACAAACAGACAAAAAAAAAAACCCCACAACTGTTCCAAGACCTGAAAATAGAAATAGAATAAATAAAGAGACTGAAACATTAAATACGGAGTATGCATGTTCTGGACCGAGCCCCCCTGCATACATGTGGCCAATGGTTTGGTTTGGTCTTCATATAGGGTGCCTGGTGAGTGAAGGGGTGGGAGGTGTTGTTTCTAACATGGATTCTGTTGTATGCTTTTGGATCAGGTAGAGCTGGGGATAGGGGTGAGGCAGCCTGTCCCATTGTAGCTACAGTCAGGAAGCACAGGGAGGTAAATGCTGATGCTCAGCTCTCTCTTTTATTTTTCATTCTAGGACCCTAACACATGTAATGGTGCTATTCATTTTTAGGGCATCTCTTCTCATCTTGACTAACACAGTATTGAAAACTGCCTCACAGACATATCCAGAGGTTGGTATCCTAGCTAATTCTATATTCTGCCAAACTGACAATATTAACCACCATATTAGTTGAAGTCCCCACCTTAACAACCTAACCTTCACTAGGTGCAAAAACCCTAATTGCAAGCACAGCCAACCATATTTACAAGTACTTCCAGATCAGACTTCAACATTTCCTTAAAGATTTATGTAGGTACATTTCAACTCACCTTACATCATGTGGGAGAATAACTTTAAAACTCTATTCGGTATTGCAAGAATGATTATGAAAACAAGAGAAAAATGTTGGTCATTATTATTTTGGAGCTAAATCAGGTTCCACATTCATATTAATAATTAAAATTAATATTCAGAGGAAGCTGAGAGCTTTATATGGAATGTTATTTACTTTGTTGGATGTCCTTATGCAGTAAAAATTGTACACAGTTTTCCTTTCTAGCTTAATTGTTTCTAATCTCTCTCTCCTCCTCTTCCTTTACTCTCTCTTCCTTTTACAGAAATTAAAAAAAATCAAGCAACTTGCTTGTTTCATGTGATGTTAAATTGTTCTAGTCACCTTTTGTCATTATGGCAAGATACCCAAGAGAAATAATTTAGTTCAATAGCTTAGCACAGCAGCTGACAATTATGCTTTTAGCATATGAGTCCTTGGGTGATAAGTTTAGAGTCAAAACATTGTGTGGAGTTTCAAATGTGTTTCAGTGTCTAAAGTTCTTGATGTACAAACATGAAGACCTGAGTTTGGATTCCCAACATCCATGTTAAATGCTATAGGTGGCAGACCACACATCCCATCTCAACATTGTGGGACTGTGGTAGGTCTAGAGACAGGGAGATCCTGGGCCTTGCTGTCCAGCCAGTCTATATGAACTAGAGACTCCAGGCTCAGTAAGAAATCCTGTCTAAAAAATTAACAGGGGAGCAAGAGAAGACATTCGACATCAATATCAGGTATACATACTTGCACACATATGTGTACTGCCATATACACACATTACACATACAAACCAAAGGAAGAATATATGGAAAAACCAAAACTCCTCTCTTATAACTTAATCCCAAGCTTTGAAAATGCTGGCTTTCAAATGTTTTGAAATAGTCTATTTTTCATTAAGAGTAAGATTAAAGCTAGGATTGTCATGAAATGACAAGAATGACAATCATCTTACTGTACTAAAGGGAGATGCATATGACACAGGAACTATCACATAGTTCCTTAGTTAGAGTGAGGGATCATGAATCCATTCCAACTCCATAACAGAATGTTTGCTAGCTTGATCTTGTGAGAGTCTCATACAGATAACTGTAGCTTCTGAGAGTTCGTGAGAGGATCAGTCCTGTTATATACAGAAGATACTATTGTCTCTGGTCCTCTGTAAAGTCCAGGTCTTTCAATCTTTTTATACTCTTTTCCATAATGAATTAATTTATTTTTACTTGTGTGCATGTAATGAAGAGTTCAACAGACATAATTCCTGGAACTTTACTTACAGCTGGTTGTGAACTGCCTAATGTGGGTACTGAGAACAGCACTTAATCTTCTGGCAGAATGATAAATGCTCTTAACTGCTGAACCATTTCTTCTGCCTTTAGGGCCATCTTAACATCTCAAAATCCTTCACTCAGTTTCAGATATAGAGATATAGAGACCTTTTTTTCCCCCCAATGTCATGCTACCACGCTGAGTATTAGGAAGTAGATGTGTTTATGAGTGTGCCATTCTATCTACATGAACCTCACTCCAGCACCAGTAAACAGAGATGAGAGCAGATTTTGCTCCACTAGCCCTTGAGAAGAGTGGCTATCAACCGTCAGAGTGAGTACAATTATAATGAGGATCATTGAAGAAATTTTCTAGCAAACCTTTGAAAAATAAAATAAACATATAGATACTGGATTTTTGTAAGCACTCTAGCTTCAAGAAGACAAAAACTAGAATTCAGATTTCCTCAAACACAAAGAATTTTCTGAGTTCCCTAGAATCTTCACAGTATCTGATAGAGTCCAGTTAGCAATAACAGGGATTGCTGACCAATTTTTACCAGATCCCTTTGTTTTTCAGACTTTTTATTTAACATAAAGTTATGATGTAATAAATGACACTACCACACCACAAACTTTGCATTAAAATGTGTTTCCTAGTGTATGTCATGATTAGTAAGTCAAAGAAACTTTAAAGGGTGGACCTTAGTGGAAAGATCAGTAATATAATTGGGGACATATTGGCGAAGTTACTGTGGAA
This sequence comes from Pachyuromys duprasi, assembly GCA_028658305.1. Classification (NCBI taxonomy): domain Eukaryota; kingdom Metazoa; phylum Chordata; class Mammalia; order Rodentia; family Muridae; genus Pachyuromys; species Pachyuromys duprasi. Next base: position 2,644,240 of record CM053742.1, read on the forward strand.
CTCCTGTCTCTTTTTTATTCTTTTGTGTCCTCCTACCTTCACCTCCCCAGTGCTGGTGTTAGATGAATATGCTTCCACCCCCAGTTTTTGCTATGCTAGGGATTTAACTTTGGGGGTCAAATATAAACACATACAAATATGAAAAAGTGGCCATCAAATATCCTATTCTGCAAAGAGTTAAAAAAATATCTTAAGAAAAGGGATTTTAAAAAGTGAAAAAGCAGCGAAAACTCTTTGTGATAAAGAGAAATAGACAGGCAGAGACAGAGAAAGAAGCCAAGACAAAACTGTAGAACAGATTGTTCATTTCTTTTGTGAAAGAAGAAAGCCTGCCCTTTTCTTCTCAGATTCATAAGATTTCTCTTAACCCAAGTGATAAAAAGTACATTAATTTGCCAAGGATCTAACCTAGTATGTTATGTGTACCAGGGCAAGTATTGTGTAGCTTAGCTATGTACTCAGCTCATGTTCTAAATGTGATTTTGAGGCAGATATTGCTATAAAACTAGGGCTAGATTGGAACTCACCCTGTGGCCCAAACTGGCCTAGAACTCAGGATCTTTCCTTCCTTAGACTCCCAAGTGTTAGACTCACAGGTGGTATCACCACTCCTAGCTCCATTGATGTATATTTGATGCTCCAAGTGAACTTTAGCAAGTCATTGATTTATTTACATATGAAAATCATAGCTATCTATGCAAACAGTTTCAAAATGATCAACTAATTAGAAAAAAATGATCAAGGGCTGGGGTTATGGCTCAGTGGTTAAAATGGTTGTTGGATAAATATGAGAACCTGAGTTTGGATCCTGAGAACTCACATTGTTTTCCCTCCCACACTCCCCCAGAAACATATAACCTTACTAACACAATCAACACAAAACCCATAGATTCTGTTGAAAGTTGCCTTTGAGTTTTTGTTTCCTTTCAGCCAAGCAATTTTAGTCAAAATAAAACACTTTTGAATTTAAACTCATAGGAGGAAGTTCCTTAAACAAACACAGAGGACCCCTAGTGTGGTGGTGAGTGCTTGTAATACCAGCACTCTGAAAGGGAGAGACAGGTGGATCTCTGTGAGTTCGAGGCCAGCCTGGTCTACAAACAAAGTCCAGGACAACCAAGGCTACACAGAGAAACCCTGGCAAATGGATGGATCTAGGAAATGTCATCTTGAGTGAGGTAACACAGACCCAGAAAGACAAGCAGGGTATATACTCACTTATAAGTTTACGTTAGTCTTATAATAAAAGATAACCATACTACAATCCACAGACTTAAAGAAGCTAAGTAACAAGGAGCACCCTAGGGAAGATGCTTAATTCTCATTCAGAAAGACAAATAGAATAAGCACCTGAAATAGTTGAAGAAAGGGAACCAGACAGGAGCCTACCATAGATTTCCTCTGAAAAACTCTACCCATCAGGGGGTGGAAACAGATCTGAGACTCACAGCCAAACTTTGGGCAGAACTCAGGGAGACTTATAAAAGAGTTGGGGAATAGAAGGATCCAGAGGGGACAGGAGCTCCACAAGGAGACCAACAGAGCCAACAAATCTGAGCCCAGGGGCTCCTTCAGAGACTCATGCACCAACCAAGACACATGCATAGGGAGAACGTAGGCTCCCTGATCAGATGTAACAGATAGGCAGCTCAATCTCCATGTGAGTTCCCTAGTAAGGGGAGCAGGAGCTATCTCCAGCATGGACTCTGTTGCCTGCTCCCCAGTCACTTCCCCCTGGCAGGGCTGTCTTGCCAGGCCACAGAGGAGGAGGATGCAGCTAGTCCTGATGAGACTTGACATACTGGGGTCAATTAATAGGGGAAGAGGATTCGCCTTTCTGAGGACTAGAGGTTGGGGATAAGGGAGGAAGAGAGAGGGAGGGTAGGACTGGGATGAGACAAAAGAGGATGTAATCTGAATAAATTAAAAAATAAATTTAAATTTAAAAATTCACAATGAAATAAACACATAGAAACAAAGAAGAAGAATAAGTGGCAGAAGGAGGAGGAGAAGGAGGAGGAGTAGGAGGAGAAGAAGAAGAAAAAAAGAATAATACAGAGGAGCTAAGAAGATGAGCTGTCATAAATTCTGCTTGCTTTCAAAAGTTTCTCCATTGAAACTGAGGTTGGAGACTGTTAGCCACAACACGGATGAGAGATGGCTAACTAGACAGGAGCTAGCCAAAAGGTGCACTTGGGTATCTCCAGATGGCTTACTAGTGGACACTGTCACCTTTACACATGTTGAGTCAGCTAGCAATAACCCTGGGAACATGGCCACCTGAGAATGGTGAATTAGTGCTCTTATTCTGAAAAGCTATCTAATGGCATATTTTGGCTTCGGTTAATTTAAACAAATGAATTTTTCTTATTCTTTCTCCTTCAAAAACTGAGATCAGATTGAATTTTCTATGAAGAAAAGCAAATCTGTCATTTTCAAGGACCTTTGGAAGTTAAGGAATATATTAAAAAAAGAGCCAGATGGATCTGCTACGCAGAGGAAAAGCTGCAGCCCATACATGTGTATTCTACTCATGATACTATAATTAGTTGAGCAGCTTCTAAAAGCCAAACTGGTTTCATATTTGTAAGAACAATTTCCTGAGATAAATGTCCTTTGGCTCAGTTTTGATTTATCTTTTTAAAATATATATTATTTTAAATTATATGGTCAATGTTAGTGTATGTGCATATGAATAAAGATACCAGCAGAGGACAAAAGACGGCATTGAATCCTCTGGAGGTGGAGTTACAGGTAAGTGTGAGTTACCTGCTATGTGCTAGGAAGGGAATGCAGATCCCTCTGCAAGAGCAGCAAGTACTCTTAACTATTAACCATTTTCTCTAAACTTTATCTTACAATTTTTGATGCTTTATGATATGAAAGTAATGCACGTTCAGCAGAAGTCATACTTGGAGTTTTGATCTTTTCCTGGGACAGCATTATAGATGGACATGTGTCAGGGTTGCATAGCAAGTTAAGGTCTAACCTGCCACATAGAGTAAGACCTTGTCTAAAAATAATGCTTCAAAAGAGGTTAGTGTTAACCAATTATAATGGATTGCAGGCCCAAAGCAGCCACCCTGCTGCTTTGTTTGTGTTGCTAAGGCACCTGGGCGCTAGGCAGGCAGGATTTGACAAACGTCCAATTTGTGCTAATTGGGACATAATCCCACCCAAAGTCAAGGAGAGTCTTTACACCCACTTTTTTTTTTTCAGAGCCAACATAACCCAGGGAACTTTACACTGTTCTATGGAAATGAAAAGGTATAAGTTAAGCATTCTAAATATACTTGATGGTTTGTGGAAGACAAAGCAACTATTTACATTAAAATCACCACAGATAGTCCATTCAATAGTAGGTTAAAAAACAGCCACACTGATTAAGAATGAAACCCAATGCAGCATAAGACACCAAACTGTTTGTATTTAATCATTTTAAACTACAGGTATCAACTTCCCAGTGAGTTTGTTTTTATTATTAATATGTTCTTCTACCTAATCTGTTTCCCTCAAAGTAAAATTTAGATTTTATTTTTATAATTCCACAATCATTATGCACCAAAGGACTCAGCAGATACTTGTTGAATTCATTTTTCAAACAGTATAAAGCATGACAGAAATATGTGCATTGTCTTTGAACATACTTGATTTTGCCTCAATCTTGTCAGAAGGCTATCACAAGAACAACAGGAAATCTGACCTGTCCAATTTTGATTCAATTCCTCTATTCTTTGAAATAGTTCATTTTCTGTCTGTATTCAGGTATTTTGATATAATGAGGTGAAATCTTAGTAAGTCTAAGGCAAAGGAGAGCAAACAGAAATGGAAGAGTGGAGACAGATGTACACCTTACAATAAGAGCAAAGACCACTGTAGCTATTTTCCAAACAGAATCAGCTCAGAAATTAAGAATGGTGGTTTTATTTTGGAAACCTAGGTATATTCACATAGGGAAGCACTTTGTGGGCAGACCATATTCCTGATGATTGTTAGAGTGTAGTACATACATTTCTTAATATGCTTCATTGAAAGTGAGAATTTACAAAGAAAATATGGCAGACATACTTCCAAACATATTTATATTAGGGTTATAAAGCATTTGCTTAATACATTAATATGTTAACTTGAAAATATCTGGGGGTGTTCAATTCAGGAAGAGGTAAATAATATTAGGCATACTCAGTTCAAGGTTATAAAGATAGTGGAGGTTAACACTACCGGACATGCTCACTTCTGGGCGTGTTCCATTTAAGGTAATTAAAATTGTGGATATGAATGCACCTTTAAGCACACAGCCCAGTATTAAATATGCCAACTTTACTGAGGTTGCCTAAAAGTATATGTCAACTTGGCTTTGTGACCCTTATTGGTTCTCTGAAAATGTCTACAAAGAGTTTTATGTGATACAAATTGAAAGGACAACTTTAAAGGTATGTTAATACAGGTACATGCTGAATATCTAAGTGGCTAGTGGATTATATGTGTCCCTGAGCCAGGAAGTTACTCTGATGGGTTGACTTAATTTATCATCAATGAAAATAAAGTGCAGAAGCAACATAAATTCAGAACAAGCTACACTGAAGCACTAATGACATAAGTCAGACAAAAATTAGTGCTAGTGCTCTTTATGCTTTTGCAAGCTCATTGTTGAGATATCCACATATTATGCCATTTAACTTCACTTACAGAAAGTCCCAGGTATTAGAGATACAAGGAGCATACCTCAATATAACAATCAATGGCAGTTTACAGCAAGAACATAGCCAGTGTTGACTCAAATGGCGAGAAACTCAAAGCAATTCCAACCAATAATTGGCCCAATCTGAGATGCACCCCACAATAGAGAGCCAGGCTCTGACACTATTAATGTTCTGCTATGCTTGCAGAAAGGAGCCTATCTTGACTGTCCTATGAGAGGCTCCAGCCAGCAGTGCATCTAGACAGATGCTGGGACTTGCAGCCAAGCATGGGGAAGGTCTCTGGGGGTTTTGTGGAAGTGTTGGGGGAAAGATAGGAGGATCTGGAGGGGACAGGAACCTCACAAGAAGATGAACAGAGAACCAATCCTGTCTCATGGGGGGCTTACAGAGACTGAGACACCAGCTAAAAGCATTCATGGTCTGGACACAACCCCCCTGCACATATGTGGCCAATAGACATCTTGGTCTTCATATGGGCTGCCTAGTGAATGGAGGGGGTGCTGTTTCTCAATTGGACTCTATTTCCTACTTTTGGATAACTTTCCTTTTCCCTGGCAGTGCTGCCTGGCCTGGCCTCAGGGGGTGAGGATATGCTCAGTCCTGATGTGACATGATGTGCTGGGGAGGGTTAAAATAAGTGTGGGGGAGAAGAAAGGCTATCCTTTTCTGGAGGAAAGGGAAGAAGGAAAGGGAAAAGATGGGAAAAGGTGGGCTGGAAGGAGAGGAGGGACGGGTCATCTTTGGGGTATTGTCCACTCTGTAAGTATCAGGCTCAGTGTAGTGCTTAGATTTAGCTAAGCAATAAGACAACTGAAGGATATCAAGGGGTTACAAAAAGGAAAAGAAGTCAAAGAATCTTTATTTACGTATGATATGATTTTTGTAATAAAAGATCCTAAAAATTCTCCCAAGAAATATTTACATCTAGTAAACACTTTTATAAAAGAAGCAGAATACAAAACTAATCCCCTCAAATCAGTGGTCTTCTTATATACAAATAACGAAAAGGGTGAGAAAAACAAAACAAAACAAAACAGGTAGGATCTTTTTTTTCAATAGCCTAAATAAAATATTGGGATAACTCTAACCAAGTAGGTGAAAGGATTGTATAATAAAAATATTGAAGAAGGCATTAAAATATGGAATAATCATCCATTTTGTGGTCTTTTTTATTAATTATTTGTTTTCATTAATTAAACAGTGTATCCCAACTGTAGCCCCCTCACTCATCCCCTCCTAGTCCCTTCCACCCTCCCTCTTCTTCTCCTATGCCCCTCCCCCAGTCCACTGTTAGGGAAGGACTTCCTCCCCTTCCATCTGATCCTAGTCTATCAGGTCTCATCAGCAGTGGCTGCATTATCTTCCTCTGTGGCCTGGTAAGGCTGCTACCCACAGAGGGAGGTGATCAAAGAGCCAGCCACTGAGTTCATGTCAGAGACAGTCCCTGTTCCCATTACTAGGGTACCTACTTGGAGACTGAACTGCCATAGGCTACTTCTGTGCAGAGGTTCTAGGTTATATCCATGCATGTTCCTTGGTTGGAGTATCAGTTCAGAAAAGATCTCTGTGCCCAGATTTTTTTTTCTCTCCTTGTGGAGCTCTTGCCCCTTCCAGGTCTTTCTATCACCCACTTCTCTCATAAGATTGCCAGCAGTCTGCCCAAAGTTTGGCTATGAGTCACAGCCTCTGCTTTGATACCCTGAAGAGGCCCTCTGTAGTAGGCTAATGTCTTTTTCCCTGTTTTCTTCCTCTTCCAATGTCCAACCCATTTGCACTTCTGAATGAGACAGGGACCTCCTTCTTTTTTAAAAATATGATAACAAAAATTCTTTTTTTGTGCAATACTTTTATTTGCACCTTTTTTTACAGCTTAAAAATACAAAAATATTAGGTACACGATTAAACATACATATATAATTATAGTGAAGGTATACTATAAAACATAATATTATTTACTAAATATACTACAAAGTGTAACATTGTGGTCAGACATTCAAACTGAGTATCTTTTTAAAATAATTACAATGTATTCAATTCATATCCCCCCTGTATGTTCTTCCCTCCTCCCCTCCCAATCCCACTCCCCTCCTGCTTCTCCACCCATGCCCCTCCCCCAGTCCACTGATTCGGAGGGGAGGTCCTCCTTCCCTTCCCTGTGAATCTAGTCTATCAGGTCTCATCAGGAGTGGCTGCTTTGTCTTGCTCTGTGGTGTCGTAAGGCTTCACTCCCATTGTGATGAGTTGATCACAGGGAAGGCCAATGAGTTCATGTCAGATACAGTCCCTCTTCCCATTACTTGGGAACCCACTTGGATACTGAGCTGACATAGGTTACATCTGTGCAGGGGTTCTAGGTTATCTCCATTACTGGTTCTTTTTTGGAGTATTAGTCTCTGAAAAGAATCCTGTGTCCAGATTTTTGGGTTTTCTGGCTCTTCTCGTGGAGCTCCTGCCCTCTCGAGTTATCATCCCCAAACTTTGTGCAGAGTTCAGGGAATTTTATGAAAGAAGGAGGAGAGAGAAATATTTTTTCAAATTTATTTACTGTTTTATTAATTACAGTATATTCACTTTGTATGTAAGCTATATCCCCTCCTTAGCCCCATCTCAATCCCACCCTTCCTCCCTATTCTCCTCTCATGCCCCTCCCTAATTTCACTGATAGGGGAGGTCCTCCTGGCCTTCCATCTGATCCTAGTCTATCAGGCCTCATAAGGAGTGGCTGCATTGTCTTCTGTGGCCTGGTAAGGCTGCAGCTACCTCAGAGGGTGTTGGTCAAACAGTAGGCCTCTGAGTTCATGTCAAAGACAGTTCCAGTTCCCATTACTATGGAACCCACTTGGACACTGAGCTGTCATGGGCTACATCTGTACAAGGGTTCTAGGATATCTCCATGAATGGTCATTGGTTGGAGTATAAGTCTCAGAACAGAACCCTGTGTCCAGAATTTTTTTGTTTGTTGCTCTGCTTGTGGAGTTCCTGTCCCCTCAGTTACCATAGCCAAACTTTGGGCAGAGTGAAGGGAATCTTATGAAAGAAGGGGGAGCAAGTAATCTTTTTTTAATTTATTTACTCTTTAATCAATTAAAGTTTATTCACTTTTTATGCAAGTTGTAGCAATCCTTGATCCTCTGCCAATCCCATCCAATCTCTCTCTTCTCCTCACATGTTCCTAACCAAGGCCACTGATAGGGGAAGTCTTCCTCCCATTCCCTCTCATCCTAGTCTATCAGATATCACAAGGAGTGGCTGCATTGTCTTCCTCTGTGGCCTGGTAAGGCTGCACTCCCCTCATGGTTAGTTGATCACAGAGCAGGCCACTGAATTTATGTCAGAGACAGTCCCTCACTGAGTTGACATAGGCTCCATCAATAGTCCCTGTTTTTGGTTCTGTTGCTCTCCTTGTAGAGCTCCTGTCTTCTCCAGGTGTTAGTGGGCAGAGTGCTGAGAATCTTATGAAAGACGGGGGAGAGAGAAATGTTTTTTTTTCTTTTTTTTAAATTTATTTGTTTTATTAAGTATAGTTTTTTCACTTTGTATCTGAGCTGTACCCCCTCCTCAGTCCCCTCCCAATCCTACCCTCCCTTCCTCTTCTTTTCCTATGCCCCTCCCCAATTCCGCTGATAGGGAAGGTCCTCCTCCACTTCCCTCTGATTCTAGTCTATCAGGTCTCATCAGGAGTGGCTACATGGTCTTCCTCTGTGGCCTGGTAAGGCTGCACTCCCATCATGGTGAATTGATCACAGAGCTGGCCACTGAGTTTATGTCAGAGATAGTCCCTCTTCCCATTATTTGGGAACCTACTTGGACACTGAGATGACATAGGCTACATCTTTTCAGGAGTTCTAGGTTATCTCCATGAATGGTCCTTGTTTGGAGTATAAGTCTCAGAAAAGACCTCTGTGTCCAGATTTTTTGGTTCTGTTGTTCTCTTAGTAGAGCTCCTGTCCTCTCCAGGTATTAGTGGGCAGAGTGAGTTCACTCTGAGTTCACTCTCAGTTCATGTCAGAGACAGTCCCTGTTCCCATTACTACGGAACCCACTTGGACACTGAGTGACATGGGCTACATCTGTGCAGGGGTTCTAGCTTATCTCCATAAATGGTCCTTGTTTGGAGTATAAGTCTCAGAAAAGAACCCTGAGATTTTTTTGGTTTGTTGCTCTCCTTGTGGAGTTCCTGCTCTCTTACTTATCATAGCCAACCTTTGGGCAGAGTGTAGGGAACCTTATGAAAGAAGTGGGAAATAGTAAAACCTGGAGAGGACAGAAGCTCCACAAGGAGAGCAACAGGACCAAAAAAATCTTGGCACAGGGGTCTTTTCTGAGGCTCCTCCTTCTTGATTAGCTTCTTGATGTGTACAGATATTAATACGATTATCCTTTATCATATGTATAAAATCCACTTTTAAGTTAGTATATACCATGTGTGTCTTTCTGCTTCTGGGCTATCTCACTCAGGATGGTCATTTCTCATTCCCACTATTTGCCTGCAAATGTCATGATTTCCTTGTTTTTAATTGCTGAGTAGTATTCCATTATGTAAATGTACCACTATTTCTGTATCCATTCCTCCTTTGAGCAACATCTGGGTTGTTTCCAGATTCTGGCTATTACAAATAAAGCTGCTATGAACATGGTTGAACAAATGTCCTTGTTGTATACGTGAGCATATTTTGGAAATATGCTTAGGAGTGGTAGAGCTGTATCTTGAGGTAGCACTATTCCCAATTATCTGAGAAAGCACCAGGTTGATTTCCAAAGTGGTTGTACAAGTTTACATTTCCAACAGCAATGTAGAAGAGTCCCCCTTTCTCCACATCCTCTCTAGCATGTGTTATCACTTGAGTTTTTGATCTTAGCCATTCTGATGGGTGTAAGGTGAAATCTCAGGGTTGTTTTGATTTGCATCTCCCTGATGGCTAAGGACGTTGAGCATTCCTTTAAGTGTTTTTCTCCCATTCAATATTCCTCTATTGGGAATTCTCTGTTTAGCTATGTTTCCCATTTTTAATTGGATTACTGGATTTGTTGCTTATTAACTTCTTGAGTTCTTCATGTATTCTGGATATTAGCCCTCTGTCAGATAGAGGGTTGGTGAAGATTCTTTCCTAGTCTGTAAGGTGTCATTTTGTTCTGATGACAATGTCCTTTGCTTCACAAAGATTGTCAGTTTAATGAGGCTCCATTTATTGTTCGTTCTCTTAGAGCCTGTGCTGTTGGCTGTTGGTGTTCTGTTAAGGAAGTTGTCTCCTGTATCAATGAGTTCAAAGATCATCCCCACTTTTTCTTCTAAAAGGTTCCGTGTGTCTGATTTTATATTGAGGTCTTTGATCCACTTGGACTTTAGTTTTGTGCAGGGTGGTGAGTATGGATCTATTTGCATTTTTCTGCATGTAGACATGCAGATAGCCCAGCACTATTTGCTAAAGATGTTATTTTTTTCCACTGAATGGTTTTAGAATCTTTGTAAAAATCAGGTGTCCATAAGTGTATGGGTTTATTTCTGGGTCTTCTATTTGATCCCATTGATCCACCATTCTGTTTCTATGCCAGTACCATGCAGTTTTTACTACTGTTGCTCTATAGTACAACTTGAGATCAGAGATGGAGATACCACTAGAAGATCTTTTATTGTAGAGGATTGTTTGAGCTGTTCTGGGTTTCTTGTTATTCCAAATGAATTTGGGAATTTTTTTTAAGGTCTGTAAAGAATTGGATTGGTAATTGATAGGAATTGCATTGAATCAGTAGATTGCTTTTGGTAAGATGGCCATTTTTACTATGTTAATTCTGCCAAGCCATGAGCATGGGCGATCTTTCTATCTTCTGATATCTTCTTTTATTTCTTTCTTCAGAGACTGGAATTTTTTTTTCATACAAGTCTTTGACTTGCTTGGTTAGGTTCACACCAAGGTATTTTAGCTTATCTGTGGCTATTGTGAAGAGTGTTGGTTCCCCAATTTCTTTCTTAGCCCATTTGTCTTTTCAGGAGGGCTATTGATTTTTTTGAGTTGATTTTGTATGCAGCCACTGAAGGAGATCTCTGATTGAATTTTTTGGGGTCAGTCATGTATACTATCATATCATCTGCAAATAGCGATACTTTGACTTCTTCCTTTCTGATTTGTATCCCCTTGATCTCCTGTAATTGTCTTATTGCTCTAGCAAGGACTTCAAGAACTATGTTGACGATATATGGAGAGAGTGGGCAGCCTTGCCTTGTCCTTGATTTCAATGGGATTGATTTAAGTTTCTCTTCATTTAGTTTGATGTTGCCTTATAAACTTGCTGTATGCTGCCTTTAGTATGTTTAGATAAGTGCCTTGTATCCCTCGTTTCTCCAATACTTTAAACATGAATGGGTGTTGGATTTTGGCAAATGCTTTTTTTTTTTTTTTTGCATCTAAGGTGATGATCATGTAGTTTTTCTCTTTCAGTTCGTTTATATCGTGGATTACATTGATGGATTTCCATATATCGAACCATCCCTGTATGCCTGGGATGAAGCCTACTTGGTCATTGTGGGTGGTATCTTTGATGTGTTCTTATATTTGGTTTGTGAGTATTCTGTTGAGTATTTTTGCATCAATGTTCATAAGGGAGATTGACCTGAAATTACCTTTCTTTGCTGGGCCTTTGCGAGGTTTAGGTACCAAGGTGAGAAATGGCCATTCAAACAAAGTCAGTCTACAGATTCAATGCAACCCCCATCAAAGTCTCAGTACAATTCAGCACAGAAATTTAAAGCACGCCTTTTTTGCTTCTTATTGGAAAAATGAAAAATGAAATAAAAATGTCAATAGCTAAAAATCAATTCTGAGTAATAAAAGAATACTGAAGCTATCACCATCTCAGATTTCAAGTTGTACTACAAAGCTATAGTCATGAGAACACAATGTTTTGACATAAAAACAAATATTTTGATCAATGAAATCTAATTGAGGACCCATACATAAGTCTCTGAATATCTATGGACATCTGGTTTTGACAAAAAAAAAGTACATTTTGGAGAAAAGTCAGTATCGTCAACAAATAGTGTTGGTTAAACTACATGCAGAAGAATGCAAACAAGTACATATATATCACCTTGCACATAACTGAACTCCAAATTCATCAAGGAACATTAGATACCTTGAAGGTGAAAAAAGAGAAAATAGGGAATAAGCTTGAACTCAATTGCACAGTAATAGGCATTCTGAATAAGACAATGACAATACAAGTTCTTTTTTTTTCTCAGTGTTAAAGTTTCTTTTTTTTAATTTATTTATTTTTATCTCAATCACAGGTTAGGTACTTTGAATCCCAGGCGTAGCCCCCTCCCTCAGTCCCTCCTACCCTCCCACTCCCTCCCTCATCTCCCTCCTCCCCGCCCCCTCCAA
>CM053742.1:2666424-2679026 GCA_028658305.1 Pachyuromys duprasi
AATGTCCATCCCATTTGTTCATCTAAATGAGCATTGATCCTACCAACCTGGGTCCTCCTTCTTGTATATTTTCCCTAGGTGTGTAGATTTCAGCATGACCTTCCTATCCTATAGGACTATATAAGTGAGTATATACCATATGTTTCTTTCTGCTTTTGGGATACCTCACTTATTTTATTCAATTACTATTTTAAAAATTCATGAACTATTACCATGTTGGAACATTGTATTTGAGGTAGCCTAAATCTTGGGCCATGGTCACTCAGATTTGCCTCCAGAATAAACTCCCTTTGAAGGAAGAGGTGCGATGATTTTTTCATATTATCAGAAACATTCAAATTTTATGGTAACAACTTAAAAGCAGAAGGTTTCATTAATATGTAAACATACCATAACCAGATATCATGTAAAAAGAGCTAATGTTTAAGATGAAGTACTTCTGTCTTATTCTTAGTTGTCTTACAGACACACACATACACACACACACACAAACACATAGATGAACACTTACAGTGCAAGTGTCTTCTAGGGTGGCCTCTAGCTATCACCACCTTTTTTTTAAATTCAAGTTTTTTATGCTTTTGAGAATTTAATACACAAATACACCATATTTTCATGATTTCCACCCCTCCCTCTTCCCCTTCAACTCCTCTGATATTCTTCCCCCAACTCCTTCTCAAATTCATGACCTTACCTTCTATAATTACTATTGTTATTTTTACCCCCCCCACACACACACAATCTGCTGAATACATTTAGTGTTGCTCATATGTTTATGTGCTTAGGGACTGATCAGTTGGTATTGGATAATCTATTAGGGGCTTGTCCCTGGAAATTTTTTTTCTATCCCTCATCAGCCTATAATTATTCATCTAGGGGTAGTATCCTGTGAAACTTCACCCATCCATATCAGTGTGTTGACTAGTGCACTCATGATCTCCAGCTTTTGGTGTTGCAAAAATTAATTTGTGCTGGATGCTTATTAAAAACAGAAGAGAAGAGGTTGACAATGCACTTCACTGGAAACTTACTTGCTTAACATGGACAAGACTCTGGGTTTGATGTTTAGTGCACTCATGTTTGCATGCTCTCATGCCAACACCCACCCAACCAGCTGCTAGCACCATCATCATTGTTAAAAAGATCTTATTTAAGATGCTGAAACTCTTATAATCAGGTTATTGTGGTCAAGATTATTGTAGTGGGGGAGGTATTGAAATCAACTCTCTAAGCTTTAATTATAGTAGTATGTTAATGGAAAAGTATTGATGCATTAAGAGTGATAAACAAACATAACAAGGTCATCCATGTTTGTTAATTGTAGGGAATCTACTTTCCTGGGAATATGTTTATCTCAAAGTGCTGAGATAAGACAGATTAACAAGCATAATTTGTAAAATAAAATGGTAAATAAAATGGTAGAAGGAGAAATCAGGAGTCTGTAGTCACAAGAAAGCCTGGCTAATATTTAAGGGGAATCTTCAGATCTTCAGTCCTTCTTCCAGACTACATAAATTTGTGTAATTCTCATCCTTCAATTATTGCATGTACCTAGAAATTTGCTTATAACAAACAGCTCATCTTGTCTCCTCAGGGCTATATATATGCTTTTATTCTTCATCTGGGCCGGGCATGGTAAATAAGGCTATTTTAAAATCTAAAAACAAAACAAACAAACAAAAACACTGATGGGCTATACCTTCAAATGACTGTATTCCATTTTGCTAGTGTATTTTCTCTTTACTGTGGGCCTGTTGCTTACTTGCTCTGCTGGACAAATTTGTCATGCTGTAACTGGTAGAAAGGAAGGGAGGAGTTCAAGGATTCATCAATGAATAGAATCTCATCAGGAAATCTCAGGAGACACCCTTAATCCTTGTCTGCACAGTATTAAAGCAAATCAATATGAATGGTATAGAATAGTAAATTTACATATTTTCCAGTATATTAATTTGCTGCTATAACAAATTGGCTGGTATCAGATAAGAAATAAAGAGGGAAAAGATACTTGTTACATTTTTGGAGGCAGAGAAATCTAAAACCAAAGTGACTCTCAGCTCAGTGCTTACTGTGGCCTCCAAGACGGTTTTGCTCTTTCATGAGGGAAATTCATATGGGTCCTCATACTGTCAGTGGCAGAAGACAGAAGGGAAGCCACATTTTACTTCCTTATAACTGTTTGTGACATAACCAAGTCTTAATATCACATATGACAATGACATTTCTATACACATTACTTAGGGAACACATTCAATCCACAGCAAGTAATCTAAGTGGAAAAACATAAATAACAATTGGATTTTATTGGAATTAATTAGGGAAATCTAGAATTCCGAGTGTATGTTCCAAGCAAGAGTCTACATATTCAGTTCTACTTAAGCAAAATACAGAAGATACATTTTATCCTATCTTTTACAAATTTATTATTTTTTGTATCTTCCCTTTTAAATATTTATTTTTCTCTCATATACTATATGCTGAGCAGTTTCCCCCCTCTCCACTCCTCTTAGTCCTCCTTCTATCTCCCCTCACCTCCAGATCCACTACTATTCTGTTTCCCTTCAGAAAACAGCAGGCCTCCCAGGATATCAACTAAATATGGCATATGTTACAGTAAGACTAAGATTATCTATATTTTTAAGATTTGTAGTTTAAATATCATCATAACTCTATTTTCTGACATCAGTGATGTGAAGCAAATACATAGTCACAGATTTTATTTTATAGAATTATGCACCTTTCATATCTCTGTACATTAACACACACACATGCCAACCAAGAAAATTAAAACTTCAGTTTTAAAGTGGACACTGAATAAACATGGCAGACCATGATGAAACCACTTAACAAGCCAAGAGAATTGGAGAGGTCTTTGCCCAGGAAATATATAAGCACATTGTATATGATGACAGCTGGTTGCGATGGCTGCCTGGTTTTTAATATGTTTTAAAATGACTCTGGAAAATTGCACAAGAGAAAGATTTCACATAAAGTAGAGATTGTGAGCAGTTAGAGCTGGTATAATTGGTACCATGAACTCAATGTCTGGGTCAAGTTGTGCTTTAATGTAAAGATTTATTTACTACTTGTGAAAAATAAGGCCATATTTGCAAGTGAATATGTTGGCACTGGTGTTTAGCCTTCTTCAACACTGCCTGAAAGTGTTGTATAGCAATATGTTAGGGACTGAAACCATGCCATCCTCCAGCCCTTAAGACTTAGGAAGAAAACAACTCATAAGTCTCAGGAAGCTCATGAATCTCAAAAGATTAATAAGGACCATCCCCAGTGTTATAAAACAGTAACAATTCCTGGAGAAAAGTGTTTGTCTCATGATCTAAACTGTCTTTGACTATGTAGTGGTTTTAAGTATTCAGCTTTTGAGAGTCTTCATCCATCCTGGAGTGAGTTTTCAGTGATGCAGCTCTCTTTGAGTAGTTATGCTTTTGTGTAATCTCTTGACAATGCTCATGTAAGTTACCCAGACAGATTTATTGATACACCATGTTGAACTATTAGTGGATTTGTTTGGTTTGTCAGTGGTTTTTTATCTAGAGTTAGTAGTATTTGTTTGTGTCCCCATAGGAAAAGTCATAGAACAAGTGTTGGTCAATGTTTCAATACGTTAACCTGGGAAGACCAAGAAAAGTTGGCCTGCAAAGACAAAAACTAAGTCATGAAAATGTTTTAGTATTTAATCTGAATATGTCTGACATGATCAATGGAAGACCAACTGATTTGTCTCCTATTATAGAATATCATAGACTAGGGACTAAAAATCATAAAATATTGATTGCTCATGGCTCTTGAGACTGTAACTCCAAGGTCAAGATGTAGCAGATTTGGTGTCTAGTGAGAGCTAATTCCTGGCTCATAGGTTAGCACATTCTTTTTTTAATGTAATTTATTTATTCTTTATATTAATCACAGGTTAAGTACTTTGTATCCCAGTTGTAGCCCCCTCCCTCATTCCCTCCCAATCTCCCCATCTCTCCCTCATCTCCTCCCTCCCCCCCTCCAAGTCCACTGATGGGGGAGGACATCCTCCCCTTCCATCTGACCCTAGTTTATCTTGTCTCTTCCTGGCTGGCTGCAATGTCCTTTTCTGGGATCTAGCTAGGCTGCTCCTCCTGGGTGTGTGCGGGGGAGGGTCGAAGAGCCAGCCATTGACTCATGACAGAAATAGCACATTCTTGGTGTCTTCTCAGTTGGTGGAATGGTCAGGGATCCATCTGGGGTATCTTTTATGGGGACAGTAATACCATTCATTAAACTTTACCATAATTCCTCACCTCTTAATACCATCACCTTGGAAAGGAGTGAGGATTTCTACATAGCAGAGAAACACATATGCAGAGCATAGCACATACCCATACCAAAGAATTACTCGTTAGCACTATGTTTGTGATGACTTCTACACATGCACCTAAGCCTATGGATACATCTATGGCTACAGTTACAATTATGGCTATTTCCATAACTATAACTCCATGCCTTCCTCAATGCCTAAGCCATATGCATATAAGTCTACAATTGTGTCCACAATCATATTCTGGAAAATTTACACTAACGGGGTGAAACCACTGTAAATGAACTGAATTGACTGTAACCCATGAATACATTGTCTGCCTGTCTCATCTCAACACAACTCGTATCCACTGCCATTTCTCATGGCCTGTTTGTTGTCACTGATATGAACTGAGGAATCATCTCTGGTCTTCTCTGGAAGGAGCAGTGAATTCTTCCATCTCCACCACTTGCCTGAATGAGTCCTATTGTTTCTGTCTTGTCCTGTACAGTGAGAATTTTTTCATGGTCATGCGCAGAATATCATGAGTCTTAATTGTACTCAGTTTCTGTACATGAGAGCAGGATGTCAGCTTTCTCTTTGTGTAGTCACATGACCCATTAAGGCATTTGTATTAGCAGCTAAATATGAAGTGGCAAGAATGTAAGAGCTAGAGGATAGA
This sequence comes from Pachyuromys duprasi, assembly GCA_028658305.1. Taxonomy (NCBI): domain Eukaryota; kingdom Metazoa; phylum Chordata; class Mammalia; order Rodentia; family Muridae; genus Pachyuromys; species Pachyuromys duprasi. The sequence continues at coordinate 2,671,395 of CM053742.1, forward strand.
GAAGGCATTCTGTGAAATACTCTCTGGATTCATCGTTGTCATTGCACTTATAAACTTACAGCAACTCTGCTATTTCCACATGGGCAAGGTGGGACTGGCTAACACACAGATGAGGGAGACCTTAGGAAATCTCACCTTTCCTTGAGAAGCTATTGGCAGCTATTTTTTGCTGGGAGAGTAGGAGAGATTTTCTTTAATAGTGTAGCCACTGGTTAGTTAAAACCTCATTAAGACACACACATACTCACATACACTCATGAAAGTAAGAAGGAACTTCTTAGGAAGAAGAAAGGGTTTCACAACAGTAGGGGATGACAGAAGTAATAGGATGTCAAAATGACCAAAATTAATTATACACAGGTGTGAAATTGTTAATGAATAAAATAATAAAATTTGAAAACTGCATTCCTATTGTGGCAACTCAGTCTTTTTAGAATGAGACATGTCTGTACTGCTATGTTGCCAGCTGTTACTATGCTTCTAACTATTAATCTTTCAGAAACACTTGGGTGTGGCCTTATAGAAGAAATAGGTTGTATTTTCCATGGCTTCTAGTAAAATATAAAATCCTATGGTTCTTTAATTCAGTGAAGTGTCAAGGTGACATTTAGATGTGGCCAACTTTGGTTTTCAGAAGTGAAATGTGGAGCTGAAAAAGAGAAGGTATCAGCTACAATACTTACACTTAGCATTCAGGTACCTAGTTTAGATAGTCTGTGTGAGCATCCTTTATTCTAAGTCCAGTTCCCTTCAGTATCCAGCTGTATCCAGTGCCCTGTGGCTCTTTCTAGAATCCAGCTTCCTCAGACTATATGTAATTTTGACAGAATATAGGCAACTCTCCACGGCTGCATGTAACACTCTTAGGCTACCCTAGACAGGCTGTCAATGCTCAAGTCTACCCTTTCTATCTCTGATTCTATTTTAGCCCTAGATTGAAACACCTGGCGTAAGTATCAATTTCTTCTCTCTGCTTTCCATCCTCAGTCTGGATTTTGACTGCTGCCCAAATCATTGTTTTCATCCCATCTTCTCCCAATGAAACCCATATATCACATTTTCCATGAACGCATATTTCCCCTATGCTTCCTGCCGGGAGCTACCTGCTTGCTACACTCACATAGTGCAGCCGTGTTTTACTTAGGCATTTTAGCAAGTGGGATTGCATTGTATGTCCACTGCTAGACAAGCAACATCAGCATTCCCACGGGAAAGTTGTTGGCATTGGAAACTATCAGTCACATCTCGGTTGCAACATTCTGGGAATGAATGGTATTGGGGAATCTGTGTCTGAGGCTTCCACATTGATTTTGAATGTTTGGCTGCATTTTCAAAGTGCTGACTCAAACCACAAGTTGCCTAAGGACATTGAGTTTATTTTCCTCCTGACACAGCAATAATGTTTGGCAGTTGGGTGCTTCCTAGAACACGAGATATTATGAAATTACTCTTTCCTCCATTTGTTTCTCTTTCTCTTTTCCTCTTAAAAAAAGGCAGTCTTTTTCTACAGCTTGTTCAGAGGGTTCCTTCCACCTGCATAGAGTTGAGGGAGTAGGTGAAAGTCTGCTTTATCGCAGAAGAAAGGTCACAGCTGTGTTTGAATGCCAATGGCAAACAGAGGGTTTTGCAATAAGAACATAGCCTTTGGAAGCAAATCACAGTGCTGAGAAAGAACTGCCAAATTCTGTATTTGCACATTTTCTATTTTAAGACTCAGTCTCAGTGAGATGCAGCTGAAAGTTGCATACAAAGAAGAAAGATGTAAGGGGGGTGATCATTGAAATGGGGATGTGCAGCTTTAGAGACAGGAGAAAAGTAACATCTTGTTGCTGTAGTCGGAGGTCAGCTTCTGTAGAAACTGTCAGAAGGCAGGAAAACAACCTGAAAACCCAGTGAGTACAAAATTATAGTATCTCTGTCTATCCACTGCCACTTAAAGTAAAAAATGCTAGTTATTGACCTGTGAACTCCTACCTCAGTAGGTTTTGGTAGGGAAAGAAATATTCATGCATCATTTTTATTGTATTATGTCTGCTTAAAAGTTCTGCAGAAGCAGTATTTAGTGTGGATTGTATTTTTTTCTACAAGTTCTTCTTAATCATACTCCTTAAAAGAAAGAAATTTTATACGAATGCTAAAAGATAGGTGTCCATAACTAGAATGATCCTCAGGTAATAATTTTCTGCACTCAGAAAAATATATCCTAAGGGTAACAGGTCCTGAGTAGGACCCTGGTGTTGACTGAAATCTGACTGGTTCCTTAGACACAATGAAAAGTGCTGGAAAAGGATTCCATTGGTTATTTTAGAGAGGAACAGTTTCAAAGCCAGCTTTTGTCACCATATCAATGAAAGATTAAAGGATGATCTCAAATATCCTTGTCTATAGGATAGAGGTGAAAATACATTCCTCAAAGGGAAGGAATGAAGATTAGTATTGGTGAAGTCATCCTTTTATTTACTTTCATTATTACCATCATTACTATGACCACCATCATCCATACCTTCACCAACATAATAATCACCACCATTACTATCATTGTTATTGCTTTCTTAAAGTAGTAGTACAATGGTTGATTTGCATTCCTTTGGAGAAAGATAATTTTCATGTTGGAATATAAAGAGACCCTAAAAGACTCATGTTGAATGGTTGAAAACAGTTGAAAATATGATTTTAATTCTAGCTTAATTTTAGGTCACGAAAGAACGTGCCTTTGAATTCAATGTAACCAACTGCATGTATATTGTAGTGTTGCCTGTTAGATCAGTGAGGTGGAGAGGAAGACATAGTTCAGTGGTAGAACACTTTCAAAACACATATGAGTTCTGGTTTGGTCTCCTGCACGCTCACTCCCCCAGCACAAAATATATCATTAACATTTTTTCTGTTTTAAGAGAAAAATGTAAACCACTAAAATTACCATCACTGATTGGTATCATATTTAACTTTGAAGAGAATCTGAATATTTCTTACCACTTTGAGATACGGTTCACTTTAATTTATGTTTGCGGTTAATCTTGCTACAATTTTGAACATGACCCATGACTCCATCTCTGAAAATATATTTTTCTTCTTTAGCACAAGCTAACAATGGTTATATACTCATCATCTTGATGGCATTTAAAAGCCTTATATATTTAGTATCCTTCCTTGTCTTATGTTGGTTCCAAGATACAAGAAATGAAGTTTCTCTGTGTGTGCAAGGTACTCCTTCAGTGGGGTTCAGGGCTCTGATAATGCAAGGTAGCTAATTTTGGGATGTTTCACAGCTAGGAGATTAATTGACTTTTCCTGATTTAAACACTCTGTCTGGTTAGGCAGTGTGTCACTTTTTTATCCAACACTTTGGAGGAAAAAGCAAATAGATTTCTGTGAGTTCAAAGTCAACCTGGTGTGTATAGCTAATTCCAAGCCACCCAGAGCTATATAATATGAACTTGTCTTTAAAATTCCTCTCAAATAATTCTTTCTAAGGAAAGAGTAACAAACACATTCCTGATTAAACACATATCTGACTTTAAGAATTATGTACAAAAATTTACCCCGATGTCAAAAGAGACAAAGAATGTGGGAGGTATCCTTATTCTATTCCAACCTCCGTTGTCTTCATGAAAGTCATTTTTTTAAAGCTTCAAAGCAATGGTGTATTTTTTGCAAGACTTCAAAACTAGAGCATATGCGTACTTCATTAAATTTCATGAGTAAGCTATTTGCATTTCCCAAATTCTCACTTTTTATCAGGTTGACAGGTATGCAAATGGGGAAAAGACAGAAAAACATATTTCGAGGTGGTGTTAAGTGTCCATGGCATTCAGAGGCTCACTTTCTGTGTAATGCAGAGTGAGTGGTCTCCTGTCTGTCTGAAAGGTAGGCAGTAAGCAGAGTGCTTGCTCTTGGTGCTGCCATGTGAGAATGGCTTGAGGAAATCTATTCTTTTTTTTTTTTTTTCCAGTTTCCACTTATATGAGGTTTTTTTCTTAGCCTACTTAATAATGAGCTACACAGTGACATCTAGTGTAGGAAGGGAAGAAAAAAATTACAGAAACAACACATGTACATTTCTGTCGTGGGCAATTTCAAAAATAGAATGGATATTGATGTGAAACTATTCTCACTTTTCTGAGATATTGTTCTTTTGTCTCCTCCACTGTGTGTGTGTGTGTGTGAATGCATGTGCCTATGGAGGCCTCAAGAGGACTTTAGAGCAGAGATCCTGGAGCTGGAGTTACAGGTGATTGTTAGCCACTCAATGAGGGTACTTGAAATTAAACTCTGGTCGTATAAAGGAGCACTGGGTGCCATTAAATGCTGAGCCATTTCTCAAGCCCCATTTATTTTTTGAGATGGGGCCTAATGCTGAACCTGGAGCTCGTCTTTGTGAGCTCCTGGAATCTGCTTTTCTCTACTACTCCAGCACTAGGATTGCATGTCCTTACCAGTAAACCTGGATTTTTTTTTTTTTTTATGTGAGTGCTGGGCATCTGAACCCATATCATCTTGCTTGTGCAGTAAGCAAGTTACCCCTGATCTATTTCTCTAGCTACTTCTAATGTTTGTTAATGGACATCCATTATTGTTCTCAAGAACATGTGTTGTGTTAGGATGTCTGGGTCATATATAGGGGTGGCAGGGATGATATCTAAATTGTGGCTATAAAGCCTAAACATGTTATATACTTGATACACGTGTATCCTGGAGTGAACCTTCAAAGGACAAATGTGTGGTAAGTGGAAAGTGTTCATACATAACCTGATACATTGCCTATGTTTCAGGCAATGCCTCACAGCAGAGCATATAGAGTTAGTAGATTGCTGAATAGCAATGCTTTTTGTATAGGGCTGGCCCAAGTGGGAAGACCACCCATATAAAGAGTGAATTGCCCTCTTCTTTCATAAGATTCCCTGCACTCTGCCCATAGTTTGGCTGAGTCTCAGCCTGTGCTTCAACACCTTGATCAGTAGAGTCTTTCAGAGGCCATCTGTGGTAGGCTCCTGTCCTGTTTCCTTTCATCTCCTGCTTCCAATGTCTATCAAATATGTCCTTCTGAATAAGGATTGAGCATCTTCCCTAGGGTCTTCCTTGTTTTTTAGCTTCTTTAGGAGTATAGATTTTAGCATGTTTACCCTATATTATATGGCTAATATCCACTCATGAATGACTATATATCATGTGTGTTTTTCTGTTTCTGGGTTACCTCTCTCAAGATGATCTTCTCTAGTTGCTACCATTTGCTTGCAAAGAGGAAGAAAACGAAACCAGTCCTGCTGAGTCCTGATAGACTAGGGTCAAAGAAAAGGGGAGGAGGGCCTTCTTAATCAGTGGACTAGGGGAGGGACATATGGGGAGAAAAGGAACGGAGGGTGGGATTGGGAAGAGATAAGGAAGAGGGCTACAACCAGGATACAAATTGAATAAATTGTATAAATGAAAATAATAATATTAAAAGAAAATGCATATAAGGAAGACAAAAAGAGTGAAATGTCTTTTGAATGATACAACACACACACACATAGCAATATGAAGCATAAAGTGTAAACGTAAGTCATCGGTATAATCTTTGCTAACTACATTGTTATAGTTTGAATCTGAAATATCCCTTGAAGGTTTCCATGCCCATGGCAGCTCAGGCTCCAAGTGGGTTCCCCAGAAATGAGAACAGGGACTGTCTCTGATATGAACTCTGTGGCTGGCTGTTTTATCACGTCCCCCTGAGGGGGGACCAGACTTACCAGGCCACAGAGGAAGACAATGCAGCCAGTCCTGATGAGACCTGATAGGTTAGGGTCAGAGGGAAGGGGAGGAGGACCTCCCTGTCAGTGGACTTGGAGAGGGACATGGGAGGAGATAAGGGTGGGAGGGGGTAAGAGAATGGGCTATACCTGGGATACAAAGTGAATAAACTGTAATTTATAAATAAATCAATTAATTAAAAAAAGTTTCATTGTCAAATCGTGCTTTGAGACAGTGGTTCTACCATGAAGGCTCCACCTTCATCACTGGACTAGTCCAGTTGTGGGTGTATAATGATGGCATTATGAGGAGGTGACAGAATATTGGAAGTGGGCCCCAGCTGAATTCATTGAAGTTAAATTCTTGGAGGTTTTATCTTGCTTTCAGCTCATTGCTCTTTCTCTCATTTTTCTGTATTTTCTATCTACACTTCACCATAGGGCTCTGTTGTACATCAGGCTCATGACAGTAGAGTCATCTGCCTATGGACTGAAACATTGAAAACCATAAGGCAAAATATGTATCTCTGCCTTTCACCTTGTTTATGCCCCTTCTTTTAAGTCTTTTTTTGTCATTTCAATGAAAAGTAAGATTTTGATCTAGGGAGGCATAACCAAGGTTCATTTTCTATCTGTCATCTATAGAAACACATAGTTTTGATCAACATAAAGAATTCCAATCATGCACTAAGTACTGATTAACGTGGTGAATTCCATGTGATCTTTCTGTAACTTCCAGAGTGTGCACATCCAATGAGTAACCATCTACTTATTAGACTCCCATGTACAATGCTTTAACACAGCAGATACAATTGTCCTAAAGGGTCTTTCCATGTGCCATTTAATTTCTGTAGAGTGTTGCACCTGGGCTGGAACTTAAGATACGTTCTGTTTTTAGATCAGACTTTGTTTCATAGAATCCTTTATAAATGGTATTGTAAGTAAAGGGGTCATGCCTCTTCACATTTGCATACATTCTTCCTTGTTTAAAATATTTCTGGTTATTGAAATATTCTAAATGTGTATCTTCTCATTAATAATAGTAGCACTCTGTGTAGTCAGTGCAACTCTCTTAAATGCTTCCCTTTCTGCAAAGTGAAAGGAATGTTGAAATTGTCATTTGGTTCATGCTCTTTAACAGTGCAGAATATAAAAAATGATCTGGGAATGGAAAAAGATAATTTTCAAGAATAATTTAGAGATATAGCAGTAGGAAGATATTGGAAAATAAAATTGCATCTTCTATATAGATTCTCTAACTTGTAAGTGATTCTGAGACATAAATGCAGACTAAGGATAAAGATAAAATCAAGACCAAATGTTTATCAGTAATTGTGTTGTTTTATTTTATTTTTTTAATTTTTATGCTTTTTTTAAAATTTATTTATTTTTGTATCAATCACAGGTTAGGTACTTTGCATCCCAAGCATAGACCCCTCCCTCATTCCCTCCCACTCTTCCCCTCCTTCCCTCATCTCCTCCCCGCCCCCTCCAAGTCCACCAAAAGGGGAGGACCTCCTCTCCTTCCATCCAACCCCAGCTCATCCTGTCTCCTCAGGGCTGGATACAATGTCCTCCCCTGGGATCTAGCCAGTCTGTCACACTCCGGCATGTATGGGGGAGGGTCAAAGAGTCAGCCATCAAGTTCATGACTGAAACAGTCCCTGTTTCCCTCACTAGCATCTTCAGTCTGACACCGAGCTATCATGGGCCCCATCTGAGCAGGGCTTCCAGGCCACATCCACACGTGGTCCTTGGTTGTAGAAACCATCTCATACAAGACCCCTGTGCCCTGCTCAGTTTGGTCTTCGTGGAGCTCTTGTTCTCCCCAAGTCTCACCAACCTCCTCCATTTCTATCATCACTTCTCGCCCTCTGCCAAAAGCTTGATCGCTAGTCTTAAT
>CM053742.1:2685793-2700422 GCA_028658305.1 Pachyuromys duprasi
CAAACCCTTATCCAAACTAATTAAAAGGCAGAGAGACAATATCCAAATCAAGAAAATCAGAAATGAAAAGGGGTACTTAACATTAGACACTGAAGAAATCCAAAGAATCATTAGGTCTTACTCCTTTGACAATGAAAATTATAATATATTTTAAATATATATGTGTGTGTGTATGTTTAATAAAGGTGTGTTGAATAAGCAAAGTGGAAGGATGGTTTGGGTTTGAGATCAGATATTCATCAAACAACGTCTCTGTCCATTTGTGTTGCTGTAACAAAACACTTGTGTATAAATCACAAAGGTGTATTCAGTCTAAACAATATCAGATTTTGTGCCTGATTAGAACAGTTTCTTGGTTCAAACATGGTAACTTCCCATTGTTTTCTCTATGTGTTGGAAGAGAAAGGGAAACCTTTGTGATCTCTTTTTTAAGAACATTAATCCCATCCATGAGTTTCCACTCTCTTGACCTCATCATCCCTTTGTGAATCCTCCTTCTAACACCATCATCCTGGGGTTAAAGATGCAGCATAGACATTGAGGGCCCAAAGAGATATTCAGTCCATTGCACTAGTCAGGGACTAACTTATCATGGTCTTATCCTTTTTGGGCTTGCATAATAAAGTGTCATAAACTAGGCAGCTTACAAATACATATTACTTATCTATGACTTCACCTACTGTCATCACTGTGTCACAGATTTCTACATTTTAGGAATTCACAGTCAGTCTGTAGCAAACAGACAAATTATCTGGGCATTTGCATGTTAGGGGCCATATAGATCCTTGTAGTTTCCTTTTCATAAGAGCCTATCTCACCCTAAGTTTTAATGAGAAAATCAAACTGGGACCAGGATATCTAGTAGTCAGATTCAAGATGGCTCTCATTATCCTTGTCTTTGTTTTTAGACCCATCCTCTCTGAGTGTAGTCAGGATCTGAGATTTATGGTTACACATAGATTATGAACTTAGTGGAACATACTTCTCATGATTGTATTCCTTAAGACTGACCTTCATCTTGGGAAGAGGATCTTTTTCCCTTGATGACTTCAATGAAGTCAGTGATTATGTGGGTCCCAGAAGTTTAGAGAAACTAAAGTATACCCTCGGAGTTGAAAGTGGCTTCTTGTCAGGAGCCAAAACTGCAATTCCTCCAACAATCATGTAAGGTCAGAAGGAATGCTCAAACTTTATCTTAGCCTTTCAAGAAAGACTGAAAGAAATAACCCAGCTGTACTGTGGCCTGACTTCCTGACCTGAAGAAGCTAAGATAAACTATAGTTTGTTTTACATTGGTAAGATGTGGCCATATAGTTATGCAGTGATGTGACACCAATACAGCATGTGATTGGTTATAGAGTTGTGCAAATAAAACCCCCTTCTGCTGATGAGGTATTTAAGACACAATTCTGAGTAATTGCCTCCAAGTTGCAGTAATTTAGGAGTATCATCTAGGGCTGGCAGTTGTTCATGTAGTATTGCTCCTGCTCATGCAAATAGACTCTCCCCACAGCAGTCTCTATTAGCAGCCAACAGAATCACAGGTCTTCAGTGACAGACTTAATCTGTTCTGTCTGCAAATTGGAGCCAGATTAATATCTCTGCCATCACTCTTTATCACTCTCTTCTCAGCTAATCACTAATGAATGAGGATGAGTTTGAAGCTTTGCAAGGTCAGAAAGGGAGATAGATGGAGGCCATTAGGAAAGGTTAAGTGGGAAGGGAAGTTAAGCTAGTTAACAGTGAAGACTGAACAAAAAAAGTCAGAAAGTTGCTCAAGCCCTCTTTCTCCCCCTGGCTCATTCTTTTCATTCTCTCATTTGGCAAACATTTATTGAGGTCCATCTATGAGACAGGCATTGAACACTAAGGCAGAATAAGATACTTTATATAATAAACAATACAGGTATAGTTTATTGATTCATGTCTTAAGAGAACTCACCTCTAAATCAACAATGTGATCAGGTATATAATCCAATAGTTATTATAACAAGATAAGTTTTCGTAAAGCCACACACAGTCATTAGCAAAAGATTCTATTTCAAAAATAGAGGAAAGTATCTGTGGTAATGTTGCATTCATGGAAATAGCATTATCACACCTTATCAGCATTAGGTTGAATGGAATTTTTTCTATTCATAGCAGAGCTTGTGGAAAGAATTATTAAAGAAGAAATAGCCACAAATATAAGTGTTCTAGATTACTTTCTTTTAATTGTGGTAAAATAGTGAGCTAAAATAGCTTGGCATAGAGGGGTTCCAGCTTATAATTTATAGTCCATCACTGAGGAGAGCCAAAACAGGAACACAAGTTAGGAATCTGAAAGCAGGACCTGAAGCAAAAGCCTTGGAACAATGCTGTTTACTTGCTTGATTCCCCTGGCCTGCTCAGATAGTTTTCATTTATAGCCCAGGCCTACCTACCCATCAATGGCACTACCCATTTTGGGCTGTGTCCCCCCACATCTACTATCAACCAGTGATCTACAGACATATGCACGGGATAATCTCAGCTGAGGTTTCTCTTCTCAGATGTGTCAACCAAGACTAGTGATTACAATCAGGAAATTTTGGTGTATTATTTGTTTAGTATCTCCTCAAATAAGATGTTCAGTCCTAACTCCTAGTACCTGACATGCTCTGCATGGAGCGATATGACTGATATTTCTGTTTTTATAAGCCACTAAATTTGGCAGTTGCCTTAGGAAATTAATTGCCATAATAACATCACCTTGATTGAGCACACAGGGTGGCAGAATGACAATATCCTTCAGTAATAAGCAGTGCATTCAGAACACAGGGAGTGCTGCTGGTTGCCCCATTTCATTCTAAGGCAGGAGGCATTTGACAGTCTCCAACTGGAGGCACTGCGTGCACAGTGACAGCATGTCACAACACTGGGCTGATGTTGTGGGACACAGTTGGAAGAAGGCATTCCATGTAGCCTGTATATTGAATTTGATTATTGCCCAAGTGAAGGAAAGTGCAGCTTCCCAGAAAGAAGCACAGCCAAGATGCATGCACTTAACTAGCTGAACATACGCCTTTCCAAGTGGAGAAAGTGATTGACAGGCAGTCGCCTATCTTAGTTTTTGTTTACAAAAAATATACAAACCCAAACAAAATGAAGCATGCTTCTGATTTTCTATGTCTGCATCATTCTGCAAAGATTTCCTAAACATGCTGAAAACGATTTGTTAGGTACTAACATGATTCTGTGGCTGCCATTCTTTGTAATTTTTTTTAATTTATTACAATTTATTCACTGTGTATCCTAGCTGTAGACTCCTCCCTCATCCACTCCCAATACTGTTCTCCCTCCCTCTCCTCCTCCCATAACCCTTCCCCAGTCCACTGATAGGGGAGGTCCTCCTCCCCTTCCATCTGACCCTAGCTTATCAGGTCTCATCAGGAGTGGCTGCATTGTCTTCCTCTGAGGCCTGGAAAGGCTGCTTCCCCCCACCTCAGCGGAGGGTGATAAAAGAGCCAGCCACTGATATCAGGTCAAAGACAGCCCCTGTTCCCATTACTAGGGAACCCACTTGGTCACTGAGATGCCATGGGCTACATTGGGCAGGAGTTTTTGATTATGACCATGCATGGTCCTTGTTTAGAATATCAGTCTCAGAAAAGACCCCTGTGCCCAGATTTTTGCTTCTGTTGCTCTTCTTGTGGAACTCCAGACCCCTCCAGTTCTTACTATCTCCCCCTGCTTTCATAAGATTCCCTGCACTCTGCCCAAAGTTTGGCTAAGACTCTCAGCATCTGCTTTGATACCCTGCTGGGTAGAGTCTTTCAGAAGCCCTGTGTGGTAAGCTCCTGTCTTATTCCTTGTTTTCAACCACTTCTGATGTCTGTCTTATTTGCCTTTCTGAATGAGGATTGGTTATCTTACTCAGGGTCCTCCTCCTTGCTTAGCTTCTTTACGTTACAGGTGTTAGTATGTTTATCCTATATTATGTGTTTAATATCCACTTATAAGTGAGTATATATCATGTGTCTTTCTGCTTCTGGGATACCTCACTCAAGATGATCTTTTCTAGTACCTAACATTTGCCTGCAAATTTCATGATTGCCTTGTTTTTAATTGCTGAGTAGTGTTCCATTGTGTAAATGTACCACAATTTCTGTATCCATTCCTCAACTGAGAGACATCTGGGTTTTTTCCAGAATTTGGCTATTACGAATAAAGCTGCTACGAACATGGTTGAGTAAATGCCCTTGTTGTATACTTGAGCATATTTTGGATATATGCTTAGGAGTGGTATAGCTGGATCTTGAGGTAGCACTATTCCTAATATTCTGAGAAGGTGCCAGACTGATTTCCAAAAAGTGTTTGTAAAAGGTTCATCTCCACCAGCAATGGAAGAGGGTTCCCTTTTCTCCATATCCTTTCCAGCATGTGTTGTCATTTGCATTTATGATCTTTGCCTTTCTGAAGGGCATGAGGTGAAATCTCAGAGTCATTTTGATTTGCATTTCCCTGATGACTAAGGATGTTGAGCATTTCTTTAAGAGTTTCTCTGCCATTTGATATTCCTCTATTGAAAATTCTCTGTTTAGCTCCCTACCTCAGTTTTTAATTGGATTCCTTGATTTGTTGCTATTTAACATGTTTATATATTCTGGATATTAGCCCACTGTCAGATATAGGGTTGGTGAAGAACGTTTCCCAGTCTGAGATTGTCATTTTTTTTTATTATAAGATATTAGAAGATGCAAAGGTCTCCCATGCTCATGGCTTGGCAAGATTAATATAGTAAAAATGGCCAAAAGCAATCTACAGATTCAATGTAATTCCCATCAAATTACCAACACAATTCTTTACAGACCTTGAAAGAAAAATTATCAACTTCATATGGAATAACAAGAAACCCAGAATTGCTAAAACAATCCTCAACAATAAAGATCTCCTGGAGGTATCTCCATCCCTGATCTCAAGCTGTACTATAGAGCAACAATATTAAAAACTGCATGGTACTGGCGTAGAAATAGAATGGTGGATCAATGGAATTGTATAGAAGACCCAGAAATAAACCCACATACTTATGGACACCTGATTTTTTACAAAGCTGCCAAAACCGTGCTATGGTAAAAATATAGCATCTTCAACCAATGGTGCTGGTCTAACTGGATATCTGCATGTAGAAAAATGCAGATAGATCTGTACTTAACACCCTGCACAAAACTAAAGTCCAGGTAGAACAAAGACTTCAAAATAAAAGCAGACACACTAAATCTGTTACAAGAAAAAGTGGGGAAGAGCCTTGAACTCATTGGCAAGGGACTCAACTTCCTGAACAGAACACCAACAGCACAGGCTCTAAGAGCATCAATAAATTGAACCTCATGAAACTGAAAAGCTTCTGTGGCTGCCATTCTTAACTATGTTTATACACATCCTGTTGAGATTGGCAGCTTTTCTCACTGTTAGTGAGAGCTCTGTCATGTAGACTTAAGGCATCTATTTTAGTCTAGGCATCCAAGATTCTTGTGCTTACTCCTTTTCCAAGCCTTTTCAGACTTCTGAATAGTTCTTAAGTCCACTCATATCTCCAGGGCCAGTGTGGCAATGATTGTCATCTCCATTCGTGAAGCATTTTCCATTTGTATGAGGCCTTTTCTAACTTGTGTTCCTGTATCATTTCAAAATGTAGAATAGATTGCATTCCAAATGTACAACACTCAGTATTCTCACCATTATTCTGTAGTGATTTTGGGATAGGTACTAGGCCATAGGCACCAAGGTCGAGTTCTTAACAGTTTTTCTGGCTGACTTAACATCTTTCTTGCCTTTAGTTTTGATCTACCATATGTCCATATGCTGTTTTTCCTAGCCTGCCAGGGGGTTCTTCACTAGTTCTGAAAATATCATTCTAAATGCTAATTGCTTCCAGAATGACTGCAGGCTCTTTGGTAGTACACAGTCAGGACACTACAGATTTTTCCAGAGCACTACTGGTAAATGGTCATTTCTTTTTGAGATTCTTTAATTCCTGTAATCTGTCCAAAATGTCACCCTATAAGGATGTTGGGAACAGAATCCATGGAAGGACTCTTAATTCTTTCCTGACTTAGTATTGTGGTTTATATTATTCCTTTAGTGAGAATAAAGAAGAAATTATGTCTTTTCTTTAGAACTAAAAATGAGATTAAGCAAGAAAGAGTGCATTAAAAATCCATATATTCCTGGCACAATAACAAAACTTGGAAATTCACACTGTAATAAAACCTATCAATACTAAAAGCAGGGAAAGGCCAGAGAGAGAGAGAGGGAAAAAAAAAACCCTGCACTTCAGATAAATATCAAAAAGTGAGAAATTTACTTTAAAGGGTTAAAATAATGAAAACTTGTACTTTCATCATGGCTTCCAGTACTCTATGAAGTCAATAAAAGTGCTCTTTATAATTAAACTTTTGTATTATGTCACTACCTTATGCCATATCATGGTTCCATTAGTTGATCATAATCATATAGAATTTTTCTATTGCTTATAGCTGGGAACATACTTAGATAAAAAACAAACTACTTACATATACATAATAAAATACCTAGTGCAGTGCTATGGATGACTAGAATAATACTGAACACAATTCACAAAAAATTTCTCTAACGCTGTACTATTGTGTACATTTAATTAATCTAAATATAGTTTAAGTATATACAGTTAAAATAAGGTATTACCCATTCAAATGCATCAACCACATTTAAAAATTTTTTGAACCATGTGTATCTAGTGACTGCTCTATTGTAAAGTAGAAATGGAAAATCTTCTCCAAAGGCCGTACATGTCTAAAGAGTTTGAGGATCAGAAGTCACACACAAAAAAATTGAGAACATATTTCATTGTGGAAGTAAAAAAAAGATAAACTCTGTGTTAGTTCCATTTCTGTCAAAATACTTAGGAAAGTAAAGTAAGGGAAGAAGGCTTTATATTAGAGATTTCACTCCATAGTTACTTGGAATCATTGCTGTGGGACTGAGTTAATATTAAATATCATGCTGAGGGTGGTGCTGCAGTATGGTATCAGAAAAAGAGTATACCATTACTCCACCAATAATACATGAGCTTTCTGGAGATATTTTATTCAGAAACCATAACCCCGCATCTGCTAAAGTTTGGTATTTGAGGGAGGGATGGGGAGAGTGGGAGGGAATGAAGGAGGGGACTACGCCTGGGATGCAAAGTACCTAACATGTGATTGATATAAAAACAAACAAATTACATGTTAAAAAAAAGACTCAATTTCCCATGCCTCTTCTTTGCCATAAAGATGAGTTGATGCTTTCTTGTTACAAAAATCAAGGCAGAAATAGATTAATGGCTGAATGGGCATTTGTAAGAATCCAGCCGAAGTGAAAAGAAATAATACAATTTAATAGATACATTTCCCAACTTCGTAATTCTAGTGAAAACTCCAACACTCTGTACGACTTGCAATCATCTCTGTACAGACAACCCATGCAATGAAATGAGTCCATGAGCTTTTAAACTCTAAGAATACTTCCTACTCATGTATCCTATGGAGTGAAAGTATCATTATTAGCTTACTGTTCGAAGCACAAAATTTAGACAAGTAAGCAATATACATATGCATTAACGGTATTTCAACTAAAAATAAAGACAATCCTGGAAGGACTGCATTCTGGAAAGATTTTTTTCTTTCTTTGTATGGTTTTTCTTTCTGTGTAATAGACTTAGGTAAAATGATAAGTTTCTAGAAAACTGAATACACATGTATGATTACTAATCTTCATTATCAACTTGGGTAGATTTAAAAATCACCAAGGAGATTGGTGGGATATATCAGACTCTATCAGTGAAAATATTTCCAGAAAGGATAAGCTCACGATGAAATTCCTTATCTGAGTATGGGTGTTACCATCTCCTGAGAGTGGTTCTAAACAGAATATAAGAGAATAAAATGGGAGTATAGGGTTGGCTTTTTCCATTTTATCTACTTCCTAAGCAACCATGAAGTGAATTATTTCCTGCCACACATTTTAGTTACTGTTACATTTTTCTTAATAGTATAGGAACCAAACACCCAGTGAGGTGAGCTACGAAATTGTGAGCCAAATAAATGATTCCTCATTTAAGCTGTCTTTCAGGTACTTGTCACAATCATGAAAAACTAACCAATGCAAAATTAAATAATTTTATTATTATACAGGCACACACTTTTATACTATAGTTATTAACTATAATATCTGCTTTAAATTATGCACTTTTTATACAATTTTAAATCTGATATCTCTTTCTGTCTACATGTTTACAAAATATAAAGTTGAACAGTAACATCTTTTCCTTTCATTGAAAAAATCCTAAAATACTTGGAAGAAACTCAAATCAGATACTAAATAAAGTTAATGGATAAGGATGTTTTGATGTTGTTACAGGTATTTATTATATGCACCATCATAGAATTCTTCGTAATAGTATTACAATGTGCAGTTACTCTATCATATATATATATATATATATATATATATATATATATATATATATATGGTGTTTTATCACAGCAATAACAACTTAACTATTACAGCTCTCTTTGTAACTCTCAGAGGTTTCGTGTCTTAAATTTGGCTAATGGACAAGTTAGTGTTTAGGTTGCTGGATTTACTTTTTTAATTCCCCAGTGATGCTTCTTCAGCTTGAAGGTGAATAAAACTTTGTTTTTTACTTGACTAAGATGTGAAAATGAAGGACATTTTCTGTCTTCTGACACCATGACTGATAAGTATACCCATATGAGATATTTTACTGTGTTCTTCTTCTCAGAGTAGAGAGCTAAAGATAGCTATGAATGTACCACAACCCCAAATCACAAACTTACTTAAGATATTGTGAGAGGTTTTGTTTGTTTGTTTTTGGTTTTTCTTTTCTTTCTTTCTCTCTCTCTCTCTCTCTCTCTCTCTCTCTCTTTCTTTCTTTCTTTCTTTCTTTCTTTTTTGTTTCTAGTAACTTGATTGTACTGCTCTCAAGAGTGAATGTTGTATAATTGTGATGGTATTTTACAGTACAAACCTTCCCAATTTGACAGGCTTTAGAGATAATAGTGACAGAATCTTTACTTTGTAAAACTTCAATTTTCTGAAGTCGTTTAATTGAAGTTTAATTAGTTGTTGGGAGTTAAAAGAGATATGCAGATGACATCATCTGTGAAATGTTATAACAAGAACTGTGCCTCAGTTTCTGTGGGGCTTGTGTCCTTTTTGAAGATAGCAAAAATGAATGCATGTTATTATTATTAAATAATTTTTCCTATAGAAATACTGATCTTTGTAGAGGATATCTTCACTTTACAACACCTAAAGTTTATACATACTTGGAGTTATATCATGGAATTAAAGTGATTCCTTGCTAAACTGAACAAAAAAGGTATTTTGAGTGCTTTTTTTGTATTCTACTAATCATGTATTAAACTAAATGTACTAGATATTTTTCTGTTTATATTTACCTTATAAGTCTCAAAAGGAGGAACATGTGCAATGACCATCACCAACTGTTAATACATCTTGTGAATAGAAGTTGGAGTACAACGTCAGCAATGCTTAATTCATCGAAATTGCTGTAGCTATTTATGAGAAAGGAAGGAAGCCATTTCTGTCAAAGGTCTTATATGTGAGATGGTCATTTCCTGTCAGGAAAGCTGTGCAAAGTCAAACTTCCAATTGAAAAAAAAATCACAAAAAAACATATTCACAGTTTACTTCAGTGTCACCTACTACATTTACTTTTGAGAGGTAAGGTAAGAAAAAAATTGGGTGGAGTCAGATCTTTAAAACTTTTCCTTTAATAACAATGTTAGCAAATTGGATTGAAAGATATCATAGCACTATCTTGAAGGCTATTACGCATAGTTTCTTTCCAGTGCTAGGAACCAAATGCATGTTTTGGCACATGCTAGGTTCATATCCTATAACAACACAACCACTCTCTGAGCAAGGCATCTAGGTCCTCTCCAGGCATTTTCCTTGGTTAGAGTTTCAATCTCTGTAGGCCCCCCTTTGGTCCAGGGTTTTTTTGTTTGTTTGTTTGCTTGCTTGTTTGTTTGTTTTGGCTCCGTTGATCTCCTTGTGGAGATCATGACCCCTCTAGGTCTTTCTATCTCCCTCTTCTTCCATAAGGTTTCCTGCACCTGCCCAATGTTTGGCTTTGGGGTACAGGGCTAAACAAAGAATTTTCAATAGAGGAATATCAAATGGCAGGAAAACCTTTAAAGAAATGCTCGCTGAAAAAGCATTTGACAAAATCCAACATCTATTCATCTATTCATGTTTAAAGCCTTGGAGAGTTCAGGGAGAAAAGGCACTTATCTAAACAAGGTAAAGGCAATATACAGCAAGCCTATAGCCAATATAAAACTCAATGGAGAGACACTTAAATCAATCCCACTGAAATCAGGGACAAAGCAAGGCTGCCCACTCTCTCCATATCCCTTCAACTTGTTCTTGAAGTCCTTGCTAGATCAATAAGACAATTAAAGGAGAGCACGGGGATACAAATTGGAAAGGAAGAAGTCAAAGTATCACTATTTACAGGTGACATGATAGTATACCTGAGTGACACCAAAAATTCTACCAGGGAACACGTACAGCTGATAAACACCTTCAGCAAAATGGCTGGATACAAAATTAACTCAAAAAAATCAGTAGCCCTCCTGTATACAAAAGACAAAATGGCTGAAAAAGAAATTAGGGAAAGAACACACTTCACAATAGCCACGAAGGACATAAAGTACCTTGGTGTGAACCTAATCAAGCAAGTCAAACACTTGTATGAAAAAAAAATTTTCCAGTCTCTGAAGAAAGAATTAGAAGAAAATACCAGAAGGTGGAAAGATCTCCCATGCTCATGGCTTGGCAGGATTAATATAGTAAAAATGGCCATCTTACCAAAAGCAATCTTCAGATTCAATGAAATTCCCATCAAATTACCAACACAATTCTTTACAGATCTTGAAAGAAAAATTCTCAACTACATATAGAATAACAAGAAACCCAGAACCCCTAAAACAATCCTCTACAATAAAAGATCTTCTGGAGGTATCCCCATCGCTGATCTCAAGCTGTACCATAACGCAACAATATTAAAAACTGCACAGTACTGGCTTAGAAATAGACTAATGGATCAATGGAAATGAATAGAAGACCTTGAAATAAATACACACACTTATGGACACCTGAATTTGACAAAGATGCCAAAAGCATTCAATCGATGAAAAAGAGCATCTTCAACAAATGGTGCTGGTCTAACTGGATGTCTACATGTAGAAAAATGTAAATAGATCCATACTTATCACCCTCCACAAAACTAAAGTCCAAGCGGATCAAAGACTTCAATATAAAACCAGACACACTAAACCTGTTAGAAGAAAAAGTGGGGAAGAGTCTTGAACTCATTGGCAGAGGAGACAACTTCCTGAACAGAACACCAACAGCACCGGCTCTAAGATCAACAGTCAATAAATGGGACCTCATGAAACGGAAAACCTTCTATAAAGCAAAGGACACTGTTAGAACAAAACAACTTCCTACAGATTAGGCAAGGATCTTCACCAACCCTATATCTGACAGAAGGGTAATATCTAGTATATATAAAGAATTCAAGAAGTTAAACAGCAACAAGTCAAATAATCCAACTAAAAAATGGGGTACAGAGCTAAGCAGGGAATTATCTGTAGAGGAATATAGAATGGCTGAAAAACACTTAAAGAAATGCTCATCATCCTTAGTCATCAGGGAGATGCAAATAAAAATGACCCTGAGATTTCACCTTAAACCCATTGGAATGGCTAAGATAAAAATCTCAAGTGACAACACATGCTAGAGAGGTTGTGGAGAAAGGGGAACATTTCTCCATTGCTGGTGAGAATGCAAACTTGTACAATCACTTTGGAAATCAGTCTGGCACTTTCTCAGACAATTAGGAATAGTGATTCCTCAAGATCCAGCTATACCACTCCTAGCTAGGCATATATCCAAAAGATTCTCAAGTACACAAAAAGGACATTTGCTCAACCATGTTTGTAGCAGCTTTATTTGTAATAGCTAGAACCTGGAAACAACCCAGATGTTCCTCAACTGATGAATGATTACAGAAATTATGGTACCTCTACACAATGTTATATTACTCAGCAATGAAAAACAAGGACGTCTGGGAGATCCAAGAAGGCTGCCATGAGAGGACACTGTGTCTGAGGAGTAGGACAGCAAAAACAATGCAGCGACCAGGAGACTGAACTCTGGGACCTAAAAGGCCAGCATTTGTGATTGCCAGGTGAGCAGAACTCCTACAGTGAGAAAATCAAGTGGGAAAACCCTAGGGACACCCAGTTATTACCCAGAAAAATCTCCTGGTGACCAGCAGCACACAGCTCTGATATGAACGAGCAGCCGTGCTGGGTGCCCGCTTCCGCCATAATAGACTGGATCACACAGTCTCTCGGGCAGTCTGAGGAGGAACCGGGTACCATTTTCACTGACCTGCACACTGTGAGTGCACATTGCACCCGGGTTCTGCTTCAACACACAGGGGTGTGGCAGGCGCACACAGATCGCTGGATCCACCCCAGGCTGAGAGGGTCAGGGGACCTCTTTGACCGGACTGCGCACTGCGGGCACACACTGCACACTTCCTCGCTGGCACCCAGAAGGGGGCGCCAAATCTCCATTCCAGGGGAGAGCCCTTAGCAATAAGCCCAGGGGTGAGCACAAAGTCCCCAGCTGACATCTGAAAAGATTGAGGAGTTAGACCTCCAGACCAGAGGAGTGACCAGCCTGCAGTGTTCACAGCTTCTAGCACAGAGCACAAAGCTGGGCACACAGAGCCCACAACAGAGATCAACTGAGACACAACACACACTAACAAACCACCGGAAATCACTGATCTTCTTGAAGAATACTCCTAACACAAGAGATTGACAGTTTCAGAGTGAAGTACAGCCTTAAAGCACAAACAGCTCCCTGATTATATATAATCAAATGCCCAGAAATCGGAAAAGAACTCACCCAACAAAAATCAGGACACCAAGGACCCACCAGAAACATCCAAAAGCAGTGGAGATTTTAATTCAACGGAGACACAGGAAAATTATGTGAAAGCTTTGATTATGCAGATATTGGAGGAACAAGAGGAGAGACAAAAAGAGGAAATGAACAAGGCCCTCAAAGAAATGGAGAGGAAATTAACTGCCCACATAGAGGAACAATCAAAGATACACAGAGAGGAAACAACCAAAATAGGAGACACAGTCAATCAGTTGAAGGAAACGGTACAAAGCATGAAAACGGAATTAGAATCTATAAAGAAGACACAAAGGGAGAAGAACCTGGAACTGGAGAACTTAGAGAAATGATCAGGAACCACAAAAGTAAGCATCAACAACAGAATACAAGAGATGGAAGAGAGAATCTCGGGAGCTGAGGATACGCTGGCTGAAATGGATTTCTCCCTCAAGGAAAATAAAAAATCGGAAAAATCCCAAGCACAAAACATCCAGGAAATGAAGGATACCATCAAAAGATGAAACCTAAGAATAGGTTTCCAGGCTCCAAGGACCGGAAAATATTTTAAAGAAAATCATAGAAGAAAATTTTCCCAACTTAAAAAAAGAAATGTCCATCAACATACAAGAAGCCTACAGAACACCAAATAGACTAGACCAGAAAAGAAATACCTCTCCTCACATCATAGTCAAAACACTAAACCTACAAAACAAAGAAAAAATATTAAAGGCAGCAAGGGAAAAGGGTCAAGTAACATATGAAGGTAGACCCATCAGATTCACACCAGACTTCTCATCAGAAACTATGAAAGCCAGCAGGGCTTGGACAGAAGTCATGCAGTCTTTAAGGGAACACAGATGCCAACCAAAACTCCTATACCAAGCGAAGCTTTCAATCAACATAGATGGAGAAAACAAAATTTTCCATGACAAAACAAAATTCATGCAATACCTACATAGCAACCCAGCCCTTCAGAAGGTACTAGAAGAAAAAACTTCAGTCCAACAGAAACAAATACACCAAAGAAAATATAAGATACAGATAATTTCCCAATGACAACAACAACAAAAACAATGAGTCACAGTAAGACCACCAACTCCACAATAAAAAGAAGTAACAGTCATTGGTCACTATTATCTATCAACATCAATGGTCTCAACTCTCCAATAAAAAGACACAGACGAACAGAATGGCTGCAGAAACAGGATCGTACATTCTGCTGCATCCAAGAAACACACCTATGCAACAAAGATAAACAGTACCTCAGAGTAAAGGGCTGGCAAACAATTTTCGAAGCAAATGGACTCAGAAAACAAGTGGGGGTAGCAATCCTAGTATCTAATAAAATAGACTTTCAACCAAAGTTAATCGAGAAAGATGAGGAGGTGCACTTCCTTCTCATCAAAGGAAAATTCCAACAGGAGGACATCACAATTTTGAACATTTATGCCCCATATACAAGACCACCTTCATATGTAAATCAAACAATATCAAAATTGAAATCACACATTGATCCCAACACCCTAATAGTGGGAGAATTCAACACTCCACTCTCACCAAGGGACAGATCATCTGGTTAGAAGCAAAACAGAGAAACAAGGGCACTCACAGACAC
>CM053742.1:2700922-2730336 GCA_028658305.1 Pachyuromys duprasi
CCTCCCCCATATAAGCCGGGGAGTGACAGACTGGCTAGATCCCAGGGGAGGACTTTGCAGCCAGCCCTGAGGAGACATGATAAGTTGGGGTTGGATGGAAGGGAAGGAGGTCCTCCCCTGTTGGTGGACTTGGAGGGGGTGGGGAAGAAGGAGATGAGGGAGGGAGTGGGAGGGTAGGAGGGAATGGGGGAGGGGGCTATGCCTGGGATTCAAAGTACCCAACCTGTGATTGAGATAAAAATAAATAAATTAAAAAAAAGATTCAGAAAAAAAAAAGAAAAATCAGATTACAGAGCTAAATAGAGAATTTTCAATAGAGGAATATCAAATGGCAGAGAAACATTTAAAGAAATGCTCAACATCCTTAATCATCAGGGAATTGTAAATCAAAATGACCCTGAGGTTTCATGTTGCACCCACCAGAATTGCTAAGATCAAAAACTCAACTCTCAACACATGATGGACAGGATGTGGAGAAGGGGGAACCCTTCTCCATTGCTGGTGGAAATGTTAACTTCTACAGCCATTTTGGAAATCAATCTGGCACTTTTTCAGACAATTAGGAACAGTGCTACCTCAATATCCAGCTATATCACTACTAGGCATATATCCAAACATGCTCAAGTATATAACAACGACATTTGCTCAACCATATTTGTAGCTGTTTTATTTGTAAGAGCCAGAAGCTGGAAACAACCCAGATGTCCTTCAGTTGAGAAATGGACACAGAAATTGTGGTCCATTTAAGCTATGGAATACTACTCAGCAATTAAAAAGGAAAACATGAAATTTGCAGGCAAATATTGGGAACTAGAAAAGATCATCCTGAATGAGGTATCCCAGAAGCAGAATGACACACCTGATATATATACTCACTCATAAGTGGATATTAGAAATATAATATAGGATAAACATACTGATATCTGTACTTTTAAAGAAGCTAATCAAGAAGGAAGACTCTGGGTAAGATGACCAATCCTCATTCAGAAAGGCAAAAAGAATGGATATCAGAAGAGGGAGAAAACAGGGAACAGTACAGGAGCCTACCACAGAGGGCCTCAGAAAGACTCTCCCCTATAGGGTTTCAAAGCAGATGCTGAGAATCATAGCCAAACATCAGGCAGAGTGCAGGGAATCTTATGAAAGAAGGGGTAGATAGAAATTCCCGGGGGGGGGGGAGGGGGGCAGAAAGTCCACAAGGAGAGCAACAGAACCAAAAAATCTGAACATAGGGGTGTTTTCTGAGACTGATACTCCAAGCAAGGACCATTCATGGAGATAACCTAGAACCTCTGCATGGATGTAACCCATGGTTGCTCAGTGTCCAAGTGGGTTCCCTAGTAATGGAAACAGGGACTGTCTCTGACATGAACTGATTGGCCTGCTCTTTGATCTCCTTACCAGACCATTTAGGAAGACAGTGCAGCCACTCCTGATGAGAATAATAGACTAGGATCAGATGGAAGGAGAGGAGGACCTCCCCTATCAGTGGACTGGGGAGGGGCATGGGTGGATAAGAGGGAGTGAGGGAGTGATTGGCAGGGGAAAAGGGAGGTAACTACAGGTGGGAGAAAAAGTGAACAAACTGTAATTAATAAAAGTAAAAATTAAAAAGAAGACACTAAATTATGTTGGTAGGGCAGGAGAAAAGTATCTAGGAGCGGTGATTAAATACAAATAAAACACAGCATAAAAAATTCTAAAAAGACTGAGATAAAAATGATAGCTATCAATGATGTGCTTTGAATTAATTGTGGGAATTTCATAATAGCTCACTAAAAAATATTTGCTGTAGGGAGGTGTATTTATATTCTATGACTGTATAACCATTGATGAAAAAGCTTAGGAGTACATTATAGCTTCTGTTAGACCCAGACATGGATGTGGGATTTCTGGGTCACCTGTTCATGCGTGCCTCTCCAGGTTGAAAATTGGGCATTTGACCTGTGTTCCATTCTCAAACCTAGTCTTCTATATATACTCAAAATCTGTTGGCAGAAACTGTTTCTTTACAACTGTGTCTTAGTGATTGGGCTTTTCTTTTCTTACTGGCTGCTTGCCTAGACCATTTTAAAACTCTAGTAGTTCCTCAAGGTTCCTTGTCAAAAGTCCATATTGAAGTTGCTAATTGTGTGCCTGGTCCCTTCCTCCATGAAATACGGCAGCTGCTTTTGCTTCTTTTCATTAGTTTCCTTCTCTCTGTGTCAGTCTCTCTCTCTCTGTGTGTACATGGACTTGTGAGTGCATGTGTGTTGGGGTGCACATGTGTATTTTTCTGCATGGGTATGCATTGTGGAAGTCAGTGTCCAAACTTAGGCATCATTCCTCAGGTTGTGTCCATCTTGTTTTTTGAAAGAGTCTCTCTCTCTCATTGCCATAGAATATGCCAATTAGTCTTGGCTTGGTTGAATGGCTAGCTAGCCTCAGGGATATGTGTCTGCACTTCTACAGTTCTGGGGATTATAAACACGTGTCATAGATGGCCTTTTGACATGGGATCTGGGGCTCAAACTCAGGTTCTAATGCATACCCAGTATTTTACCAACCAACTTATCCCTATTGACAAGTAATAACTTGTCAATGTTTGGGGGAGAGTATAGTGAGTAAGTAGGTGGACGCAACAAAATGAGCTTCCTTTTGATTAACTCAAGTCACCTGATGAGGGACTTAGTCCTTGGAGTGAGTGACATTTGTTCTACTTACTGGTCTCACCTATGCCCAAGGGAGAAGATACAAGGCACCTACACATGTATGTCAGAATTCTAGGGCACATCTTAGAATTCTGCCTATCACAGGTATAAAATAAGGATAGATTATGACTTTGTGTTCTGTGTCAGGAAGAGTCATCGTGAAGAAGGATTGGAGAGTATACCAAGTGTTAGATCAGTGGTTCTCAATCTTCCCAATGCTGTGACCCTTTAATATTGTTCCTCATATTGTGGTGACCACCACAACCAAATTATTTTGCTATTATTAATAACTGTAATGTTTCTACTGTTATGAATAATAATGTAAATATCTGCTATTTCTGGTATTTTAGGTGACCCTTGTGAAAGAGTCATTCAACCCTCAAAATGGTGGCTACCCCAGGGTGAGAACCACTGTGCTAGATGGAGAATAAAGACAAAAGGAGTTAATAGCAGGCTGGTGCTGATCTTTCTTGGTTTGTGATATTGACTGTGAAGTGCACCTCTACAGGTACAACAGGCTATTATAAGGCTTTATATGCATTGATATCAGTCCCTGTGTATATTAGAGACTGTTTCCATGTTTTCCCACCCTGTGATACAAAAAAATACATGTATGGGGGTATCTAGATGACAGGGTGAGTATGGGAATAGAAGGGATCAGGTGGGGTAAGGATGGAGAGAGTACTGGGAAAGACAACTGTAATCTGGGCATTATCTCTTGGATGAGATAGAAACTTCATGCAATGAAAAGAAAAAAAATAAAGAAATAAAAATTAAAAAATAAAAAGAAACATTCTACAAATCTTCAGTTCCAAACCAAAGTATATATTTAAAGCATAAAAGAAAATCAATACAAGAACTTTTAAAGTGAAATGCCTGATGTAATCTGACCTTGTGCCGATAAGTACATCTGAAAAGAAAAAGAAAGAAAGAAAGAAAGAAAGAAAGAAAGAAAGAAAGAAAGAAAGAAAGAAAGAAAGCTCCCAGGAATCTATGATGGTGACCTTAGCTAAGACTCCTAGCAATTGGGGATATGTAGCCTGAACTGCTATCTTCTGTAACCAGACTAGACTTCAAGTGGAGGGATTGGGACACCAACCCAGTCACACAACCTATGAACTACAATTTGTCCTGCCTACAAGATGTGATGGGGTAAAGACAGCACAGAGATTGTAGGAGTAGCCAACCAATGACTGGTCTAGCTTGAGACCTATCCCATGAGAGGGAGCTACCCAGACACTGAAAATGATATTCTGATATACTTGTAGACAGGGGCCTATCATGACCATCATTAGGGAGCCTCACCCAACAACTGATGGAACAGATGCAGAGACCCACAGCCAAACATTAGGCAGAGCTTGCTGAATCCTGCAGGTAAGAGAGAGGAAGGATTTTAAGAGCCAGAGCAGTCAAAGACATCACAAGAAAATCCACAGAATCAACTAACCTGGGCTCATAGGGGCTCACAGAGACTAAACTGACAATCAGGTAGCCTGGATAGAACTAATCTAGGCCCTCTGCATATATGCTACAGTTATGTCCACAGTCTTCTTGTACTCCTAATAGTGGGAATATAGGCAATCTCTGACTCTGTTGCCTGTTTCAGGCACCCCTTTCATCCTGTTGAATTGCCTTGTCTTGCCTTAATAAGAGGAGAGGTGCCTAGTCTTACTGCAACTTGATATGCCAAGGCTGGTTGATACCCATGGAATGCCTGCCCTTTTCTGAAGAGAAACAGAGGAGGAGTCCATGGGAGTAGTGTAGAAGGGAGATGGGGGGAGGGAATGGGGAAGAAGGGTAAAGACAATTGGGATAGAAAGAAAGAAGGAAAGAAAGGAAGGAAGGAAGGAAGGAAGAAAGAAAGAAAGAAAGAAAGAAAGAAAGAAAGAAAGAAAGAAAGAAAGAAAGAAAGAAAGAAAGAAAGAAAGAAATGTATTTCTATAAAGAAATATACATGGATGCTCAAGTGTCTTCTGTAAAAGCATGTAGGGAAGGGTCTGCCATCAGGCTGTAAAGTGATTAAACAAGTTAATTAAATCATCTTGTGTGTGTTAACTTAGAACCAGAAAGACAAACACAGTATGTATCTGCTTTTATGTGGATTTTAGCTATTAAGTCATTAATAAGTTATGGATAGACAGGAGTAGCCTGAAATGGGGTGATCAAACAGAGATAGGGAATAAAGAAGAGGGTGAGGCAGAGAATATGAGTACAGACAGCTAAATCTAAGGTCCACTTGAGGAGTCATATGGAAACCTGATACAGCAGAAGCTTCCTAAAATATTATCCATATATGAAGGTGATCTAAATGAAATTGACAAATAATGGGTAAGACAGAGTCCTAAGAGTACATCTCTCATCACCAAACAAAGCTTCTACTATCAAGAATGGGTTACATCTAATTAGTTCTTGGGCAAAGGGCTCCCACAAGAACTTCCAAACAACTCAGGCTGTTGCCAAGGTTACTGGTGACTCTCCATAAACTGACAGTAACTCTCTGTTACTGAAGACAACAACTACACAACTAATTGAATGAACAGAAGTTGAGCTGGTGCCTACATACAGCCTTCAGTACTGTAGATTGGTATTTATGGAACAGGAAGTTACTCTGTTTGCTCCAAAAGGAGAAGAAATGTAAATTCCAACCTAGGTTTAAACCCTTCTATCTATAAGAAAGACCTGTCTGCACAATGTGCTGGTGTAAGAATGTCACAAACCTTGTGGAATTAGTCAACCAGCACCTTATTTGACTTAAAACCAACTCCATGGTATGGAACCCATACCTGGGTCACCAAGAACCTAAGACTCGATAGGCCATAAACATAGGGGAAATCCACATATTATTGCTCTATTAGGAAAATGTAGTAATAAAATGAGTCCTGAAAACATTGTGCTTTACTCATATATCAGTGCCTTGTTCAGCTTTCACCAGAGAAGCTTTCTTCTGAAACTTATGGGAAGAAATACAGAGAACCACAGCCAGACAATATGCAAATAGTGAGATCCTGGAACACATAGCACTAAATGGAATGTCTCCATAAAATCCCTCCCAAAAGCATTCAGGGAACCCAGCAGAAGAGGAGGTGGAAAGAATGTAAGAGCGAGAGGAGATGGAGTACACAAAGGAAATGAGGCCTTCTAGACAGAAAAGGTGTGGTGCACAGATGAGTTCACTGACACCATGGCAGCATGTACAGGGTCTGCACAGGCCTTCACTGGATGGGATCTTAGAGCTGAAAGGAAAAGTACACAATACTCCATTCATAACCCAGAAGCATTCTTCCATTGATAACCAACTTAGAAATAAAAAAAAATTAGGGGGTGGTCCAAGATGGCAGTGACCAACTTGCACCATATCTGAGGATGTAAAATTCTGAAGTTGGTGAGTGAAGGGGCAGCTGAAGCCAGAATATTCACATTGAGGCTTTCTGGGAGAGATGGGACAACCCATGAGCTGGGACAGTTTGGATCCAAGTCACTTGTTGACCTCTCCGGGAAATGAGAGTGGTGAATATTCAAGACCCTGCACTTCTCCTTGCCACAAGCACTGGTCTCCCTGCTCAGATGAGGGCACAGTGGTTGCCCCAAGCATGACCTTCCATACTCAGTGACTGAAACAGCACAGGCAGGCCTCCCAGAGCTGCCTGTGCATCTGGGAGGAGGCTAGTCCAAGCACAAACCTCCCTGCTCTGTGACTGAGACTGCAAAGGTAGCTACCATAAGTACAGGCCTCCCTGCCCTGGGGCCAAACAAGGGACACTACTGAGCTGATGGATCTGCTACACTATCAATTGTCCCTGCAGCCCCAAATCTCACAGTAGAGAACAGGGGGGAACTGCTGTGCTTTTTAATTAGGCCTGCGAGCCAGTGAGTGTGCCTTTAAGTGAGTGCTTGCAGAGCCAGAGATCCAGGGTCCCTCTACTCCAGCAGCCAGACATCGGATCCTTCCCACCCACACCCCCACTGTGGGCAACATAGGCAACTTTGGGATAGCATTCTCAACACTGAAGCCCCTGTTCTGTGGGTCTCCCATTGGATTCCAAGCAAACAAATCCTGGAGCCCAGAAAGATATGAATACTAGGAGAACAGTATAACAGGCTTGTAGGATACTGAGGTATTCAGGGCATCTGAGCATGTAAATTGCTCCCACAAACAGCATCAGCACCTGTACCCCCTCCTGCCTCAAAGCACCACCCTTGCAGGTATCTACACCCTCTCTCTATAGCACCCTCTCCCTCAAGGCACACTACCACTCACATGCCAGTGCTTGCCCCTTTGAGCCTGCAACCTTCCTCCCTTAGGTATAGCTGAAACACCACAATCTACTCTCAAACTGGTGGACCTCTCTCATCTTCCTGAAGAATACTTCAGACACCATAGACAGACAGACACAGTATCAAGTACAGACTACAGGAACAAACAGTGAAGGCTACAAAGGTAAGCTTAAGAACACATCCAAAAAAAAAAAAAAATCAGGATATCATGGCTTCATCAGCAAAAACAAAAATCAATGGACAGTTTAATTCATTGAAAACAAAAGAAGATTATTTTAAGGCTGTAGGTATCCAGTTATTAGAGGCACATAAAGAGGAAACAAACGAAGCTCTCAAAGACATACAGGCAAATACAGCCAAACAAAGAGAAGCACAGGTAGAGGTACAAGTAGAGACACACGTAGTGGCATATAGAGAGGAAATGAACAAAAAATAGAGGAAATCATGGAAAGACAGGAATCCACATTCAAAGAGATGAAGAAAATTGTGCAAGACATGAAAATAAAATTAGAATCAATAAAGAGAACACAAACAGAGAAAACCTTGGAGCTGGAAAACTTAAAGAAAAGAGCAAGAACCACAAAGATAAGAACCACCAATATAAAAGGAGAGATGGAAGAGAGAATCTAAGGTACTGAAGATACAATTGCAGAAATTGATACAACTCATAAAGAAAAAATCAAACTGGGAAAGTTTCAAACACAAAACATCCAAGAAATCAAGGATGCCATGAAAAAATGAAATCTAAGAATAATAGGAACAGATGAAAAAGAAGATTACAGGCTCCAAGAGCCAGAAATATTTTCAAGAAAACCATAGGAAAAAATTTTCCCAACTTAAAGAAAGAGATGTCCATTAACATACAAGAGGCCTACAGGACACCAAATAGACTAGACCAAAAAAGAAACTCCTCATAATAGTTAAAACACTAAATCTACAGAACAAAGAAAAAATTTAAAAGCATCAAGGGAAAAAGACCAACTAAACTAAAAAGGCAGACCTATCAGAATCACACCAGATTTCTCAGTAGAAACTAAGAAAGTCAGAAGGGCCTGGACAGATGTCATGCAGACTCTAAGAGACCACAGATGCCAATATGAACTACTATACCCAGCAAAGATTTCAATCAACATAGATGGAGAAAACAAAATTCTCCATAACAAAAGTGAACTTAAACAATAGCTATATAGCAACCCAGCCCTAAGAAGATAGTAGAAGGAAAACTCTAATCCAATGAAATGTACATCCAAGAAAACATAGGAAATAGATAATTCCCCAACAAAGAATTAAAAGAAAGCAAGCATTGAATCACAGTAACACCACCAACTCCACAGAAAATGGAACTTAACATTCACTGGTAACTATTATCTATCAACATCAAAGGGCCCAATTTTCCAATAAAAGACACTGGCTAACAGAATGGTTGCTGAAACAGGAGCCAAGAAACACACCTCAGCAACAAAGATAAACACCACCTCAGAGTAAAGGGTCAGAAAAAGTTTTTTTAAGCAAACGGATGCAGAAAATAAGCTGGGATAGCAATCCTAATAACTAATAAAAATAGACATTCAAATAAAACTAAACAAAAAAGATAGGGAGGGAGACTTCAATCTCATCAAATGAAAAACCAACCCAGAGGACATCACAATCCTGAATATTTATGCCCCAATTACAAGAGCACCTCCATTCATAAGTGAAAGACTTTTAAAGCTTAAGTTACACATCTATCCCAACAACTTAATAGTGGGAGACTTCAACACTCCACTCTCACCAAGGGAAAGATCATCTAGACAGAACCTAAATAGGGAAATAATGATACTTACAGAGGTCCTAAATCAAAAGGGCCTAGGTCTACAGAACTTAAGACGTAAAATCAAAAGATTATACCTTCTTTTCAGCACCTCATGGAACCTTCTCAAAAATTGACCATATACTCGGTCACAAAGCAAGCCATAACACATAAAGGAAGTTTGAAATAATTCATTATATCCTATCAGACCACCATGGCCTAAAACTAGACCTCAAGAACAACAGAATTAACCAAAAGCCTGTACATGCTTGGAAACTAAACAACTCTCTACTGAATGACAGCTAGATCAGGGAAGAAATAAAAATAGAAATTAGAGACTTCCTAAGTTACAATGAAAATGAAGGCAAAACTTACCCAAATTTATGGGACACAATGGAAGAAATGTTTAGAGGAAAGTTCAGAGCACTAATGGCCTCCAGAAAGAAGTTTGAGACATCTCATACAAGCAACTTAATGGCACACCTAACAGTCTTAGGGAAAGAAAAAGAAGCAGACACACCAAAGAAGATAGACAACTGGAAATAATAAAACTCAGAGCCGAAATCAATAAGTTATAAATAAAGGAAACAATGAAAAGAATCAATGGGATTAAGAGCTAGGTCTTTGGGAAAATCAACAAGATATACAATCCCTTAGCCAAACTAATTAAAAGGCAGAGAGAAACTATCCAAATCAGCAAAATCAAAAAGGAAAAGGGAGACATAATGACAGACACATACGAAATCCAAACAATCATTAGGTCTTACTACAAATGCCTTCATGCCACAAAATTTGAAAATCTAAAGAAATGGACAATTTTCGTGATAGATTCCATTTACCAAAATTAAATCAGGATCAGCTAAATAGATTAAATAATTCTGTATCCCCCAAGGAGATAGAAGCAGTCATTAAAAGTCTCCCTTCCAAAAAAATACCCATGGCCATACAGTTTCAGCACAGAATTTTACCAGACCTTCAAAGAAGAGCTAAATTCAATTATCTTCAAACTATTCCACACACACACACACACACACACACACACACACACACACAACAACAACAACAACAACAACAACAACAACAAACCAGTAGGAACATTACCAAACTCATTCTGTGAAGCCACAGTCACCTTGATACCTAAACCATGGAAAGACTAAGCAAAATAAATAAATAAACAAACAGACAATAAATAAATAAATAAAATTATTTCAAACATATCTCTCTTATGAACATCAATGCAAAAACTACTCTATAAAATACTTGCAAACTGAATCCAAGAACACATAAAAAAATATCATCTACCATGACCAGGTAGGTTTCATTCCAGACATGCAGGGATGGTTCAATATATGGAAATCCATCAATGTAATCCACCATATAAACAAACTGAAGGAGCAAAAACACATGATCATCTCCTTAGATGCTGAAAAAACATTTGACAAAATCCAATACCCATTCATGTTTAAAGTCCTGGAGAGATCAGGGATACAATGCACATACCTAAACACAGTAAAGACAATATACAACAAGCTTATAGCTAACATCAAACTAAATGGAGAGAAACTTAAATCAGTCTAAGTGAAAAAAGAGACAAGGCAAGGCTGCCCACTCTTTCCATATCTCTTCAACATAGTAACTGAAGGCATAGATAGAGTAATAAGACAACTAAAGGAGATCAAGGGGATACAAATTGGAAAGGAAGAAGTCTAAATATCGCTATTTGCAGTTGATATGATAGCATACATGAGTGAACCCCAAAATTCAACCAAAGAACTCCTTCAGCTGATAAACACCTTCAGCAAAGTGACTGGACACAAAATTAGCCAAAAAAATCAGTATCCCTTCTGTATGTGAAAGACAAAAGGGCTGAGAAAGAAATTAAAGAAACTATACCCTTCATAATAACCACTAATAACACCAAGTACCTTGGTGTGACTCTAACCAAGCAAGTGAAAGACCGGTTTGAAAAAATTTCAAGTGTTTGAAGAAATGAATTGAAGAAGATATCAGAAGTTGGAAAGATTTCCCATGCTCATCGATGGGTAGGATTAATATAGTGAAAATGGCTATCTTGCCAAAAGCAATCTACAGATGCAATGCAATTCTCATCAAAATAGCAACACAATTCTTTTCAGACATTGGAAGAACAATTCTCAATTTTATATGGAAAAATACAAAAAATCCCGGAATTGTTAAAACTTTCTTGTACAACAACAGACTGTCTGGAGTTATCGTCATGCCTGATCTCAAGCTCTACTACAGAGCTATAGTAAAAACTGCATGGTACTGGCATTGAAACAGAATGTTGGATCAATGGAATCAAATAGAATGCTTAGGTTTAAACCCACAAACCTATGGATACTTGATTTTTGAAAAAGAATCTAAGACCATACAATGGAGTAAAGACATCATCTTCAACAAATGGTGCTGGTCTAACTGGATGTCTACATGTAGAAATATGCAAGTAGGACCATATTCATCATCCTGCACAATACTTAAGGTCAAGTGGATCAAAGACCTCACCATAAAACCAGAAACACTAAACCTGTTGGAAGAAAAACAGCTGAAAAGTTTTCAACTCATTGGCACAGGAGACAACTTCCTGAACAGAACACCAACAGCACAGGCTGTAAGATCAACAGACAATAAATGGGACCTCATGAAACCTAAAAGCTTCTGTAAAGCGAGGGACACTGTAATCAGAACAAAATGACTGCCTACAGACTGGGAAAGGATCTTAACCAACCCTATATTTGACAGTGGGCTAATATCCAGAGTACATACAGAACTCAAGAAGTTAAACTGCAACAAATTTAGTAACCCAATTAAAAATGGAGGAGAGTGTTAAACAGAGAATTCTCAGTAGAGGAATATAGAATGGTATATAAACACTTAAAGAAATGCTCAACATCTTTGGTCATCAGGGAAATCCAAATCAAAACGACCCTGAGATTTCACTTTACATCCATCAGAATGACTAAGATCAAAAACCCAAGTCTCAACACATTCTGGAGAGGATGTGGAGAAAGGAGAACCCTCTTCCATTGCTGGTAAGAATCTAAACTAATACAACCAGTTTGCAAATCAATCTGGCCCTATTCTCAGACAATTAGGTATAGTGCTTCCTCAAGATCTAGCTATAGTACTCATAGGCATACATCAATAATATCTTTTCACTTTCTATCCTACCTGTAGCCCCCTCCTTCATCCCTATCCAATATTACCCTCCCTCCATCTTCTCCTCCCATGTCCTTCCCCCAGTCCATTGTTAGGGGAGATCCTCCTCCACTTCCATCGGATCCTAGCCTATCAGGTTTCATCAGTGCTGGCTGCATTGCCTTCCTCTGTGGCCGGTAGGTAAGGCTTTTTCTATCAGGGTGAAGTGATCAATGAGTCAGCCACTGAGTTCCTGTCAGAGACAGCCCTTGTTCCTTTTATTAGGGAAGCCACTTGGATACTGAGTTGCCTTGGGCTACATCTGTGCAGGGGTTCTATGTTATCTCCATTAATGGTCCTTACTTGGAGTATCAGTCTCAGAAAAGACCCCTGAGCCCAGAATTTTTGGTTCTGTTGCTCTCCTTGTGGAGCTTATGTCCTATCCTGGTCTTTCTATTTCCCCCTTCTTTCATAAGTTTCCCTGTACTCTGCACAAAGTTTTGCTATGAGTCTCAGCATCTGCTTTGACAACTTGCTAGGTAAAATCTTTTAGAAGCCCTTTGTATTAAGTTCTTGTTCTGTTCCCTCTTTTCTTTGTATTCTGATGTCCATCCTGTTTGCCTTTCTGAATGATGATTGTTCATCTTACCCAGGATCCTCCTTCGTGCTTAGTTTCTTTAAATGCACAGATTTTGGTATATTATTAGAGTGTGTTTTTGTAGGATTCCTGAATATATGCACATGAGTATCTCTGCATCTATTTGTGCATTTTATTAGGCTCTTTTTGCTGTTTTGTCAAATTCCAATTTGTTTATGTTTTATCTAGTTTTATTTTATGTTATTATTAATTCTTAGATGCCTATTTGTTTTGTAACAAGGGACAGAAAGTATGTGGATATGAATGGGATTGAGAGATGTGAAGGAACTAGGAGTAGGGGAAGGTAAAACCATAATCAGAACATTTTGCATAAAAATCTATTTTCAATAAATTTTTTTTCACTTGTCATGATGCCGAGAAATATGGGAACCATGATGGATAAGGGAGGGAAGACATTTTAAGATAAATTCAAATCTCCTGAGACCAAATAGAACTATGTATCAAGGCACTGAACATTAGTCTATCTGAAAATGGGCAGAAGAGTGAAGGGTGAATGGATAAATGTGAAGTAACTAAAGAAATGTCACAGTCTACAAACATTAATTCAAGGGCAATGATGACTTAGTGTATAAAACCTCTTGCCAGAGAAGCCTGGTAGCATGTGGTTAATCTGCAGCATCCATGTAGTGGTGAAAGAAGATAACTGATTTCACAAAGTTCTTTTCTGTCTTTCATACAAGGGTTGTGGCAAGTGTGCCAATGCATGTGCTCAGACACACAATTATCATTTAAAAAACTAATGAATATGTTGTTTCAATTCTTATGACATTAACCTTCTTTCATAGGTCATTTTTTCCTATTTATTTTCTTCATGGCTCAAAATGAAACATGAGACTGTCAGAGGAGATGCTGTGCATTAGCATTCATTGTCTCTTGAAATTTACTGATTGGAAATCACCGGGAGAGTGGAGACAACAATGATTTTTCTTTCCTTTTACTGAGCAGTTAAATGTGATGACTGTGCCCTACATAATGGGGAAATGTTGGAATTAATAAGCTGAAATGTCGATGCATGACTATTTGTATACTTGACATCTCATAATTGCATCATTTATCATAAAAAATCTGGAAGTCTTAAACTTGAGAGCATTTATAATTAATTTTCTTGCCCTAGAAAGACCAATTCATTCCCACAGTCAGAAAAAGTCAGTGTTAATTTCTTTCCTATCGGCCCCAAGCCACAGGAGTTAATGCAGTAGAATCAGAACATTTACAATAACCCACTAATTAAATTATTTCCTCTACTGTAGTAGAAAATGTATACTTCCAGCAATAGATGATTAGTCACCACAATCCAGCTCATTTAATTCCCTTAAAAGTCAATGGCAGCATTTAAGTGTCACATGCATTGAGAAATTTAGTTTGAGATAGTAAAGAGACCATTATTATCTTTTATGTATCATTCTTAGTAACATACTTTAAATGAGACCAATAGGCAGCTCATTAAAACAATACTTTTCAAAAAATGAGTTTGAGCTATTGGAACTTCTGGAAGGAGAATTATCATCATATTCTATAGGATAATGAGTCTAGATTTTGAAACGTTTTTACTTAGACATAGTCTGACAAATGGAATTCTGAAAATAAGTCGCTATTATGAAGATAAAAACCCACCGGAACTCTCCAAGATGGCAGTGAGCAGTGCACACCCTTTCTGAAGGGCACAAGATCCAAAACTCCAAAACTAGTGAGTGCACGAGCAGCTGAAGCCAGAACATTGACTTTGAGGCATCCTGGGCTAGAGGGGACAACTCGTGAGCTGGGAGAGATGAGATATAGCCCTCCTGTCCCCCGTGGACGACTCTGAGGTCTGAGAGTGGCAAACTATCAACCCTCTGCATTTTCCACTGCAGCTGAGAGTATACCTCCTCACTCTAACGGCCAAACAGGAGACCCAAATCTGAGAGTAGAAAACTGTGGGCTCTCTGAGATTTCTACATATGCCTGCAAGTGAGTTCACAGGCCCTCCACACACACCTGTGAGTGAATGCACGTAAGCCCTCTGCATTTTCCACACATGACTGCTAGTGAGTGCTCTTATGAAAGAGTGCTTACAGAGCTTTACACTAGCGTCCTGACATCAGCTCCCTCCCCCACACATCCCCAGCTGTGGGCAACATAAGGATCTCTGGGACAGCGTCCTCAACACTGAAGCCCCTATTCTGTGGGATTCTAAGTGGAGTCCAGCCAAACAATTCCTGGAACCAATATGGTGCAGCTCAGGAAAATTTGAGCACTTGGATCACAATAAAGAGATAGGTCGGTGGGTCTCAGAGCACCTGTGCATGAGCACTGCACCCATGCAAACAGTACCTGTGCTACAAGCTGCCCATGCATTAAACCCTTTCAGACAGTCACACCTCCACTAATACTCCTAGGCTTGTGCACTTGTACCTGCCACTTTCCTCCCTCATCTGCATCTGAAACACCAACACCCACTCTCAAACTGGAGAAACTGTCTCATCTTCCTGAAAAATACTCCAGGCTCCAGAGACAGACCAACCCAGTATGCAATACAAGCTCTAGGAACAAATAGCAAAAGTTATGAATAAGCAGATGGTTAGAGGATGGAATAAGAACACATCCATCAAAAACCAGGAAACTATGGCTTCACCAGCAACATCAAAAAACAATGGATATTCTAATTCATTGGAAACACAGGAAAATTATTTTAAAGCTTTGCTTATCCAGTTATTAGAGGCACATAAATAGGAAACAAACAAAGCTCTCAAAGAAATAAGGCAAATATAGCCAAACAAATAAAAACACAGGTAGAGGCACAAGTAGAGGCATATAGAGAGGAAATGAACAAGAAAATAGAGGCCATCATGGAAAGGCAGGAACCCGCATTCAAACAGATGAAGGAAATTCAAGACATGAAAACAGAATTAGAATCAATTAAGAAAACACAAACAGAGAAGACTCTATAGCTGGAGAACTTAGGAAAAGATCAGGAACAACAAAGGTAAGCATCACCAGCAGAATACAAGAAATGGAAGAGAGAATCTAAGGTACTGAAGATACAATTGCAGGAACTGATACATCTCTCAAAGAAAAAGTAAAATTGGAAAAGTCCCAAAAACAAAACATCCAAGAAATGGACAATACCTCAGAGCAAAGGCTTGAAAAAGGTTTTTCAAGCAAAGAGACCCAGAAAACAATCTGGGTAGCTATCCTAATATCTAATAAAATAGTCTTTCAACCAAAATTAATCAAAAAAGATGGGGAGAGGCTCTTCATTCTCATCAAAGGAAATATCTACCAGGAGGACATTACAATCCCGAAAACCTATGCCATAAATACAAGAGCACTTGCATTCATAAATGAAAGACTTTTAAATCTTAAATCAAACATTGATCCCAACACCACATCTTCAACACTCCACTCACGCTAAGGGACAGATAATCTAGATAAAAGCTAAATAAGGAAATAATTACACTTACAAAGGTCTTAAATCAAATAGATCTAACAGATGTCTATAGTACTTTTCACCCAAACTCTCAAGAGTATAACTTCTTTTCAGGATGTCACAGAAAGGAATCTTATCCAAAATTGACCATATAGTCGGGCACAAAGCAAGCCTCAACAGATACAAGAATATAGAAATAATCCCTTGTATCCTATCAGACCACCATGGCCTAAAACTAGATCTCAACAATAACAGAAATAACAAAATCCTACACATGCTTGGAAACTAAACAACTCTCTACTGAATGACAGCTGGATCAGGGAAGAAATAAAAATAGAAATTAGAGACCCCCTAAATTTCAATGAAAATGG
This sequence comes from Pachyuromys duprasi, assembly GCA_028658305.1. Taxonomy (NCBI): domain Eukaryota; kingdom Metazoa; phylum Chordata; class Mammalia; order Rodentia; family Muridae; genus Pachyuromys; species Pachyuromys duprasi. The sequence goes on from CM053742.1 coordinate 2,717,271, forward strand.
AGGTAGAATTTACCCAAATTTATGGGACACAATGAAAGCAGTGCTAAGAGGAAACATCATAGCACAAAGTGCCTTCATAAAGAGGGGACAAGTTTTCTACAAGGAGAGCAACAGAACCACACAATTCTGGGCAAAGGGATCTTTTCTGAAACTGATACTCCAACCAAGGACCATGCATGGAGATAACCTAGAACCCCTGCACAGATGTAGGACATGGTAACTTAGCGTCCAAGTTTCCCTAGTAATGGGAACAGTGATTGTCTTGACATGAACTCAGTAGCTGGCTCTTTGATCACCTTTCCCTGAGGGGAGAGCTTCTTTACCAGGCCACAGAGGAAGACAATGCAGCCAGTACTGAGGAGACCTGATAGGCTAGGGTCAGATGGAAGGAGAGGAAGGCCTATCCTATCAGTGTACTTGGGGAGCAGCATGGGAGAAGATGAGAGAGGAAGGGTGGGATCAGGAGGAGGTGAGGGAGGGGGCTACAGCTGGGATACAAAGTGAATAAACTGTAATTAATAATAAATAAATAAATTTTTAAAGATGACTTTAATATTCTTTATATCCTATAAACCTTCTGCTTACATCTTGCAAATTATTTCTTTTGTTATTATTTATATTTATAGGAGGTAATTTCACCTATTTACTGATGCACCAACTTGGGGTTTGAAATCACTGAAGACAGATGGCAACAGGTATCTATCGCAGTGGTTCTCAACCTTTTTAATTCTACAACCCTTTAATATATTTCCTCATGTTCTGATGAGCCCAAACATAAAATTATTTTTGTTATTATTTCATAAGGATAATTTTGCTATTATTGTGAATAATGTAATTTTTTGTATAAAAAATTTTGCCAAAGGGATTGCAACCCACAGGATGAGAACCACTGCTATAGACAGCCTCTTGCCCTGGGTCTGTAGCTGTGAATAGGGAGCATGTCTCAAGAAATTAAGAGGGCCAGATATAGTAGTGTGCACCTATAACTGCAACATTCTGGAAGTTACAGTAGGTGGGCCATGAGTTAGAGGCCAGCCTACACTACATAACAACCCTGTCTCAACCTATAAAAAAAGTGTTGAGAGAATGACCATCAGGCTGAGTTTATATAGAACAAGGCTGGTATTGCCACCAGAACACTCAGATTTTCCTTTTGCCATGAAAAAAATCTCAGTATATAGGGTTCTTATATAAAAGCACCACTGCTTCTCCTCTACCATAAGACCACTAATCATTGATATACAACTGCAGAAATTTGAGAAGGGAGATAATCCAGATCACCCACTTCCTAGAAATAATAATAATAATAATAATAATAATAATAATACACTCATGATTGTTGCCTGGAGCGTCATTTTGGAATTGCACCCTATCATTGCTTCACGGCCCATCCTGACTTCACCCACTGCCTTGTGCAAATGAAGGTATACAGAATGTATACAAACTTTTATCTCAAAATATGCTGCTGGGCAATCTGAACTTAGACATATCCACATAACATAATTATTTTTTTCTCATTGAAATCATTTTAATGTGCTTTAGATTTTTTTGCAAGTTTTCTTATGAATTATAATTTTATGTATGAAGCCTACATAACATGTATGTATTGTTTGAGTTTTAATGATGAATCATGAAATGCTTCAGGCTTCTAGGAAAGCATAGAATTAATACAGTGCATACCATGCATTTAACAACTTGATTCCACAGATGAATACTGACATTTATTCTGGATTTTTTTTAAGAGACATGGTTTTTCTGTGTAAGAGTCCTGGCTGTCCTGGAATCACTTTTTAGCCCGGGCTGGACTTGAACTCACAGAGATAAACCTGCCTCTGCCTCCTAAGAGTTGGGATCACTGGCGTGTGCCTCTACCACTCAACCTGAATTTTTAAATTTGGATTCTTAAATAATACTACAGATAATATATCATTATTCTTTCCAACTTTTTCTTACAAAAATTAAGGCAAATTCCACTGTTATCTTCTGTGTTTAACACATCAGTTGCTTCATTTCTCATTGATAATGAGGATTTTGATAACATAATTATTTTAAAAATAAAAATCAGGCTTGTGGAATGAATACTCTTTTTCCTTTAAATAATTTTCCTTAATCAATATGATCTCATCTTTATAATTTGCAGAAAGTACTTTGCTTCAGAATATGCACCTCTTTAAACATTGTTTTTAGATTTATAATTTTTATTTTTTGTGTATGACTTTCTTTCCTGAATGTCAGTCTGTGTATTATATGTATGCCTGCTGCTTGCATGAGGTCACAAGAGGGCATTAAATCTCCTAAAATGGGACTTCAAGAAGTTTGTGAGCAAACATGTGAGTGATGGGAACTGAACTTAGATTCTGTATAAGAGCAGCAAGCACTCTGAACCTCTGAGCCATCTCTCCATCCCCAGATACAGATATTTTAAATATGGCTTTGGAACCTTGCACAGGGCCTCAAATCATTTTTACTACCGTGCAAAACAGAAAGCAAGCTTTTCTGGGCTAACTAAAGATAGCTGATACACAGGCTGATGGAACATACAAGAGCTAGCACAGTGCCCTTGTATGGTGCCATATGCAGTTTGCATTCCATTAAAAAAAAAAAGATGACATTAAGGGTAGATCTCAGATGGTGCTGGATTAAACAAGAGCTGAAAGATACCTGCTCCAATCTCATGGAACTGAAATAACACACTCAGAAATTTGTTTCTTCTTAGGTAGGATAAGAAAGGTAGCATAGATGGTAAATGGTGCTTGGGCTTTGAAGAAAGGATGACCAAGTATGGAAAGAAGAAACTCCACAAAACCAGTGTACTATATCAAAGAGAAATCCACAAGTACTTCTAAGAAATCCACTGAAGCATATTAAGCCATAGTGAGGGCAAAATTTTCCTAAAATTACTGCATTAGCTTGGCTTCTCTACAGCAACAGATCCAAGAGAATGGATCTATATTAAAGAAGAACTTATTAGATAGGCATAAATGATACATGGTGGTTAGTCAAACTGTGGTCGTGGTCATTACACTGAGGAGGCCAACAATCCTGTAGGTTCCCAGTCAACAAGGCTGTTTGTATCAAAAGTCTATGTCTGGCACTGAAAGCCTCGAGGATTTCTGGAGAGCATTGGTCTTCAGTGCTCATTAGAAACGTGAAGAATTTCTGTTGTCAGCAACCAAATAAATGAATTCGCCAGTGGGAGGCAAAAGCAATGAGAAAAAAAAAAAAAAGCTTTTTCCTTGGATCTCCTTTTATCTGGGCTATGCTTCCTCTGGAAGAGGTCACTGATAATTAAGGTGGCTCTTTCCACTCAAATAACCTGAACAAGAAAATTTCTCACAGGTTTTCCCAGCAGCTTATCTCTTAGTTGATTTCAGATCTATTCAAGTTGAACTGAGATGAATCATCACAGCTACTGTCATCACAGCTCTATACTCCATTAAAGAACCATTCACGTAATGAGCAAAAATGAAGCATCTTAAGAGTGAGCTGACTGCTAAAGCCAACAGGAAAGAACGTCATTTTCTCATTTATTTTTTAATCAAAGTACATATTTAAATGGCATTTGAACTTAGGGTATTGAACAGAGATCTTGGAGTAGGTTCTCTAGAAACACAACTCCATAATTGTATGTTTTGTTGAGTTTGAGTTAAATTTTTCCTCGGCAGCAAATGCTAAAGCCCACCTTCAACTTTAGACACATTTTATACCATGAAAAATGTATAGGTTCTTGCACACACACTGAGCAACTATATGCCATGAATCCCTTCACTTACACATCATACTCCTGAACAGATACGCTTTATATTTCAGAATCCCAACACTTTCTAACTCATCAATTTTTATTGGTTTTGTGTTAACAGATGTCACCTGATTTTGGAACAGGGAATTCAATTCTTCAACCACCTTTCCTCAATAAGTTCAGAAAAAAACCTGACACAATTGTTTGTCTTCAAACGTTTTTTTAAATTGCTCCAAGATTCAGCAAATGTTAACATTTTGTTAACTTAGATACATACATTAGGACTATGTGAGAAGAATTTTAGAAATCAGCAGAATTTCATGTATTCTTTAGAAAATCAAGCTAAAACCAGTCCTTACCCATTTATAATAACAGCTACTATTTCAGAATCTAATCGGAGAAAGATTGGATTTGAACAAGGAGCAGTTCCTGGCTGCTAGCAACGTGAGATAAAATGAGCAGGTGAATTATATATTACTTTCCATGTTAGAAACATCAAGAGTGCATTGCATAAGAAAAAGCTACAGCAGGAGTCTTAGATTGTTACAAGTTGCAATTTTGAGCATTACTTCAAATCACAGGAGAATCATTACTTTCAACAATCTTGAAATTGTTTGTTTACCATGTGTTTATTTTGCCTTAAGTCTCCAGCATTTTTCCTCTGTAGGGAATAGGCCAAGTAATCACCTGAAGAGTGACAAACCTGCCAGAGCACTCAACCTTTAACTACAATGCAGGCAGACAGAAGGAAGCCAATATTAGCAATCAGCTTAAATGTTCATACATTTCCAAAATGTCTGGGAACACTATAGAAATAGGTGAAAGTATATATATTTCAAGAGACTAGAAGAACCTGTATTTTTCAATAAACTTGGATATTCTACCAGTTTGAGCATAAACAAACAACATGGTTCTTTAGATTAATGATAGCCTATCTATCTACCTACCTACCTATTTGTTTATTTTTAATTGCCTGCATAGACTAAGAGTCAGTCTTAGTCTATGTCAGTGGTCAGTCCCCCTGAAGCTGAATGACAGGTGGTTGTGAGTTGTCCGACCTGGGTTCTGGGAATAGAAGTTGGGTCCTCTTCAAGAGCAGTATATAACTTTAGACCTTGAGCCATCTCTATAGCCCCAGAAAATCTTAATTTTTAAATTTACTTTTTATATCGGAAAGCTTTAATTGAAGGAATGTAGTAATGTCTCCTCCCCTGAAAAGCACAACATTTGCAGATGATAATGCTTAAGAATGAAGGGTTGCAGGGCCTGGTTATAAGTCATGTTGGGAACAATTGTGCCAGTTACTCTTTTGTCAACTTTGCACAAACTGAAGTTATCTAAGAGAAGGAATCCTCAATTGAGAAAATGATTCCATGAGATCAGCCTGTAGACAAGCCTATTGGGTATTTTTGAAATTAGTGTTTGATGAGGAAAGGCCCAGGCCATGGTGAATAGGGCCACCACTAGGATGATAGTCCTGGGTTCTATAAGAAAGCATGTAGGAGAAAACAAATAACAGGACAGGAGCCTACCACAGAGGGCCTCTACATAGCAGTATATCAAAGCAGATATTAAGACTCATAACCAAACCTTCGGCAGAGTGCAGGGAATCATATGAAAGAAGGGGGAGTTAGTAAGACCTGGAGAGGGCAGGAGCTCCACAAGGACCAAATATATCAGGGCATAGGGGTCTTTTATGAGACTCTTTCTCCAACCAAGGACCATGTACAGACATAACCTAGAACCCTTGCTCAGATGTAGCACATGGTACCTCAGTATCCAAGTGGGCACCCTAGTAAGGGGAACAGGGACTATTTTGGACATGAACTCAATGGCTGGCTCTTCGACACCCCCCACCCCAAGGGAAGATCAGCCTTGCTAGGCCACAGAAGAGGACATTGCAGCCAGTCCTGAAGAGACCTGATAAGCTAGGGTTAGGTGGAAGAGGAGGAGGTCCTCCCCTATCAGTGGACTTGGAAAGGGACAGGGAGGAGATGAGGGAGGGATGGGAGGGACTGAAGGAGAATGCGGGAGGGGGCTATGGCTGGGATACAAAGTACATAACCTGTGATTAATATAAAATTTTAAAAAATCTTCAAAAAAAGGGAAAGAAAGAAAACAAACCAAAGAAAAGAAAAGACCAAAGAAAGCAGAATGAGCAAGCCACTAAGTACTTCTCCTCCATGACCTCTGCATCAGCTCTTGACTCTAGGTTCTTGCCATGTTTGAGTTCCTGTCCTGATGTTCTTTGATGATGAACAGTGATGTTGAAGCATAAACCAAATAAACTCTTTCCTTCCCAAGTTGTTCTGAACATGATGTTCCCTCATAGCAACAGTAGCCCTAAGACAACACACACATCTGTTGTACTCCTGTGAAAAATTGCTTCAAAACTAGTCATTTAAGATGGCCCAAATCCTACTATTACCTGTCATACTTCACATCCTAGTTCTTTACAAACATTTTCCCCAGGATCTCAGTCAAACTAAGGCACTGATTGGGACTCTATTGAAAGGGTATACAAAACCCATCACTTATAGATTTATGTGAACTGTTGGCAGAATTCACTTTTAGTCTTATACTTGGGATCTTCCCTTCTGAGCTGGCTTTCAGATGGGTCTCTGCTCAACTCCCAAGCCTTGTGAGCAAGCCTTGTGAGTCCAGATGTCAACAAAGCTAGCAATGGCCAAAGTGAACACAATGGTTTTAATTTGTGACTATAGAGTCCAAACCAACCATAACCAAAAAAAAAAAAAAAAAGCACTGTTTGAGTGGACACTAGAAGATAGATTGGGGCTTTATTCTGTAAGTCTATACATATTTACAAAGAAAAGCCCTTTAGAGATGGGCACATTCCTGAACATACTTTAAAATGTCTAGGTAAAGGTTGAGCATATATATATATATATATATATATATATATATATATATATATATATATATATATAATTTTTTCACTTTTTGTTTTTTTAAATATATGAATATTATATATATATATATATATATATATATATGCATGTACTCTCTCTCACACACACACTCACTCATTAATATACAAGAGATCAACCAGTCGTCTATCTTCTCAGGCGAGATAAAGAATCTATGGTACATTTACCCAAAGGAATACTATTTAGCCTTTAAAAACAAAGAAATCATGAAATTTTCAGGAAAATGGATGGAAAAAGAAAAGATCATCCCAAGTGAGATAACCAATACCAAGAAAGACACAAATGGTATGTACTCACTCATAAGCATATTTTAGCCATATATACAGGATAAACATACTATATTTAACAGACCCAAAGAAGATAAGTAAGGAGGAGGACACAAAGGAGGATGTATAAATCTCACTCAGAAGGTAAACTAGACAGTGGATGTGGTTGAAGAAAGGGAACAGGGTAAGAGAGGGAGCACAGAGAGAAATGAGGGTCAACATCAGACCTGGAGAGAGTGAGGATGGGAAGACCAAGGGATTACAAAGGCAAGAGAACCCTTGGGTGGGGACTTCTCTGTGACAAGCTGGAGACCTATGACAGGGTAGGCTTCTGGGAGGATATGAAGGTGACTGTAGCTAAGATTGCTAGTAACAAGGGTCATGGATACTAAAGAGGCTACCCTCTAATGAGACAGGATTTCAATCTACCCAGAAACACTTCAGCCCAAAATTTACCCTGCCTGAAAGATGGTCAGGGACCAAAAGAGGGGGGGGGTATTTAAATGACAATGCTTAGAGAAAAGCTACATCAACTCAATACTTTTTAATCCTCACTTTTTTATGTTTAAGCTCAGTAACATAAAATGCCATTTCAAATGGCTTTTTCAAGTGGAACTGGCTATTCTAGGAGAGAAACTGTAATTTCCAGCTGAAGAGAAAGATTGGAGGAGAGGCCAAAACTAAGAAACTCCTGCCTTTGAGGCAATTCTTTCATCTTGAGAGTCATATTCATATGCACTAACAACCCTTTCAGAGAGTCTTAGGACCAAAGATGGATATATGTGCAGCTGAAATACATCAATAGCCTTCCCTGTCCAACAATTTCTAAAAATTGTAAACATAGAAAATTGCATTTCTCTGGGTGACTTGACTCTGGCCTCATGATTGAATTGCCTAAGAAAGGCAGCAATAAAAGCCTGTGAGACAGACACTGGACTGGAAAATTCTTCAAATGAGTGGCAGGGAATCTTGCTAGTTCTCCTTGATACCACATCTAAGCATGCTTAACTTATGTTTTGGAGTTCCAGCACCATAAAATTTCAGCCTATCAGTATGTTAAATGCTTGTCTGACAAGCATGGAGATCTGAGTTGGAGCCCAACATGCATTTTAAAAATGCGCATCCATGCACACTTGCAATTCCAGAATCATGGAGGAAGATCACTGGGATTCACTGGCTAGCCTAGACCCCTTGGTGATTTCCAGACCACTAGGAAACCCAGTGTGAAAAAACAAAATACACAGGACCCAAGGAATAATAACTGTAGGTGTCTTCTGGCCTCTACATACACACACAAGAAAAGTCATCATCTAGTTGCAAATCTCCCAAAAGCCAATAAAGAAAATATCTTAAGCAAACTGCACATATGTTGCCATTCATTTGTAACATTTTCTTATTAGGCATGAATGATCCTGAGTCCACTGTAACAAGCAACAAAAGCGCAAGAGTCTAAATTTGTTCTACACTTAATCACTAGGTTTCCCTATCTTCCTGTCAAATAATAATCAAGACTTTCACTCATAACCAGGATGTTGAATCAACTAAATGAAATGATGACCACCTCCTGGAACTACATATTTCATGAGTAATGATGCTGCATGTTAAACCACAAGATGCTTTTACACATGCTCATAAGCATAAAAGCATTATATGGACTGAATCAAATTAACTGAGTTATTACCTACAAAGTCATGAGTAATGGCTTTCACAGAGTCAGTTGTAATCCTTGTTAGGCAGATGAATTGTCCCCATTCACCATTTAGACTGGGGAATTCACTTATATGTAAGGACTTGAACTATCCACTATCACAACAAACTTTTTCCTAAACAATTATTCAAAACTTCACAAAAAGAAGCATAAATTTGTTTTGTTTAGGTTGAAAGGAAAATTTCAAGATCATGATTTTCATACTTCTTTATAGGAGTCAACCATCTTCAAACTTAAATTCTATTTCTTCTCTACTCTCAGCTTAGACTAATCATTTGTTTTAAAAATGAATTTATTCTTTACTAATTACAGTTGTAATTACAGATTACTTTGTATTCCAGCTGCATCACCCTCCTTCTTCCCCTCCCTATCCCACCCTTTTTCACTCTTCTTTTCCTATGCCCCTCCCCCAGTCCACTGATAGGGAAGGTCCTCCTTCCTTTCCATGTGACCATAGCCTATCCAGTCTCATTGGAACTGGCTGCATTGTCTTTTTCTGTGGCCTGGTAAGGCTGCACACCTCTCAGGTGAGGTGATCAAAGAGCCAGCCCCTGAGTTCATGTCAGAGACAGGAACTCAGTCCCTGTTCCCATTAGTAGGAAACCCACTTGGAGACTGAGCTGCCATGGGCTACATCTGTGCAGGGGTTCTAGGTTATCTCCATGCATGGTCCTTGGTTGGAGTATCAGTCTCAGAAAAGACCCCTCTGCCTAGATTTCTTGGTTCTGTTGCTCTCCTTGTGGAACTCATGTCACCTCCCGTCTTTCTAGCTCCCCACTTTTCATAAGATTCCTTGAAATCTACACAAAGTTTGGCTATGAATCTCAGCATCTGCTCTGATACCCTGCTGGGTAGAGTCTTTGACAGGCCCTCTGTGGTAGGCTCCTGTACTGTTCCCTGTTTTTAACCTAGTTTGATGTCCTTCCCCTTTGCCTTTCTGAGGGAGCATTGATCATCTTACCCAGTGTCCTCCTTCTTGCTTAGCTTCTTTAGGTATACAGATTTTAGTATGAAGATCCTATATTATCTGTCTAATATTCACTTATAACGGAGTATATACCATGTGTGTCTTTCTCCTTCTGGGATACCTCACTCAGGATGATATTTTCCAGGTCCCACCACTTGCCTACAAATTTCATGATTTCCTCATTTTTATTGCTGAGTAACATTCCATTGTGTAAATGTACCACAATTTCTGTAGGCTGAACAATATTCCATTGTGTAAATGTACTACAATGTCTGTGTCCATTCCTCAACTGGTGGAAATCTAGGTTGTTTCTAGGTTCTGACTATTACAAATAAAGCTGCTACAAACATGGTTAAGCGAATGTCCTTGTATACTTGAGCATCTTTTGGGTATACACCCAAGAATGGTATAGTTGGATCTGAGGTAGTATTATTCCTAATATTCTGAGAAAGCTCCAAATTTATTTCCAAAGTGGTTGTACAAGTTTACATTCCCACCAGCAATGGAAGAGGGTTCCCTTTTCTCCATATCCACTCCAGCATGTGTTCTCACTTGAGTTTTCATCTTAGCCATTCTGATGGGTGTAAGGTGAAACCTCAGGGTCATTTTGATTTGCATATCCTTGATGATTAAGGACATTGAACATTTCTTTAAGTGTTTCTCTGCCATTCGATAGTCCTCTATTAAGAATTCTCTGGTTAATTATGTACCCCATATTTTAATTAGATTGCTTGATTTGTTACTGTTTAACTTCTTGAATTATTTATATATTCTGGATATGAGCCCTCTGTCAGATATAGGGTTGGTGAAGATCCTTGCCCAATCTGTAGGCTGTTTTGTTCTGACAACCGTGTCCTTTGCTTTACAGAAGCTGTTCAGTTTCATGAGGTCCCATTTATTGATTGTTGATCTTAGAGCCTGTGCTGTTGGTGTTCTGTTCAGGAAGTTCTCTTCTGTGTCAATGAGGTCAAGGCTCTTCCCTACTTTTTCTTTTAACAGGTTTAGTGTTTCTGGAGTTATATTGAGATCTTTGATCCACTGGGCTGTAGTTTTTTTCAGGGTGATAAATATGGATCTATTTGCATATTTCTACATGTAGATATTCACTTAGACCAGCACCATTTGTTGAAGATGCTATCTTCTTTCCACTGTAAGCTTTTGACATCGTTGTCAAAAATCAGGTGTCCTTAAGTGTGTGGGTTTATTTCTTGGTCTTCTATTCGAGTCCATTAATCCAACATTCTGTTTCTATGCCAGTTTTTATTACTTTTTCCCTGAAGTACAGATTTAGATCTGGGATGGTGACACTTCCAGAAGATCTTTTATTGTAGATGATTGTCCTACCAATCCATGAGCATGGAAGATCTTTCCATCTTCTGATATCTACTTCTATTTCTTTCTTCTGAGATGGGAAGTTTTTTTTCACACAAGTCTTTTATTTGCTTGGTTAGAGTTACAGCAATGTCCTTGATGTCTATTGTGGTTATGGTGGAGAGTGTTGTTGCTCTAAATTCTTTCTCAGCCTATTTGTCTTTAGTATACAGGAGGAATACTGCTTTTTTGAGTTAATTTCATATCCACCTTCTAGCATGAAAGTCTTTATCACCTGCAGGAGCTCCCTGGTAGAATTTTTTGGGTCACTCATATATATGATCATATCACCTGCAAATACTGATACTTTGACTTCTTCCTTTCCAATTTTTATCCCCGTGATCAGCTTTAGTTGTCTTATTGCTCTAGCTAGGACTTAACTTTCTATGTTGAAGAGATGTGGAAAGAGTTGGCAGTGTTGCCTTGTCCCTGATTTAAGTGGAATTGAGTAAAGTTTTTCTCCATTTAGTTTGGTATTGGCTATAGGCTTGTTGTATATTGCCTTTACAATGTTTAGGTAAGTGTCTTGTATCCCTGATCTCTCCAGGACATTAAATATAAATGAATTTTGGATGTAAACAAATGTTTTTTTTAATCTAAGGAGATCATCATGTGTTTTTTTTTCTTTCAGTTTGTTCATATATTTGATTAGATTGATGGATTTCCGTATATTGAATCAACCCTGGATACGTGGGATGAAGCCTACTTGGTTATAGTACATGATATCTTTGATGTGTTCTTGGATTCAGTTTATGATGATCTTGGTGAGTATTTTTGCACCAATGTTCATAAGGGAGATTGGCCTGAGATCCTCTTTTGTTGTTGGGTCTTTGGGAAGTTTAGGTATCAAGGTGACCCTGGCTTCATAGAATGAGTTTGGTAATGTTCCTTTTGTTTCTGTTTTGTGCAATAGTTTTAAGTGTATTGGTGTTAGCTCTTTGAAGGTCTGGTAGAATTCTGCTGTGAACACCTCGCCCTGGGTTTTTTTCTTTTGGATGTTGGTCTGTTAATGACAGCTTCTATTTCCATAGGGGATATAGGACTATATAATTGATTTACTTGGTCTTGATTCAGCTTTGGTAAGTGTAATTGACAAAAAAAAATGCTCATTTCATTTAGATTTTCAAATTTTGTGGCATATTGGCTTTTGAGGTAAGACCTAATGATTGTTTGGATTTCCTCAGTGTCTGTTGTTATGTCCCCCTTTGCATTTCTGATTTTGTTGATTTGGATTGTGTCTCTGTGCCTTTTAGTTAGTTTGGCTAAGGGTTTGTCTATCTTGTTGATATTTTCAATGATCCAGCTCTTAGTTTAATTGATTGAATTATTTTTATTTGCTTCTATTTTATTGATTTCAGCCCTGAGTTTGATTATTTCAAGCCATCTACTCATCTTGGGTATGCCTGCTTCTTTTTTTTTTAATTTATTTATTTTTATCTCAATCACAGGTTAGGTACTTTGAATCCCAGGCGTAGCCCCCTCCCCCATTTCCTCCTACCCTCCCACTCCCTCCCTCATCTCCCTCTTCCCCACCCCCTCCAAGTCCACCAACAGGGGAGGACCTCCTTCCCTTCCATCCAACCCCAGCTTATCCTGTCTCCTCAGGGCTGGCTGCAATGTCCTCGCCTGGGATCTAGCCAGTCTGTCATTCCCCAGCTTGTATGGGGGAGGGTCAAAAGTCAGCCATCAAGGTCATGACTGAAACATTCCCTGTTTCCCTCACTAGGGTCTTCAGTCCTACACCAAGTTATCATGGGCCCCATTCATGCAGGGGTTCCAGTCCACATCCACACATGGTCCTTGATTGTAGAAACCATCTCATACAAGACCCCTGTGCCCTGCTCAGTTTGGTCTTTGTGGAGCTCTTGTTCTCCCCAAGTCTCAACAACCTCCCCCAGATCTATCATTACTTCTTGCCCTCTGTCAGAGGCTTGATCTCGAGTCTTAATATCTGCTCTGATAACATTGCTACATTGACCACCCCCCCCCCCCAGAGGTCCTCTTTGGCATGCTCCTGTTCTGTTGCTTGTTTTCTCCTCCACTCAATGTCCATCCCATTTGTTCATT
>CM053742.1:2730836-2748292 GCA_028658305.1 Pachyuromys duprasi
TTCTCTGGTTGAAGTTTTGGGGTTACTCATGTATATTATCATATCATCTGCAAATAGTGATACTTTGACTTCTTCCTTTCCAATTTGTATCCCCTTGATCTCCTTTAGTTGTCTTATTGCTCTAGCTAGAACTTCAAGTACTATGTTGAAGAGATATGGAGACAATGGGAAGCCTTGCCTAGTCCCTGATTTCAGTGGGATTGATTTGAGTTTCTCTCCATTGAGTTTGATGTTAGCTATAGGCTTGCTGTATATTGCCTTTAGTATGTTTAGGTATGTGCCTTGTATCCCTAGTCTCTCCAGGACTTTAAACATGAATGGGTGTTGGATTTTTTCAAATGGTTTTTCAGCATCTAGGGAGATGATCATGTGGTTTTTCTCCTTCAGTTTGTTTATATGGTGGATCACATTGATGGATTTGCCTATATTGAACCACCCTTGTATGCCTGGGATGAAGCCTACTTGGTCATGTTGGATGATATCTTTTATGTGCTCTTGGATTTGGTTTGCAAGTATTTTATTGAGTATATTTGCATCAATGTTTGTAAGAGAGTTCTGAAGTTCTCTTTTTTTGTTGGATCTTTTGTGGTTTAGGTATCAAGGTGACTTTGGCTTCATAGAGAGAGTTCGGTAATTTTCCTTCTATTTCTATTTTGTGGAACACTTTATAGAGAATTGGTGTTAGGACTTCTTTGAAGGTCTGGTAGAATTCTGCACTAAAACCATCTGACCCAGGGCTTTTTTCATAGGGAGGCTGTTGATGACTTCTTCTATTTCCTTGGGGGATATAGGTCTATTCAATCTTCCTATCTGCTTGCTTCTTGGGTCCATTTGCTTGGAACAGTGTCTTCCAGTCCTTTAATCTCAGGTAATGTCTATCTTTGTGACTTAGGTGTGTTTCTTGTACACAACAGACTGTTGGGTCTTGTTTGTGCATCCTTTCTGTTAGTCTGTGTCTTTTATTGGAGAATTGAGTCCATTTATGTTGACAGAGATTAATGACCAGTGGATGTTACATCCTTTGATTTTGCTGTTCATTGTGGTATTGTGTTTGTGTCCTTGTCTACTTTCAGTTTTGCTGTAGTGTTTTATTTATTTCCTGTGTTTTTCTGAATGTAGTTCACTTTCCTGGGTTGTGTTTTTACTTCTATATCTTCTGTAAGCTGGATTTGTGGGTAGGTATTGTTGAAATTTGTTTTTGTCTTTGAAAATCATTTTTCCCCCTCTATGCGGACTGAGAATTTTGCTGGTCATAGTAGTCTGGGATGACATCTGTGTTCTCTTAGGATCTGCATGATATCTATCTGTCCAGGCTCTCTGGCTTTCATAGTCTCTGTTTAGAAGTCATGTGTGATTCTGATGGGTTTCTCATTGCATGTTACTTGGCCTTTTTCCCTTGCAGCTTTTAGTATTTTTTTTTTCTTTGCTCTGTATACTTAACTGTTTTGATTATTATGTGGCAGAAGGATTTTCTTTTCTGGTCTAACTTATTAGGATTTCTGTATGCCTCTTGTATGCTTATAGTCCTCTCCTTTAAATTGGGGACATTTTCTTGTATGATTTTGCTGAAAATATTTTCTGGGCTTTGGAGATGGGAATTTTCTTTTTCCTCTATTCCTGTTATTCTTAGGTTTTGTCTTTCCATGTTGTCATGGATTTCTTGGACTGTCTGTGTTGGGAACTTTCTAGATTTATTATTTTCTTCAATGGATACATTGATTTCATCAATTGTATCTTCCATACCTGAGATTCTTTCTTCCATCTCTTATAGTCTGCTGATTATGCTTCCCTCTGTAGTTCCTGTTTTCTTCCCTAAATTCTTCCTTTCCATGATTTCCTCTGTGTTTTCTTTAATTTTTCCAATTCTATCTTCAGATCTTGAGCCTTTTAATAATTTCCTTCACCTGTCTGATTGTATTTTCCTGTTTTTCCTTCAATTACCTCACCTTTTTATTTGAACATTCCTCTTTCTTTTATTTCTTTCAATTATTTAATTATTTCCTCTGTGAAGGCCATAAACTAGCTGCATCTTCCTGTATTTCTTTACGGATGGCCATAATGTGTTTGTCTTTATCTTCCTCTGTTTCTTTACATGTGGACATAATATGTTGACTTTATCTTCTTCTATTTATTTTCGCATTTTATTTGTTTTCTCTATTATCCTCTTTGTAAGCATGTATGCAAGGTTATTTTCTTGATTTTCACTTGTGGTAAGGTGTCCAGAATTGCTTGCCCTTGGATAACTGGGTTCTGGAGATGCCATATTGTTTTGCCTTTTGTTGTTTGAGCTTTAATGCTGGCCTCCACTTATTGGACTGTCTCAGGTGTTGGCTGTTAGTGTATGGTGCTTCCTGGAATCCTGGGTTGTGGAGAAACCCCTTGGCAGGAAGATGATATTTTCCTGAAGGAGGCCTCCTCAGCTTTTTGGGTATAGTCACCAAATGGCCAGTGCTTCTCAGGAATTTTCATAGCTCACCTCAGCCATATGGACCTGAGAGGTAATTGTGGTCCTTGGTAATCGGGGGGCTCGCTTCTCATCTGGAGAAGTCTTGGAGATAGCTGCCCTGCTGCTTGTTTTCTTGCTCTGAGTTTAGTGAGCTGCTGTTGCTTCTCTTACATTGTATTTTCTAAGCACAGCCCTCTTAAAGAACCAGGGAGCCCCATAGTTTGGTCAGTTTAGCTATGCATAACTGGTTGCACCTTCGAGCAGTGTCTCGGAGCTGATCTCATGTATGTCAGGCCTCTGTAGGTCTAAGATTTGAGCTCTGAGCCCCAGTACCAAGGTGGTAATCAGTGGCAGGTAATGGCAGGACTCGTGCATGCAGCAGAAGGCTAGAACCTTGAGCCTGTGGGAACCCAGAAACTTTTTTGGCCCTGGGTATCCTGAGGTTGTACCTGATGTTTCCCCCACAGTGGGGTTTCCTCCTGACAGGGAGACTCAGTCTGTGGTATTTTGGGGTCCACAGTTCAGTCTGTGATGGTGAGTAGAGTACATAAGCTCAGGCAAGTGGCTCTGAGTTGGCGACTGGGCACCTGTTGGTACTCAGGAACTTTTCCCAAGAACTTCTGGGGGAGATATCAGCTGAGTGCCCTTAGGTCCGACCTGATATTTTCCTCACTGTGATGTTTCCTACAGAGAGAGAAACCCAGTCTCTAGAGCGATGGGGCCCACAGTTCTGTCCGGGATGATGAGTTGGGCACAAATCAAGTCTCAGGGCTGGCAGCTGAGCCCCCGCAGCTATCCCCAGAACTTTCCCAAGGATTGTCACAGTGACCTGAGGTCAGCCCCAATTGCTTCCTTTACCATGTTTTTTTTTTCTACTGGAATTCCTAGTCTCTGGTGTTGTCGTGCCCATAGTTCAGTCTGGGATGGTTATCAGACCATGCAGACATGTGGCTCTGGTCTGGGAATTAAGCACCTGCAGGGAACTGGGAACTCCTCAGAGGTTTAGCTGTGTGACCTGAACCCAATTGCTTCCCACACTGTGGAGTTTTCTCTCACTTAGATAACACAATAGCTGGTGTTTTAGGGTCCAGAGTTCGGTCTGCTGGTTGCTGTGCAGTCACTGCTGTCCTATTCATCAGACACAGTGCCCTCCTGGTGCCACCATCTTGGATTCCTCCAAATAAATCTTTTTTTTTTTTGAGATGTCACCAATTTCTTTTTTTATAATTTTTATTTTTATATTAATTACTGGTTATTTACTTTGTATCCCAAATTCCACCATCCCTCTCTCATCTCCTCCTTGCCCCTTTCCAAGTCCACTGATAGGGGAGGACCTTTCCCTTCAGATTGCCAATTGTTTCACATATGGTCTTCTTGATGGTAAAGGTGAAACAAGATGAAGAGTTGGCTAGGTTAGAAAATAATGTGTATTTTTGAAGTTTAAAGACTCAGGACAGGACAGGAAAAAAATCTCTTTTCATTTCACAAATCTTAAAAAGAGACCTGATTTCAACAACTTAGCCTTGTAAGTGGTTTTCTGGGATGCTATCGGCATTATTTAGTAATTTAGTTTAGTGTTCCAGACACCCTATTATGCTAAAGGCTTTGTCCTCAGATCATGCTATTGGGAAGTGCTAGGGTAGGGCTGAAGATTAACGGGAGCCCTATGGCTCATTTGGGAATATGCCCTTGCCCCCAAATGATTGTGAAATCTTATCAATTTTCCCTGCTTTCCTTCTCCCTTCCATCATGCTTCTTCCTTTTCTGCTTTCTGGCTGTAGACACCATTGCTTACCTTGACATAGGTCACTATCATATAATAGCATCCACTTCTCTTCAGAGAATTGAGCCAATGTAGGAGACACACACTGAAGCTCAAAATTATTGATCATCTAAATAAACCTTTCTTTGTATAAGTAGGTTAACTTATCAATTCATCATAGTATCAAGAAGCTGACTTGTAAAGCCACGTTCACAAAATGCATAAAATTCTGTTCCCTTGCTTGCTTGCCATGCAGAAACTTATTTTTTCTTTTCAATTTCAAAGGGCATAGTAGATTTTCATCTAGGTGTGGGAAATATGGTTAGAAGCCACTCCCTTATATTTTAGTTTGTGTTTTGTAATCAAGAAAGTATGTAAGAGCGAGGAGGATTGGGATTTGAGAGATATAGGAGTCTGTCTACTGATGCTCTTTACTCATTGCTTTCTGGTTTGCCATTATTGATCAAGGTGGATTGTGAGTTTTCAGCCAACACTCATGCTCCTATTTCTTGGTTTATATCCCTCCTTTGCACTGTGTTTTCATCAAATATGGTAGTGTGTATTACGGTTACTTTTGCTGCTTCTTAGATTTATTTTGTTTCTCATTAAGAATTTCACTACTACTGTAAATTCAGTTTTATGATTTTGCTCAACTTCCCTTTTCTAACAATAGGATCCCTCTTTCCTTTTGATATTATTCCCCAGCACACAATGTTTCTTTACCTTTTCACTTCAGAACCATTCTGCCAGAGTCAGCCCCTGAGAGATGATTATAGAACCTTAAAAGAACCTGCCACAAGTCTCTATTTTCAATCTAAGAAAGGAAAAGGACACCTTGTTTATTTATCTTCATGGAACTGTTAATGTTTATACCAGCAGTCAGTAGGGAGACATCTGCATAAGGCACTGGCGTGAAGACAACTCAGCCTCATGGTAATGTTACCTGTGAAATAGTAAATATTTTAAAGACATATTTTTAAAATATTTTAAGTATATTTAAACATTGGGTGTCAAAACTAATGGCAATAGAATTCCTGGAACATACTTGAACACAAAGTGAAGAATTAGTTCTGTGCTCCTCTATTTTCCCTCATGCTCACATTCTGCACTAACACTTGCCCTTAGTCACAATGCTGAAAAAGAAAGTCACAAACCTTGATCTTCTATAAGATAGAACATCAAAATTCATAGAGTACTTCTACAAGCAGACTAGATATGTGTGTGTATTTATTTTTATTAATTACACCTTATTCACTTTGTATCCCAGCTGTAGCCCCCTCTCTCATTCCATCCCAATCCCACCCTCCATCCTTAATCTCCTCCCATGACCCTCTCCAAGCCCACTGATAAGGAAGGTGCTCCTCCCCTTCCATCTGACCCTACCCTATCCAGTCTCATTGGGACTGGTTGCATTGTGTTCCTTTGTGGCCTGGTAAGGCTGCACACCTCTCAGGGGAGGTGATCAAAGAGCCAGCCCCTGAGTTCATGTCAGAGACAGTCCCTGTTCCCATTAATAAGAAACCTACTTGGAGACTGAGCTGCCATGGGCTACATCTGTGCAGGGGTTCTAGGTTATCTCCATGCATGGTTCTTGGTTGGAGGATCAGTCTCAGAAAAGAGCTCTGTGCCCATATTTCTTGGTTCTGTTGCTCTCCTTGTGGAACTCGTGTCCCCTCCAGGTCTTACTATCCCCCCTTCTTTCCTAAGATTCCCTGCACTCTGCGCAAAGTTTGGTTATGTGTCTCAGCATCTGCTTTGATACCTTGCTGGGCAGAGTGTTTCAGAGGCCCTCTGTGGTAGGCTCCTGTACTGTTCCCTGTTTTCTCCCTAGTTCAGTGTCCTTCCCCTTTGCCTTTCTGAGGGAGCATTGATCATCTTACCCAGTGTCCTCCTTCTTGCTTAGCTTCTTTAGGTATACAGATTTTAGTATGAAGATCCTATATTATCTGTCTAATATTCACTTATAACGGAGTATATACCATGTGTGTCTTTCTGTTTCTCGGATACCTCACTCAGGATGATATTTTCCAGTTCCCACCACTTGCCTACAAATTTCATGATTTCCTTGTTTTTAATTGCTGAGTAACATTCCATTGTGTAAATGTACCACAATTTCTGTATCCATTCCTCAACTGTGAGACATCTGGGTTGCTTCCAGATTCTGACTATTACAAATAAGGCTGCTACAAACATGATTGAGCAAATGTCCGTATTGTATACGTTAGCAACTTTTGGGTATATGCGCAGGGGGGGTATAGCTGGATCTTGAGGTAGTTCTATTGCTAATTGTCTGAGCATGTGCCAGATTGATTTCCAAAGTGGTTTTACAAGTTTATATTACCACCAGCAATGGAGGAGGGTTCCTCTTTCTCTGCATCCTCTCCAGCATGTGTTCTCACTTGTGTTTTTGATCTTAGCCATTCTGATGGGTATAAGGTGAAATCTCAGGGTCGTTTTGATTTGCATTTCCTTGATGACCAAAGATGTTGAATATTTCTTTGAGTGTTTCTTTGCCTTTTTATATTCCTCTATTGGGAATTCTCTGGCTATGCACCCCATTTTTTAATTGGATTTGTTGCTTTTTGACTTCTTGAGTTCTGTATATATTTGGGGGTAATAGCCCTCTGTCGAGGTTATCTCCATGCATATTGGGTTGGTGAAGATCCTTTCTCAATCTGTAGGCTGTAGTTTTCTTCTGATGACAGTGTCCTTTTTTTTTTTTACAGAAGTTTTTCAGTTTTATGAGGTCCCATTTATTGATTGGTTATCTTAGAGCCTGTGTTGTTGGTATTCTCTTCAGGAAGTTGTCTCCTGTGCAGATGAGTTCTAGGCTCTTCCCCACTTCTAACAGATTTATTGTGTCTGCTTTTATGTTGAGGTCTTTGATCCACTTGGACTTTAGTTTTGTGCAGGGTGAAAGATAGGCATCTATTTTCATTTTCCTATATGTAGACATCCAGTTAGACCAGCACCATTTGTTGATGATGCTGTCTTTTTTCCATTTAACGTTTTGGTTTCTTTGTAAAAAATCAAGTATCTGTAGGTGTGTGTGTGTGTGTGTGTGTGTGTCTTCAGTTTGATTCCATTGTTCCACTATTCTGTTTCTATTCCAGTACCATGCAATTTTTCTACTACTGCTCTGTAGTACCGCCTGAGATCTGGCATGGAGATACTTCCACATGATCTGTTGTTCTCCAGGATTGTTTTGGCAATTCTGGGTTTCTGAAGTTGAGAAATCTTCTTTCAAGGTATGTAAAGAATTGTGTTATTTTGATGGGAACTGCATTGAGTCTGTAGATTTCTTTTGACAGGATGGCCATTTTCATTATGTTAATCCTACCCAACCATGATAATGGGAGATCTTTCCATCTTCTGATATCTTCTTCAATTTCTTTTTTCAGCACCTTGTAATATTTTTCAAACAGTTCTTTCACTTGCTTGGTTAGAGTCACACCAAAGTACTATATGTTATTCGTGGCTATTATGAAGGGTGTAGTTTCCCTATTTTCTTTCTCAGTTCTTTTGTCTTTTATATACTAGAGGGCTACTGATTTTCTTTATTTAATTTTGTATCCAGCCTCTTTGCTATAAGTGTTTATCAGCTGAAGGAGTTCTCTGGTTGAATTTTGGGGGTCACTCATGTATAGTATCATATTATCTGTAAATAGTGATACTTTGACTTCTTCCTTTCTGATTTGTATCCACTTGATCTACTTTAGTTGTCTTATTGTTCTAGCTAGGACTTCAAGTTCTATGTTGAAGAGATAGCTAGAGAGTGGGTGGCCTTGCCTTTTCCCTGTTTGCGCCAAGTGCAGGGAATCTTATGAAAGAAGGGGGAGATAGAAAGACCTAGCAGGGACAGGAGCTTCATACGACGAGCAATAGAACCAAGAAATCTGGGCCCAGGCAACTTTTATGAGACTGATACTCTAAGCAAAGACCAAACATGGAGATAACCTAGAACCCCTGCACAGATGTAGCCCATGATAACTCAGTACTCTAGTGGGTTCCCTAGTAAGGATTGCAGGGATCCTTTCTGACCTGAACTCAGTGGCTGGCTCTTTGATCACCTTCCTCTGTGGGGGTTGCAGCCTTACCAGGCTACAGAGGAAGATAATGCAGCCAGTCCCGATGACACCTGAGAGTGTATGGTCAGATGGAAGTGGACGAGGGCCTCCCCTATCAGTGGACTTGGAGAGGGGTATGGGAGAAGAGGAGGGAGGAAGGGTGTGATTTGGAGGAATGAGGGAGGGGACTACAGCTGGGATGCAAAGTGAATAAACTAATTAATATAATGAATAAAAGAAATTGAGATGTCTAGAGAATAGCTTATTCATTGTTTTGCTAAGCAATGTGAGGAGTAGAGACTAAAGAAGACAATATATTTTTAAGACCCATTACGCACCCACTGTGCTCCACTATAGTTTGTTCTTCTGAGATGTTCTTATTTGAGGGCTGCATTCCTATTTTCCACATTGTTTTGATTTCCAAAATTTGCTACCTTGTGCACACACCCAGAAGGACCAAGAAATAAGATATTCATTACAGTTATGGAATTCTTTCCCAAAAGGTTGTTCTACCAGGTTGTTCCAGTTGTTAGTGTTAATAAAAACAGCCTCTCCTGAAAGACAATTTTTAGGCAACTGTTTTGTACCATAGACCAGTACAGACAAAATCAAACATGCTCAGAAAAAAAGTCTTATTTCTCCCCCAACAGCAATTGTTACATTGGGTTTTGGTTCACAGTATTGAGGTTTCTCAGTTCATGACCGGTTGGCCTTATTTTTCCGAGGAACATATATTATCATGATGGGCATTTGAATTTCAGGGCATTGATTTTAACCAATATAACACATCTATGTTGTTACTTTTCTTCTTGATGTGATAGTGATCAAATCAACTTAAGAAAGATCTTGGGAGGGTACATGTTCATCGCGGTGAGGAAAATCTGTGAAGCAGTTGGTTACATTGCATTTAGTCAGAAACAAAAGAGAAATGAGTGTTCCTGCTTAGCACTCTTTCTCCACCTCACCCTGTCCCCCTATCCCTTTCCTTTTCCCTCTGGCCCCCTCAAGTCTGGAACCACAATCCATTGGAAGGTACTTTCTACACTTAAGGTGGGTCTTCCCACCTTTGTTAACCTTGTCTAGAATCTCCCTCAAATTTTTATCTTCTAGGTGAGTCTAGATCCTGTCAAGGTGACAATCAATATTAACCACCACAATATCTTAAAATGTCAGGAAGTGCCCTTTAACAGAGGTACTCTTTGGGAGATGCAAGACAGTTTTTGTGTGTGTTTCACTCACCCTGTATTTGTCTTGGGTATGAAGGCATTGCTTCAAAGGACTGACTTACAGGTGATGATGTTTCTTATTAAGACTCAAAACTGGAAATCAACGTGGTGAAGGAAAAATTGCAGATTTTATAAAGCATACCTTATTTGTCATTCAATAATAAGACTAAAAGATACCATTAGAGTGGCTATTAAGTTCACTTTGAAAAAGCATTGTGTATATTGCTCTTTTATGGTAGAAAGTACTTCTCCAAGGTACTTACTTCAATAGCATCCAAAGTCAGCGTTTTGAGACATTGTGTGAGATTGAGTGGTTGGGACTGCCGATAAGAGGAGTTGACATTTTCAATCTTCTTATGCAGTCTATTTAACTGGAATAGGACTCAGTTAATGTAGGATCTGACTAGCAAAAGGAAAGCGTGAAAGTAGTATCTAATTGACAGAAAAAATTGCTCTTGACTTAATATGCCTTTCAAGTGAGAAATCATTCTATGCATAGAGATTAACAATGAAAGAAGCTCTTTAATAATAACATGCCTCTAGCTCTGGCTAATTCTCAAAGAGAAGGTGGCCATGAATTGAAGATTTTACTAATTCAGACACATTAAGTTGATGCATTTGACATATATGCTCATTCTTAAATCTTTTTCAGTTCCTGGCCTCAGGTTAGACTTTGAGCAATTTAAGTAGAGACAGGAGACTCCAAGTCTGGCCACTTGGGCAGATGAGAAATTGACACAGCAAAGCTATGACACTTTGGTAGTTATAGTTCCTAGTGGCATTTCAGCTTGAAATAACCAAGCCAATTCTGTATATTTTGCCTTAGGTCTTTCAAGGTTTTCTTTTATGTTCTCTAGTTTGAGGCATAATGGAAATTAGGAAATGGTTCTTCTAGAGATCCCAAGAGAGCAGTCACCTCAGCCACACATGATGAAAAAGATCATATCTGGTTTTGCTTGAACAGCAATAAGTGAAACACCATAAACTTTCTCCCCCCCCCCCCACCAAATGAAGCCCTCTGTAACCACAAATGAAGAGAATTTGATGCAGGCCATTTACAGCTATCTGAGTTATTTTGTAAGACATTAGGCTAATATACTGTAGTGTTAAATGATTAAATAGGCATGGATGGATCATTTGAGTTGATATTCTTTAAAAGCAAAGGATGTACTGTGTTCACTATTACATCCATAATATCCTAAGTCAGAACAGCACAAATCACTTAGCATGAAATTTTTGGCAAGACAAACTTGTTATTTATCTTGCACAAGGGTGAATAAAAGGATCCATTTGCAAAGAACTCACAGTGGAGTATAGACTCTGCTCTATTGAAATTTTAGTGGCTTTTACGGGCACATGTGTTTGATCTCTAACACTGTGTGCTATTGATAGATATAGAACACTTAATGGATAACATCTAGTGGGAAGTCATTAGGAACCCAGAGGAGCAACTCTGAAGGATGTAGTGGAACTCCAGTTTCTACTTATTTCATTTTTTGCTTCCCAGACATCAAGTGAGATAATTTTAAGTTCACTGTGGTATGCTAGAGTCCACTTTGCTGAAAGCCTCAGGGCTAACCAAGAATGTGCTGAACCTTCCAACTGTGAACAAAATCCAACGTTTCCTCTTTGTACATTGATTTTTCTCAGTGTGTTATGGTATCAGAAAGCTTTCATTGTTCTACACTTCTACTAGAATATTGTGGTTTAAATACCACAACCAAAAAAGCCAAGAGAAAACTATTATTCTAACTTGGTGTTTAGGTGTTCAATTATGTCAAAGTAAAAGTAAATTTTGAATACTGAGTCAAGTTCATAACTGAGGAAAGAGAGGAAGGAACCAGCTTTGCAGGCAAAGCTGATGCTTTCTTGCAGTGTGAATGACTTCTTCAAGGAGCAGCAAGATATCTACCATCATTTGAGCCCATGTTGTGCAAAGGGGAATGACTCTGAATGGAATAAATTTTAAAAATGTATTCTAAATTTCATATTATGAAAACTTTTTGCTTTCTCCCTTCCTATTCAGCAGGGAGCATTGCATAAAAATCACGGAAAAAAACCTGGCGTGAATAAGTGATACAGATGTTGGATATGTTTTAAACAAGACACAGGTGCCTAAGCAGAGAGTGTGACAATCACTTCCAGAGTGAACACCTTACATGATTAACACTCTGAAACCAGAAATGATTGCAGCATATTCCCTGTGATTATTGCTGTAAAATAAGAGTGATCCAATTTACCTAAAATTTCTACTACTCATGCAGTTGTTCTTTCTTTGCTTCTATATTATTCCACACCCTGGAAAACAAGGGTAATAGTGGCAAGTATGCCAGAAGATTAGGGTCACCATGGTATAGCTATTTCCTCTCATCTTAAGCATTTCCTCCTGCAGGAGCAAAGGGTAATCATAAGACAAAGGAAGCTAGTGAAATTTAAAGGACTTTGGGGAGTTGCTGAAATTAGAAGATTCACCAAGTTCAGAAAGTTACAAGACTCCCAATACTCCTCCACAGGACAGTAAACAATAAACTAAGGAAGATGAGGCCTTTGGTGACACTTCCTGTAATTTAGGCAAGGCGCCTCGAGAATGTAGCTTTCATGAGTCATCACCCACCTTGGGCCACTTCAGCTGGTGATGAAGCGGACTTTGATTCCTTTAATTAAAACAATCTCACAGACATACCCACAGCTCAAACTAATGTAAACATCTTTCATTGAGACTCTCTAATCACATGATTTTAATTGTGTCAAGTTAGAAAAGCTAATAATCACAGTCCTCAAATTAGAAGTGGGGCATTTGAAGATGACTAGATTGTGTAGGCTCTGGCTCTAATAACGTCAATGGCTCACCAATGAGACTAGATTATTCGATGCAACTGGTCTATTGATGCCATTTCTAGGATTAATAGACATGTGGTTTTTTATTCCAAGAAAATCTTCCAAAAGCCAGTTCATAATTCTGCTCAGAATTTAGAGGCTACTTACTATCTGTAATTACGGAAAAAAATTGGTCTGATAGCATAATATATCATGAATGAATGGAGCATTTTTACTGAATTCAGAAAGGATCTTGCATAAAATTTGGCAATAAGGAAGTAGGTAAGTTTTGAAATTAGTTTAGATAATTATTTGCTGTTACGTTATCTTTTCACCTAACATACGATTGCTGCAATATCCAATACCTAATTTAACTTAGAAAAGAGTCAAGATTTTAATTTTCCTGAAGAGACTAGGTACATTCTTTTTTAGATAGATAAAAGATAGATAAACAGTATGTGCAGTTGTTAATCCACACAGAGTAAAAGGTGTGATGGAAAATATAAACTTTCCAAAGACACAGTGATATGGAGCCGAGTATCACCTGACACATTAAGTTAGTGCATGGAAGAAACAATGAACACTTCAAAGAATGACATTGCCAATGTTTTGTTTTATGGAATGTTCCAGAATCACCTTAAATTTTCTCCAGACTCTTATTGTCATTTGAAACATCCATCAGTATTTTGCTACTGATACAAATACACCATGTGCACAGACTGCTCGGTGATATGTAAAATATAACTCATACCTATTCTTTCAATGTAACAGGAAAATATTAGTTTAGACTCATAAATCTGCTTAAGCAAGAGTTCAAAACAACAGGAAAATTATTTTCATAAAGAATTTTGTGATATTAACTCCATAATTTCCAAAGTAATGTAAATTCTTTGAGGAAGGAAATAGAATTTAAAAGGCTGTGAAGCTGTTGCTCTCCTTGTGGAGCGCCTGTCCTCTCCCTATCTTACTATTTCCTACATCTTTCATACAATTCCATGCACTCTGCCCAACAATTGGCCATAACTCTCAGCATCTGCTTTGATATTCTGCAGGGCAGAGCCTTTCAGAGGCCAGAAAATCTGAGCACAGGGGTCTTTCCTGAGATAGATACTCCAACCAAGCACCATGCATGGAGTAAACCTAGAACCCCTGCACAGATGTACCCCATGGCAGTTCAGTGTCCAAGTGGGTTCCATAGTAATGGGAACAGGGACTGCCTCTGACATGAACTGATTGGCCTGCTCTTTGATCACCTCACCCTAAGGGGGGAGCAGTCTTACCAGGCCACAGAGAAAGACAATGCAGCCACTCCTGACGAGACCTGATAGACTAGGATCAGAAGGAATAAGAGGAAGACCTCCCCCATCAGTAGACTCAGGGAGGGGCATGTGTGGAGAAGGGGGAGGCAGGGTGGTACAGGGAGGGGAGGAGGGTTTATTGGGGTGACACAAAGTGAATAAATTGTAATTAATAAAAAATTTAAATTATATATATATGTATTATATATGGCTGTGAAGCAAAGGATTGTTCCAACAATGTTTAGAACATAGTCCAAGCAGTTTGAAAAGCATACAGAAAATCCTCATACAAGCTTAATAATTTTTGAAACAAAACAACTAAATCAATGTTTCCATGAATTTCAAAACTGACTTACTTTAAAATTTCAATCTGGGTATAGAGGAGGATTTGGTTAGGAAAATAGTGGCATATCAAACCTAAGTAATTATGAAAATTTTGTTTGATACAAATTAGTTTGTGGGATTTTCTTCTTCCATGTAACTGTGAGAAGGAGAATTTTTTTTAAGCTAGAAAGGAGAGGGTTGGAAGTACACTGGTGTAACAGTGGACAGAAAAGTAGTCCTGTAGGAAGGCAGAGTGCAAAGGATAACCATAACAATACTACAGAGGCAGAGATATATAGGTACTTTCACCCAAGTTTATAATTCTTCCCATGATCACTATCTTCATCATGATCACCCGTAGTGGTCAGGCAGCCTCCCATGTTTCCCTCACTATAAACAAGTGCTTTAAAATGTTGAATTAAAAGAATTTCCAAAATCTCGTCCCTACTAACTTGGCTCTGGTGTTGTGAACTATGTGACCTATGGTGAGGCAGAATATAATGGCAGGAAGACATGGTAGGGATAGTACAGAGAGATGGAAAGAGATAGGTGTCAGAAGACCAAGGAGAAGAGATAACCCACAAGGTTCCAGTAGCTTGGTCTGATCTACTAAGCTTCTATCACCTTCCAACAGACCATTTAATTATGAATCAATCAACACCAAGGTGAGACCTCTTATGATGCACTTACCTTCAAAGGCCCCACTTCTGAATACCACTGCTTTGGGGACTGTAATGGTTAGCTTTGTTAGCTTGACACAGCCAAGAATCACTTGATTAGAGAGTCTCAAAGAGAAATTGTTCACACTTATTTGACTTCTGAGCATGTCTATAGGATTGCTTTAATTAAGTTAGTTATATGAAAAGACCCAGCATATTGTGGGCAATACCATTCCCTCGACAGTAGATAATGAGTGTTTATCAGTGGAGAAACTTATATGAACACAATCAAGAAATCAAGCATGTATGTGCTTGTTTCTCTCTGTTCTTTACAGTAGTTTTAGTGTGACTGTCCACTTAAATTCCCTTTTGTTACTACCAGACATGTTTAATTGCATCCTGGAACTGTAAACCCTTTTCTCCCCTAAGTTGCTTTGGTCAGCATAATTTATTATAACAACAGTAATAAATCCGGATAAGAAAAGCAAACCTTGAATACATGAATACATAAGCCTCCAGGGGACATTGCAGACAAAAACTTAAACAAGCAAAGTGAACAAAAAAAATAATAGAAGGATAATGTGCCACAGGCTCATAAGGGCTTGGAAATTTGCATAATTGGGACTCAAAATAAAACTCTAGTAACAATAACATGCAAGGAAGGAGTGATGGAAATATATCACAGAAATACAAATGCTTAAAATATATTAAAGTACAGAAGAATTCAAAATACTACAGCCCAAGCTTCACTAGTTATCTTTGGAAGGGGTTTGAAGACCAGATATTTGTTTTGAAATAGATAAATATGAAAAATATAGCACAAATTCACCGTTCCATTTCTATTTGGAAATTTGGAGTTGGTAGAAGATTCACACTAATAAATGAGAAATGTTAGAATGAGAAATTATGACATCTTAGATCAAGGCAATTATCATAAAATGCTGATAATATTTTCACTTAAAGTTTATTGGAGGAAATTACAAATGTCATGGCAAATTTGGAATAGGAAAAGACCTCCTCATTCAATAATACACAGCACATCATATAATATTTGTTAGTTTTTAGAAAAACATTTGGATAACTCTCAGGCAATATTTGTCCAATGCTTGGGTTATTTATTCTAAAGAAAATACCAAATGCCAGGTTTACCATAAAAAGAATGCTCATCGATTAAAACACAGAGGTAGGGCTGGGGAAATAGATCAATGGTTAAAGTGCTAGTTAAGTAAGCAAGGGGTCTAGAGTTTGGATACCCAGAACCAACACAAATGTGGGGTAAGCATGGCTTTCACCCTGTAATTTCAATCCCAGAAGTCAAAGGAAGCATGAGGTAAGCTTGATAGTGAGACTAGTTGTATCAGTGAGATATGGGTTTGATTGAGAGATCCTGCTCAGAGAATAAGATAAGTGTAACTGGTGAAGATATAAATCTGAGTCTTCACATGTGAAAATCCTACAGGCCCTGTATACACATGCAAATGTACATTTACACATGCACACTCAAATGGACACATAAAACAAATAAAAACAGGGCAAAACACAGTGGTATGAGGAGACTGTCAGTCTCCAAATATTTTTCCTTCACCATTGAATATAAATTGATACTGTATGGATTTTTACAAATCCTTGGCCTCATTTAAATGTGAATAAGCAAAATACCAAGGAAAACAACAAAACTTTTTTTTAATATGACAAAAATCATCTCATGAGACAAAAGTCTTCAGAAGGTGCCTCATCTAGAATTATGGTTTTCAAACTTGTCACCTTTCTCCATCCAACATGTTTGTGCTTCAGTCCTCATTGGCAGGGGCAGAAAGGCGTCCTCTGACGTCTTCAGAATGGTCCTCTTTGCTATCAAGATGTCTATGCTCCCATTCTTGTTATCTATCAGTACTATTCCCAAATCCATACACTAACTAAGATAGGGAATCAATTTCAGTTGTAAAATGATTCAAAAAATATTCCATCAGAAACATGCCATATTGGATGGAACTGATATGAATTATTCATTGAAGCCAACAGAATCCTAGGAGAGGAACTGTGGGGATTCTGGCCATTCATTAAGAGTAGCAATCTTTGATTTATTTTCTTATGACAACAGAGTCCAATGAATGTAACAGAATGTGGCTCCTTTCCACAATGGCTTTCAGGTAAGCACCGCTAGATTTTGACTTCTTGAGTATCAGGAAGGAAGTCTGTTGATGATGATGATAATGAAAATGATTTTGATATTAAATGGTCATGATGATGGCCCAACACTTGTAAACTTACTTATATGAACATGATTTCAGGACGTATCACTTGTTATTGAATAAACAACCTGGGGTTCTTTCTGTAAGAAGACTACGTCTCCCAGTCACAGTATTCTCTAAGTGCTTATACTTCTTTGTGTAGTGGTAGAGCTCTGAGAGATTACTTTCTTTCATGTTAGCATGCCTACTGGCAGCATCCTAGATTAGGTCTTGTTTAGAGTTAACTTTATTAAATCCTGTTTATAGAAAGCTCTTGAATTAAAGATGTGTGCTAGGGCTCAACTACACCAAAGAAACGGGACTTTACAGTACACAATTTTGGGGTTCATATGGGATCAAATATCCTGCAACAAGATACAATTGTTTGGGGATAATTTTCAACTCTAAAGGCATGTATCCAAAATTCTTTTTTTTAATTTATTTATTTTTATCTCAATCACAGGTTAGGTACTTTGAATCCCAGGCATAGCCCCCTCCCTCATTCCCTCCTACCCTCCCACTCCCTCCTTCATCTCCCTCCTCCCCGCCCCCTCCAAGTCCACCAACAGGGGAGGACCTCCTTCCCTTCCATCCAACCCCAGCTTATCCTGTCTCCTCAGGGCTGG
>CM053742.1:2748792-2777212 GCA_028658305.1 Pachyuromys duprasi
TTTTCTTCTATGATTTTCTTAAAAATATTTTCCAGTCCTTGGAGCCTGGAGTCTTCTTTTTCATCTATTCCAATTATTCTTAGGTTTTGTCTTTTGATGGCATCCTTAATTTCTTGGATGTTTTGTGCTTGGAACTTTTCCGATTTTCTATTTTTCTTGAGTGAGGAATCCATTTCAGCCAGCTTATCCTCTGCTCCTGAGATTCTCTCTACCTCTCTTGTATTCTATTGTTGATGCTTACCTCTGTGGTTCCTGATCTTTTCTCTAAGTTCTCCAGTTCCAGGTTCTTCTCCCTTTGTGTCTTCTTTATAGACTCTAATTCTGTTATCATGCTTTGTACCGTTTCCTTCAACTGATTGACTGTGTCTCCTATTTTGGATGTTTTCTTACTGTTTATCTTTGATTGTTCCTCTATATGGGCAGTTAATTTCTTCTGCATTTCTTTGAGGGCCTTGTTTATTTCTTCTTTTTGTCTCTCCTCTTGTTCCTCCAATATCTGCATAATCAAAGCTTTAACATAATTTTCCTGTGTCTCCTCTGAATTAAAATCTCCATTGCTTTTGGGTGTTTCTGGTGGGGCCATGGTGTCCTGATTTTTGTTGGGTGAGTTCTTTCGCCAATTTCTGGGCATTTGTCTATATATAATCAGGGAGCTGTTTGTGCTTTAAGGCTGTATTTCAGTCTGAATCTGTCAATCTTTTGTGTCAGGAGTATTCTCCAAGAAGATCAGTGATTTCTGGTGGTTTGTTAGTGTGTGTTGTTGTCTCAGTTGAACTCCGTTGTGGGCTCTGTGTGCCTGGCCTTGTGCTCTGTGCTAGAAGCTGTGAGCACTGCAGGCTGGTCACCCCTCTGGTCTGGAGTCTTTATTCCTCACTCTGTGCTAGAGTCTGAGTGTCCAGGTTTGAGATGTCAGCTGGGGGCTCTGCTCTGGGCTTGCTGCTAAGGGTTCTCCCCTGGAATGGAGATTTGGCCCCCCTTCTGGGCCAGGGGCTGTGCACCACCGTCTGAGATGATATTTGGGGCACACACAGTAGGTTTGTGTTCGTGTGCATCCTCTGTATGCAGGCCTGTCTGAAATGGTGCCCGAGGCCTTCTCTGTCTGGCCTGTGGACACACACAGGGACTGAAGTTCTTGGTGGCGGATGCGTGCAGTGTTTGTGCTTAGTGTGCAGTCTGGTAAAGATGGTCCCCAGACCCTCTCAGTATGGGGTGGTTCTGGCAATCGGCTTGTGCCTGCCGTACACCTGCAGGTTGAAGCAGAACTTGGGTTCTTCCCTGACTTGCCTGAGGACTCACACATGGACTAAGGTTTTTGTTGGCGGAAGCGTGTGGTGTGTGCCCGCAGTGTATAGACTGGTCAAAATGGTCCCTGGAACCTCTCAGTCTGGGGTGGTTCTGGTGATCGGTGTGTGCCTGCCGTACACCCGTGGGTTGAATCAGAAACCGGGTGCAGTGTGCGCTTGCAGTGTGCAGGTCAGTGAAAATGGTACCCGGTTCCTCCTCAGACTGCCCATGAGACTGTGTGATCCAGTCTATTATGGCGGGTGTGGGCGCCCAGTGCGGCTGCTCGTTCAGATCAGAGCTGTGCGCTGCTGGTCACCAGGAGATTTTTCCGGGTAATAACTGGGTGTCCCTAGGGTTTTCCCACTTGATTTTCTCACCGTAGGAGTTCTGCTCACCTGGCAATCACAAATGCTGGTGTTTTAGGTCCCAGAGTTCAGTCTCCTGGTCGTGCGTTGTTTCTGCTGTCCTACTCCTCAGACACAGTGTCCTCTCGTGGCAGCCATCTTGGATCTCCCCCTGAGTCATTTTTTAAAAATACACTTTATTCACTTTGTATCCCCTGTAGTCATTTTTGAATGTAAGTTAAATGTCTGAGGCTTCAATGGGCAGACGTAGGGTATCTAAATCTCCGATTAGTAAACAAAGAAAGTTTTAGATTTCTTGGCCATAGTGTGTGTGTGTGTGTGTGTGTGTGTGTGTGTGTGTATTTGAGAATCAAGAGGACAAAAGGAATAGTTCTGATATCCCTTTCAGAAAATGTGATGGATTTGGGACACCTTTAGGCAAAAGTGGGATGTTCAAGGCCTCTTTTTAAGACAAAGTAAACATCAGGATCCACCCTGGTCAGAGAAGGTAATTTTTTTCTTTTTCTTTTTTATTAAGAATTTATTACAATTTATTCAATTTGTATCCTCGATTTGGTCCCCTCCCTTGTCTCCTCCAAATCCTACCCTCCTTCCTTCTTCTCTCCCTATGCCCCTCCCATAGTCCACTGATAGGGAAGGTCCTCCTCAGCTTCTATCTGACTCCAGCCTATCAGGTCTCATGAGGACTGGTTGCATTGCCCAAAAGAGAATGGTACCCCAACCGAGGGCAATTCATGGAGAGGACCTAAAACCCCGGATGTAACCCATAGACTCAGTCGGTCCCTAGCATGAAAATGTAATTTTTGAGGGCCTTTTGGCTAGAAGTGGATGGTGTGAGGCCTTGGACAAGCAGAGATGGTCTCAGGCTCCTCAGACTACTAGAATCTTGGTGATAAGCAACTGCTGGGAATATTTTGTTCAACAGAAGCTCAGAGAATGTAGAAGGGAAATCATAGTTTATCAGATGATAGTTTATCATTTTGGACAAAGAGCTGCACTGAAACAGCATTGATTGTTGATGCCCCCAACGTTTTCTTGGAAGGGTTTGTGAGAGTCTTAGTGGACTTTGGTCCCTGAGGACAGTGAAAGGACTTCTGTAAGCGTGGGATGCCTGGGCTAAGTCAGAATCCACTGGACCCATGGTGGCTTCAGCCACAGCAAGCTCTTGAGGCAGGTAAGGCTCCAGAGCTCTTGGCTATATAGACAAATCACAAGCTTCCATGTCCTGTGTTAGCCATATCTGGTAGAGATGCTCTGTGAGTAGCACTTTTCAATTGGTTTTTAAGAATAGGGGAAACTTTCCTGGGATCCCTTTTTGTCCTTCTATCAATAACCAAGTGCTTCTTTAAATGCACAAGATCCCCAAAGTGTCTCTTGTTATTTTCTACTTACTTTTGTGCAGGGTGAATCTATTTTCATTTTTCAACATGTAGACATGCAGTTAGACCAGCACCATTTGTTGAGATACTTTATTTTTCTATTGTACATTGTTGGCTTCTTTGTAAAGAATCAGGTGTTTGTAGGAGTATGGGTTTATTTATGGCTCTTCAACTTGATCCATTTGTCTACCAGTTTGTTTCTATGCCAGTACTATGCTGTTTTTATTACTATTTCTCTATAGTACAGCTTCAGATTTTTCTCAAGTCCTCACTCCCTAATCACATTTCTTTATTATTATTTATTACAATTTATTCACTTTGTATCCAGACTGAATCCCCCTCCTTCATCTCCTTCTAGTCCCACCCTCCCTGTCCCCTCCTCTGCTAGGTTCCTCCCCCCATCCACTCATATGGCAGATCTTCTTCCCCTACTATCTGACCCTAGCTTATCAGATCTCATCCATCATTACTGTCTAGACCCTCTTTTCTTGTGGTCTAGTAAGGAGATCTTCTGGAGGTATCTTCATCCCTGATCTCAAGATGTGCTATAGAGCAACAATAATAAAAACTGCATGGTACTGGCTTAGAAACAGATTGTAGGATCAATAGAATAGAAGAGAAGGCCCAGAAACAAACCCACACACCTATGGACACTTGCTTTTTGATATAGAAGCCAAAATTATACAATGTAAAAAAAAAGACAGCATCTTCAACAAATGGTGCTGGTTTAAGTGGATGTCTGCATGTAGAAAAATGAAAATAGATCCATATTTATCACCCTGTGAGAAACTAAAGTCCAAATGGATCAAAGACTTAACATAAATCCAGACGCATTAAATCAGAAGAAAAACCGGGGAAGAACCTTGAACTCATTGGCACAGGAGACAGCTTCCTGAACAGAACACCAACAGCACAGGCTCTGAAAGCAATGATCGATAAATGGGACCTCATGAAGCTAATCACATTTCTTAACGCTGCACATTGCCCCTAATATTTTGGCCTCTGTCCATGGAACTAAGGACACATAGATTTTGTAACTAAAGTTGTTTTATCTGCCATTCATGTTTTCCTTCCTTCCTTCCTTCCTTCCTTCCTTCCTTCCTTCCTTCCTTCCTTCCTTCCTTGTCTCCTTCCTTATTCTGTATCCTCTTCCCTTCGTTATTCCTTTCTACACTTTCTTCCTTATTACTCTTCTTTATCCTTTTTAATTTTTGTTCTTTCTTAAAAAAAAAACTGCTTTGTCTTTAAGATAGCTGCTGGTGGAGTTCAGGCTGCAGTTTCCTGTCAGACAAAGGTTCTGCAATGATACCCCACCATTATTGCAATCTGACACTTTTGTGCTGCCACTTTTCAGTCTGTTTACAGGCAACTGGACAGAATATTTTTCTCAGAAGAGGACCAGGGTGCACAAATGGGGTAAGTGTAACTTTTCATTTTTTGAAGAATTTTACATTGAAGCTATGTATCTGACTGATTGATGCACTCAACCTACCCTTGTCTTTTTATTGGCTATGCTTTTGAGTTGGTGATTTACATCCCTGTCAAACAAGGCAAAAAGTTCCTGAAGTCTTAGGAAGCCTGGAAATTCCCAGAGTATATCTAGCCAATTGTGCCCTAGAACAAGAAAAACTCCTAAGCTGGGCAGGGCTCCAGGTCTCTTGGCCTGGTAGAAATAGAAGAGTACTCTCTCAGGTCCAATGGCATCCCCATCTGGCACAGATGCAAGGCACTCATTAACAATCTGCAGATTGTTTCAGGAAGGTGGTGAAATTACCTGGGCTTTCCTTTTCTTCCAAGAAAAAAAAATTCCCAAGTGCATGGAGCCAACCAATAGGTCCCTAGCTCTTTTCTTGGTTCGCCACCCACACCTCCACCCTCAGCTTATCTCCAGGAATTACACCTTGCCTTTTATATTCAGGCATCTTCTCATGGGATATGGAGCACACAGACCTTCCATTCAAAGATTTTTAAAATCTTTTTTTTTATTCCTTCTTTTCTTAGTTTCCTACCTTCCTTCACCCCTTTTCTGCATCACTCCCCATTTCCCACCTTTTCTGCCTCCTTTCTCCCTCCATTTCCTTCTTTCTGACTCTTCTTTGTTCATTTTTACTATATTTTTCCCTCTTAGTTTACTTTTCACCTTTAGGCCTGCTGCGGTTGAATTTAGGGAGGCCCTCACTAACAGACATAGGTTCTGTAGCAGATCCAACTTCAAATCCAGTCCAAGGGTGTTCAGAAACATTGAAAGAATGGTATGCATCTGGAGAATCTGGATTTATGTAACTCGTGGGTGTGAGCAATAAGAATCAGAGGACAGTGTTATTTCTTAAGGTGAATATAAGTTACACCAGAGGCCATAGTGTGAAAGGAGTGGTGCTCCAATGTGGTGAATTTGTAATATGCTATGTGGCTTCTATAACAAAATGAGTGCCTACAACAGCTTGCCAATGCATAGTTGTTGACATTAGATGGCACCTCCTTATTTCTCCACATTCTACAAGATCATGTTAGAAAACATGGAGTTGATATTAATAAAGCCCTTCATTTTGCTTCTCTCAAGTCATGATGACCCTAGGTGTGAAGGTGCCCTGTAATTAGATGTGAAAAATAGGGTAGAGAAGGACTTTAACTGTTCCCACAAGGCAAATGCTGTGGTTCACCAAGAATTCTGTTTTGTGCCCCAGAGAAGATTTGATGTCTTAGAGAACCAGGTAGCCATTTCAGAGGATGGCATATGTGTAGCATGTGTGGAAGTACATCTGTAGTGGAAGTTTTGGTTGTGATGTGTGAATATGATTTTTTGTAGTCCCAAGTGCAGGATTCAGGAATGATTTGTCTATGGCTGATAGCAGCCTCTTGAGAGGCGCCTGATCTTTGTCAGCTGATTAATAGACTCCTAAGAGGGTATATCATCCTTGTCAGCAGGAAACTGCCTCCTGCAGTGCAGGAGTTGTGGTTTTGGCCAGCTGAAAACATTTTTGTGTGGACTTTAAGAAAGTATAATTAGGAGCCCACAAACAGAAAGAATGCTTCATTTCACTCCTAGAGAGAAAAGCTCTGGAGCACTCTTCATGCCCCTTTTACTGAATCCTGTGGCTTCTTAGGAATAGTCCTACTGCTGCTAAATTGTGCCACTGCTACTGATTCATGTTACTGTTTGTTGCCAGTTCTGGTTTGCTTTTTGTTGGACTATTGGAATCCTGACTATGAAGGGAGCAATTCCTTCAAGGAACTATTTCTCAAAAGGTCAACATCTCCTACCCCTTCTAACCTTTTTTTTCTCTCCTACCTAAGATTGGGGAGATTGAAAGGAGGTAGAGGCAGTTAAGAACTATAAATAAAGTAAGTTTTATGAAATCAAACCCTAAGGGGAAGAGAACCTCCCCTATCAGTGCACTTAGAGAGGGGCAGGGAGGAGATGAGGTAGGGAGGGTGGGATTGAGAGGGAATGAGGGAAGGGGCTACAGCTGGGATACAAAGTAAATAAACTGTAATTAATATAAAAAGCCTGCAGACATCCATAGGCAAGGATGATAGAAAGATAATAGAAGCCCTTTAGTGACGTCAGCCAAAGCCCAAGTGGGCAGAGGTGGCAAGTAGTGCTGGAATCCCAGAGGCTCAAGATTAAGTCTTGTCACATTGTGGGCATCTATGGGAAGGCCCAAAAGTTTGCTAAAATCTATAAGGACTGTGGTAGGTCAGTACATGTGAATGTATGTCCTGCTGTTGATGAGAATTCAGAACATGTTGGCAGTGAGGCAGTTTGAAAGACCAAAGAATTAAAAACAAGTTTTTTGGGATACTGAGCTAAAAAGTTTAAAACACATAATGGCAATTTACCTTGCTGCTTCTAGGCTGATCCAGCCAGCTGCAGAGAAGAGCTGACCTTACTGCTCATTAGAGGTACTGTTGCCAGGAAACAGGCCTGGATGGCCTTGCTCCTGGCCTTGCCCCGTCTCCCCTAGCAACAGTCTAGCAGTCCAGGAGAGGACTGAAACCCAAGGCCAACAAAGGGCAGGGCTGAATCCCAAGGCCAGCCATTTCCCCTCATCCCCCTGCAAAAGAGAACAAAGAAAACCGGAACCGTTCCTGGTCCTGCCACTTTTCCATAGCAAACAGTTTATGAAATGTAGCCTCCCCTTTTTATATTTTAATCAATAAAAGCTAGCTAGGCTAAAATCCTCTACTTTGGGCACACTGGGAAGTACCAGGACCTATAAATCACCCACAATCCTGAGTTCAGGGCTCTTTCAAATGGATGCTAATGCCTAGGCATCTCTGTGAGTCCCGGCCCTGGCTGTGAATAAAGATCCTCATGTGTTTTGCAAGGACTCAAGTCCTGGTGGTATTTTTGGGATCTTTTGAATCATGCACAACAAGTTTACTTGCTAGCAATAGAAGGGCTTGATTGTTTGGGTTTGGTAGAGAGGGAGAGTGGAAAAGCAAAGATGTGGCTGTCTCCAGGCCACAGTGTGTCACATTGTGTGTGAGTGTGTGTGTGTGTGTTTATGAGGGACTGGAAAAGGGAAAGAGAGACTTGGATTGTCTCGTGGTCTATCAGTGGTTTTGGGTTTGAATGCACAGGTGCTGGTGGGAAATCAGTTCATCACCCACCATAAACTCTGACTTTGTCCCTTGACCATGAGGTTAAGCTTTCTGAGAGAAAACTAGAGGAAGAAAACTTGTTAGTGTCCTCTGAGAAAGAAATAGGTACTATGATGGAAAAAGACCAAATAATGCAGGAATGAGGGTGTATGGCATCATAGGTGGAAATATGGGGACTGGTGTCTCTGAATTTATCCAGGTGCAAGTCAACCTACTTGAATGTTATCAGAGTGCCTTTATTTTGTGTGAGTGTGAGGTTGTAGCTGTAGTGGAAATTTTGATTATGTTATGTAAACATGTTTTTGTTGTAGTTCCAAGTGTGGGATGTGGGAATGCTTTTAGATAACCTTGTAAGAGGTGAGTGATCCTTGTCAGCTAGAAACTGTTTCATACAAGAGGCATGATTTTTTCCAGCTGAAAAACATTCTGCTGTGAACTATGAAAAGGTATAAATTGGAGCTCAGAGAGAGACAGAGACAGAGACACAGAGAGAAAGATAGAAGGAGGCTTTACTTTGAGAAGCTCCTAGAGAGAAACACTTCAGGGCTGGAGAGATGGCTTCACAACCATAAATATAAAAACGCTTCAGAGAACACTTCAGGGAGGTTGCTGCTGCTGCTGCTGGGGGGTCATTGTTGCTGCTTTTGCGATTACCAGATAGGTGGATTGCTGGATTGCTGGTTTGGTGATTTGTTCTGAACTTACTGGTTTGCCATTTTGCTAGATTGCTGCATATCCTGACAATGAAGAGTAGAATCACCCCAAGGAACTACATCTAAAGAGGTCTACATCTCCTGTTCCTATTAACCTTTCTAGGTTAGTAGAATCTAACCTACTAACCTATGTAGGGTTTGGGGTTGGAAGGGAGGTAGAGGATTAAGGAACCCCAAATAAAGTAGGTGAAAAAAATCAAAGCTTACAGGTAGCCATGGGCATGTGGTAGGTCACAGAAGCAAATGAAAATTACATGTCTTAGAGGGCCCTAGGATCCCTTGGAGAGATGGATGTTTCAGTGTAATAGGGTGGTGGGGTACAGACAGTAGGGAGATCATCATGGCTGTCTGGCAATACTAAGGGACAGACAGTGAGATTATAATGGTTGCCTGGCAATTCCAAGGAGATTTATTAGAATCAATGTTCATGCCCAGAAGCAGATAGCAGCTGAGATGGCTTGTTTGTTCTTTGGATATCTTCTTACTACAAAATTAGGGTCCTGAACAACTTGTGATTTCATTAGATGTTGGTTGAGGAAGATGGCAAGTGGCTTGCATTCAAACACATGGCCAGGTTATCTGACACACTGGCTGGGAAGCTATGGATAAGATGACCAAATGGTTTCCAGGAACCTGTTCTCTCTGCTTAAGATTTGGGCTCTTGACTGAGGATCTGGAGTCATCTGGGGTATATACACCTGGTTGAGTTTTTCCCAGTGTCATCTTCTGAGCTCCATTCTGTGATGTTTGAAGCATCTCCTGGGATCAAGCACATATTGTATTGAGTGTTGTCATCCTCCATGCAGCTGACAAACTTCTATACCATATGGTCTCTAGAGTCTTGGTTATGGCATGGTTTCACAGTGTCAACACATGCTTGACCAGCCCAGCAACCCTGTGGTTTACTGTTGTTCCTGAGATCAAAATGGACAACTGACTGTTTTTGAGACCTGTGAAAATGTGGTCAGTGCATAATAATAAAATATGGGCTCAGCTCCTTTGCTCAGTATCCATTGTTATGTTTCTAAGGCTTTCTAGCCTTGCTTTATGTAGGGATATTGTTCCTTTAAGATGCCAGGTATCTTGAAGGAACACAATTCTGACCAGTGTAGTGTCTTAATCCAGTGGAAATGAGTACCAATGGGGTATTTGACATCGTTGGATAGAGTCTTTTGCACAAGCAGGAAGGACCATCTCAAGAAAGAAGTGGCCAAGATAGTGGTTCTCTACCTTGAGTCTAATGATAGGTCACTAGTTTTGAGTGTTTTTCTTAGCAGAGGGCCAAAGACTTTTACCTAGGGCAAGGCTAGCATGGGATTTTTGGTGCAAAACTGAACTGAAGTTGAATTACTTTTGCTAATGGCCCCAACACTTCATTGTGCTTTTCATGGCAGGGATTTGATCCATGGAACTCTGGTCCCACAGAACAGAGGATAAGGCTCCTGTATGCTTTGGATGCCTCAGACAAGCTAAGGTCCACGTGATCTGCTGCATCTTAGGACAGTTCAAGCTTCAGAGATAGGAAGGGTTCCAAAGCTTTTGTACTTGCAGACAAAAGGAACACATGATCCCATGTCCATTAGTGGCCATGTCTGACATAGATGCTACATTTTCAGTGCCAAAAAGTCTACATCAAGGGCTCAGGTAGTTGCAAAAATGTTAAGATTCTCTTCATACTCACCTAAAGAAAGCAAGAGAATGCCTAACAACACAGGGCTCACCACAGAGTCCACAGCTGTTTTCCAAGCTCACCTAATTGATCCAGAGTCCATTTCTCAGATCTGGATATTCTAGCCACTGCCCATGGAGTTGCTCACATGGATCTCCTCCACAAAATTGTTGTATCTGTTCATTTCTTTACTCCTTTCTTCCTTCTTTCCTTCCATTATTATTCTGTTCTTCCCAATTCACCTTGCATCACTCCCAGTTTCCCATAGTCTCTCCATTATTTCTCCTTTCTGCTTCTACTTTGTTGATTTTTACTTCCTTTTTTCTGTGTTTGCTTTTCTTATCCTTTGGTAGAACTTCAAGGTGGAGTTCAGTGGTTTATTTCATTTAAGACAATAGTTCTGAAAGAGAAATATATCTCAAGTCAAATCCAAAGCTGTGTAAAGCTCTACAAAGTTGTTATGCAGCTGGGACATCCTGGATGCATTGTAGCTTGTGTGTATGTAAGAGCAGAAATCAGAGTCATTCCACAGCAAGAATCTGCATAGAAGCATCAGCAATCATGTGGAGGTAAGGGTTTCCCAAGTATGCAAGGCGTGAAAGTACCATTTGCCAGTTGCACTGTACTTGCTTCCCTAATCAAATTGCCTGAAATAGCTGACAGAGGTGAAGCTGATGACACTTGAATACATTTTTTTTCCTCAAAGACATCCTCTACTCTTATTTTTTGGGGAACAACATGATGGCCAAGCTGTATATATGCTACATATGTGTAGGATATCTAGATCCAGCCCATGTATTCTCTTTGGTTTGTGGTTCAGTCTCTGTGTACCCCCTGAATCCTGGTTAGTTTACTCTGTAGGTCTTCTTGTGGTATCCTTGACCCCTCTACCTCCCTTAATTCTTCAACCCATTCCTCCACATGACTTCCAAGCTTTGCCTATTGTTTGGCTGTGGGCCTCTGCAACTATTTCCACCAGATGCTGGATATAACTTCTCAAAAGTCAGTTATGCTAGGCTCCTGTCTTCTAGCATAGCAGAGTATCATTGATAGTGGCAGGAGTTGGCTCTCTCCCTGGGGATGGGTCTCTAGTTGGGCCAGTCATTGGTTTGTCGTTCTCTCAACCTCTGTTCCGTCTTTATTCCTATACTTCTCAAATGTAAGACAATTTTCGGGTCAAAGTTTTTATGGGTGGGTTGTTGTCCTCCTCCCTTTAGTGAAAAGTCCCACCTGGCTACCCCAAGTGGCTGCTTCAGGCTTCATATCCTCTGCTGCTAGGAGTCTCACCTAGGTTACCTCCAGAGGCTCCTGGGAGCTTTCCCTGTGAGAGAGATGTCCATACCCTTCACAAATTTCTATTTTCTTTCAGTCCTCTCTCCCTTGCTCTTTTCACACCTGATCCCCATCCCAGTTACCCTTCCTACCCACAGCCCTACTGTATTCCCTTCCTGCCCACTAGAGATACAGTTGCTTGGAAATGGGTCCAGATCACCCCTCTCCCCTAGGACAGCCAAACAAGGGAAGCCAGACAGTTAATAGTTTGGGGGCATTCCTATAGCCAATCAGTTCAAAATGCAACATCCTCTTTTGTGTTTCAACCAACAGACAAATGCCAGGCAGGAATTCACTTGCAGTGGGGATGCATGGAGGGACTGGAATCTTTAAATCAGCCACCAACCCTGAGCACAGGGGTCTTGGCTCTCAACCTCTATTGTGGTGAGGGTGTGAGCCCAAGCTACAGCTTGTAATAAAATGATCCTCATGTGTTTTGAAATGGATTCGACTCCTGGTGGTCTTTTGGGGTCTCATGAATTGGATACAACACTGAATGGGGAGTGAGGATTGAAAGAAAATTAAAAAATAAAAACACACTATGCATGAGATCAGTTTGAGAGGGCTGCCAGTAGAAATTGTCAAACCTGGTTTACTCTTTAATACCTTTTCTTTAGTCAGAGCAAAGCACCTCAATACAATGAACGGGTTTATGGAGAAATCAAACTTGTTTATGTCAACCACCTGTCTGTGTTATCCTCACACAAACAAAAGGAATGGAACTTGGCAAAATATCCTGCTTATCTCTGTCTCCAGGTGAATGCCAGGGTGAAAACATGTTTCTTGCTGATAATTCAACAAGGAAGCAGCCTTACAAACAAGCAGCTCTCCACAGTCTTCCTTGGCTTCTTTGGGTCTATGGATTGTAGAATGTTATCCTTTATTTTATGGCTAATATCCACTTGTAATTGAGTACATACAATGAGTGTCTTTCTGGGTTTGGGTGACCTCAGTCAGGATGATCCCTTTTACTTCCTCTATTAACCTGCAAATTGCATGAGGTCTTTCTTTCTAATAGCTGAGTAGTATTGCATTGTGTACATGTACCACACTTACTTTATCCATTCTTTTGTTGAGGGACCTCTAGGTTATTTCCAGGTTCTGGCTATTATGAACAAAGCTGCTACAAACATAGTTGAGCAAACTATGAACATAGTCCTTGTGGTATGTTGGAGTTTTCTTTTGGGTTTATGCCCAGGAGTGGTATAGCTGGGTTTTGAGGTAATCTATTCCCAGTTTTCTAACTAAACTCCAGGTTGATTTCCACAGTAGTTGTACAAGTTTTTCACTCCTACCAGCATTGGAGGTGTTTTCTTTTTGCTTGACATCCTTGCCAGCATGTGCTGTTACTTGAGGATTTTTCATATTTTCTTTTTATTTTTTATTTATTACAATTTATTCACTTTGTATCACTCCTGTAGTCCCTTCTCTGATCCCCTTCTAATCTTACCCTCCCTCCCTCTTCTCCCCCCATGCTCCTCTCCCAGTCCACTGATAAGGGAGGTCCTACTTACCTTCCATTTGAACCAAGCCTATCAGGTCTCATCAGGACTGGCTGTATTATCTTCCTCTGTGGCCTGGTAAGGTTGCTTCCTCTTCAGGGATAGGCGACCAAAAAGCAAGCCACTGAGTTTACGTCAGAGAAAGCCCCTGTTCCCCTTACTAGGGTACCCACTTGGGCACTGAGCTGCCATGTGCTACCTCTGTGAAGGGGTTCTAGGATATCTCCATGAATGGTCCTTGGTTGTAGTATCAGTCTCAGAAAAGACCCCATATGCCCAGAATTTTTGGTTCTCTTGCTCTCCTTGTGGCACTCCTGGCCCCTCCAGGTCTTTCATCTCTTTCTTTCATAAGATTCCCAGCACTCTGCCCATAGTTTGGCTATGAGTCTCAGCATCTGCTTTGATACCATGCAGGGTAGAGTCTTTCAGAGGCCCTCTGTGCTAAGCCACTGTCCTGTATCCCATTTTCTCCCTCTTCTGATATCTAACCCGTTTGCCTTTCTGAATGAGGATTGGTCATCTTATCCAGGGAAGAGCCTTGAACTCATTGGCACAGAAGACAACTTCCTGAACAGAACACCAGCAGCACAGGCTCTAAGATCAACAATCAATAAATGGGAGCTCAGGAAACT
Organism: Pachyuromys duprasi; assembly: GCA_028658305.1. Lineage (NCBI taxonomy): Eukaryota > Metazoa > Chordata > Mammalia > Rodentia > Muridae > Pachyuromys > Pachyuromys duprasi. The sequence goes on from CM053742.1 coordinate 2,762,274, forward strand.
TAAACTCTTCTGTAAAGCAAAGGATACTGTAATCAGAACAAAATGACAGCCTACAGACTGGGAAAAGATCTTCATCAACCCTATACCTGACAGAGGGCTAATATACAGAATATATAAAGAACTCAAGAAGTTAAAAACCAACAGATCAAGCAATCCAATTAAAGAACTGTGTACAGTGCTAAAGAGAGAACCCTCAATAGAGGAATATCGAATGGCAGAGAAACAGTTAAAGAAATGTTTAACGTCCCTAGTCATTAGGGAAATTCAAATCAAAATGACCCTGAGATTTTTACCTTATACCCATCAAAATAGCTAAGATCAAAAGCTCAAGTGGCAACACATGCTGGAGAGGATGTGGAGAAAAGGGAGCCTTCCTCCATTGCTGGTAAGAATGTAAACTTGTACAACCACTTTGGAAATCAATATGATGCTTTCTTAGAAAATTAGGAATAGTGCTAGCTCAAGATCCAGTTATACCACTTCTAGGCATATATCCAAAATATGCTCAACTATAGTATGAGGAGACTTGCTCAACCATGTTTGTAGCAGCTTTATTCATAATAGCAAGAATCTAGAAACAACCCAGATGTCCCTCAACTGAGGAATGGATACAGAAATTGTGGTACATTTACACAATGGAATACTACTCAGCAATTCAAAACAAGAAAATCATGAACTTTGCAGGCAAGCGGCAAGAACTAGAAAAGATCATCCTGAGTGAGGTATCCCTGAAGCAAAAATATAAACATGGTATATACTCACTTATAAGTGGATATTAGACGTGTAATGTAAGATAAACATACTAAAATCTGTACACCTAAAGAAGTTACTTGAGTTTTTTTTTTTTATCTTAATCATTATGATGGATGTTAGATGGAATCAGAGCCATTTTAAATTTTATTTTCCACATGACTAAAGATGCTGAAAAATTATTTAATTGCTTCTAGGCCATTAGAAATTCCTCTATTGAGAGTTCTCTCACATCTTCTTAATGAATGACCTTGCTCAGGATCCTAGGAAACCTGAGAGTTTCAAGGTCGAAATAGTGTCAGGTATTTATGTGATCTCAAGGGAAATAACACATAAAGGGGTAGTCTATCTTTGGTGAAGGCTGGGGTTCAGTAGCTCTGATAGCAGCAGATGGTGAATTCATTTTGTGAATGTCCACTGGAGAGGAAAGAAGGCCACAGAGTCCATAAGCTGTGGTAGATCATGCTGAGTGTGAAGCAGTTGTTGAAGAACAGTGCAAGGTTCAAAAAAGAGAGGACAGTTTGCCTGTAGAAAAAACCTTTCAGGGACACAGTCCTCAGCATGAGCTCAGGTGTGCAAAAGTGGCTATTGTTGCTAAAATGCCATAGGAGAAGCATCTGTTCTAGACAGGATTTGTCTATGCTTTTTGCTAGACAGCTAAGGCAATACACATGGAACCATGTTAGACTATTGCACTTGCAAGAAGTCAGTGTAGGCCATCTCTCTGTAAACTCACTTTCCAGCATCATAATCTTTTCCTTGTCTAGGCTTGGGAGAGACACAGAGTGGGAAGTCATATTGGATCTGTCTCCAGGCCATATATAGAGTGATCAATTTCCTCTGGAAAGCATAGAAGGTCTCACCAGCAATGGGGTGTTTCTCAGGGGCTAAATCAATTAAGAGAAAAATGCTTTCTCCTGTGTAGTTAAAAAAAAATCCCTAAAAGAAAACGGCAATATCCCAGGAATTCAGAGAAGAATGCCTGCTCTAGATACCTGTGGTTGTAAATCCCTCTCTCCTCTCTCTCTCCATCTCCTTCCCTCCCCTTCCATCCCCCTCCCTCCCTCTCCCCCCTTCTCTCTCCCCCCCAAGTGTGTGTGTGTGTGTGTGTGTGTGTGTGTGTGTGTACATAATCTGGTGGAAAACTCTTTCAGCCGCCATGGACACAGACTTTGTCCTTTGCTCACAGAAACTCATAAAAATACAAAAAGAGGATATAAGAAGGATAAAGAGTAGGGAGGAATAGTGGGGTAGAGATTGGGAAATGGGGAGTGAGACAGCGTGAAAACCTGGAATGAAGGAAACATCAAGAAAATACTGAAAATGAAATGAAAGAGGGAAAATGAATAGATAAAAAACCTTTTAGTGCATGTTTTTTTTATGTCACCAACCAAATAACCAGAAGACCAAATATACAGAATAGTGTATGGCTCCAGAAAATTAGCTGCGGTTTGAATGAGGAGCCCAGAACACATCTTCAGAACCTGAGAGTGGTAAATTGCATTGGAGAGCTCCATTTCTGTCTGCTAGGAGGACAGAGAATGAACCAAGACATGTTTTCCATATCCTCGATACCCAGATACAGAATCCTTGACAATGAGCACTTCTCATCTCCTCCACACTTGGCTACCCTGGGATTTTAGATGCTGTGCTTTTGTATCCACAAGTCAATGGTTATGTATCCCTGTATGTCTCAGAAGTGTTCACTGATCCACACTGTCATTTGGTCACCTGAACACTGCCCTTTTCCCAGCCCTAAAAGCCTATAGGAGTACATTGTGTTGTCCTGAAGGGATCATTGTTACCATTCTCTGCTAACACTGCCAAGAAGACTACAAGAAAATATTAGGAGGATCAGAAAGTGAACTCTGGTTAAGAGCATTGTTTGGCCAAGAATACCAAGCTACCCTTGCTCCGGGTCTTTTGCTGATAAAAACAAAAAACAAAAAACATTTTAACCATTTACTGCCACCAGAATCCTAGGTGACAACTCATTATCTTAACAAATTCTTGTCATAAATTATCTTCAAATTCTGAGTCAGGAAATCTGGTATAAAGGCTTGAAGATGCCACAGGTTCCTGTTCCCATTTTATTGAGACATACTAGTCTTGGGAATGGAGTATCCTCAAGTCACTGTAACCATACAAACAAACAAACAGCAGCAACAAAAACTAAAGGAGTCCTGTCTAACAGAAAGATAGGTCTCTAGCCCTAGAAACAGCACAACAGAACTGGTCCCAGGTGGTAAGACCAGGTAATGTTACTGAGCAACAACATTCTAAAATGGGCATTGATATAAGACCTTTACCTCTCAACTTGACCCTTGTGTCAAAGGTGTTCCTCAGTAACCCAGGCTTGTAAAGAGTGAGCTGACAATGTATCAAAGCAGATATTAAGACCCACAACCAAGCCTTTGGCAGAGAGTGGGAAATAATAATAAAAATAGGGGAAGTTAGTAAGACTTGGGGAGAACAAGAGCTCCACAAAGACCAAACTGAGCAGGGCACAGGGGTCTTATCCGAGACAGTTTCTCCAACCAAGGACCATGTATGGATATGGCCTAGAACCCCCGCTCAGATGTGGCCCATGGTAGCTCGGTGTCCAACTGAAGACCCTAGTAAGGGGAACAAGGACTGTTTCAGTCATGAACTCGATGGCTGGCTCTTTGACCCTCCCCCATACATGCCAGGGAGTAACAGCCTGGCTAGATCCCAGGGGAGGACATTGCAGCCAGCCCTGAGGAGACAAGATGATCTGGGGATGGATGGAAGGGGAGGAGGTCCTCCCCTATAGGTGGACTTGGAGGGGGCAGGGAGGAGATGAGGGAGGGATGGGGAGAGTGGGAGGGAATGAGGGAGGGGGCTATGCCTGGGATGCAAAGTACCTAACCTGTGATTGATATAAAAATAAATAAATTACATTTTTTAAAAAAGAGTGAGCTGACAATGTAGGCCTATGCCAAAATTGAGGTACTATAGAGAATATAGAGAAATGGGCTGCTACCACAGTGAAAACAAGCATATCCCTCTGAGATATAGGCCCATATATAGCTTCAAACTGGCAAGAAGGCTGCTCTGGGTGGACACAGGAAAATACTCATCCTGAATCATGTACCTTTGAGGGCTTTGAGTGTAAAGTCTGTGTGCCACCAGTCTGTGAACAGATACCAGTATATTCAGGAATGGGCGTAGTCCCATTAAATCTCCTTTGATATGATTAGGATACCAGTAAAAATCTAATACTCTGGTGACCTTTGTGCTTGTGCACGCTGCTGATTTGCTATAAAGAGAGTAAGAAAGTCCAGGAAGTGAGGCCTGACTTCCCTGCATGCTGTAGTCACCCTAAGACATGGAAGTATAAGCTTCCATGTTTTACAGGCCCGGTGCTCAGGATCCTATCCTGCCTCAGGAGTTTGCACTGGCACCATCCACATTAGGTCATGATTCTGACTCCTCCAATGCTACAAAATTTATAGGTACACCCTGATCTTTCTTGCACGGAGCTATAATCACCAGCACCCAAGTTCTGTAAATAAAATCCTATGAAAATATTGGGAACATGGGCAAGAAAATTCTACTTCAAGGCAGTTTTGCACTACAAATGTGAAGCTACCATTAACCATTGTGAGAAAAAAAATGCCCAATCAGTTTTCTTCTACCGAGCTCCTAGGACATTCCTTACTATATTGACAACTTCTTTCCAGACATGGTCTTCCCAGCTTAAGTCAAGGGATCTCCCCTGATGATAATAGACCCCATGGTATCCTCCTTTTCAGTGGATTGAGACTCTCTACTGATGTGAATGGTGTCCAACCAAAGTAATGGAACCATATGTACAGGGATCAAAGAAAAATATATTAACTAAATGAGAGTTGTGAAGTTTTAGAAACAATTGGACTTAAAAGCTTGGTCCAAGACCTCCCAGTAGAAAGCAGCTATACTGTGATTTTGATATTGGTGAAGGAACCTATGCTGGCATTTTAACTCCAGGGTAAAGGATGATTCACAGGGCAGCAAGGGTTTCAAATAATGTGAAGACACCATAAAGCCTTGCTACAAGTCAGCTTCTGGAGACCTAGGGCATAAAAGAATTTGGACAGCTCCAAAGGGGATGGGGTCCGCATGGAGACAGTCACTTACATCAGTCAGAACCTAGGTCAAGAAATGGTATCAAGCCTGGGCAAAGGTGGGTTTGGGGTGGATTCAGGAAAAAAAAAAAAACACCTCACTTATTAAATTACCACTGTGGATTACAGTTTCTTAGGACAAAAGACAGAGTCCAAGGGGAAGAGGTAGCAGTCACTGAAATCCTTTCTCTTGTCTCTAGCTTAGCATTTGCCATCATGTACATCGTGTATGTCCTTGGGTTTGAATGTAAGCTACAGGCAAGCTTTCATAGCTTATGCCATGGTTATGGTAGGACCATCCTCAAACTATACCTAAAGTAACCATGTTTTTATACAGGATAAAGATCTTGGGATAAGAAAAATATTGAAAGAAGTAAAAATGCATTCAAGTTGCTGTTTGCATGGCCCTGGCCTACACATGGAGATTGAGCAACAACTATCTCCTTAGAATATTTTTATTTACTTTCTCTTAAACAACTCAAGATGATTTAGAACTTACAACTTCCCTTTTATCTAGCATCTTCTCTGTGCCTGGGCACACAGGCAAGGATTTTTTTTTCATGTAGACTTTGGTAACATTGCAGAGACAAAGTCCGTGTTTCTTCAAAGATTTAAGGCACTCTTAACTCTAAGATCATGTTAATGAAAAAGAAAAAAAAATACTTTCAACATACAATGGCACAGAATATATAGTTCCATTACAAAAGGAGGAAAGGGAGCACATTGAGGAAATACTGGACCAAAGCATCACTAAAAATTGGCAGGGCAAACTTGAAATCCTGTATCTCCATGTCTAATGTCTAAGTACTCTAAAAAAATTCAACTCCTTCCACTTGTGTCGACTGTAACAAATCTCTTTTCTTCTTCTTCTTCTTCTTCTTCTTCTTCTTCTTCTTCTTCTCTCTCTCTCTCTCTCTCTCTCTCTCTCTCTCTCTCTCTCTCTCCCTCTCCCTCTCTCTCTCTCTCTCCCTCTCTCTCTCACATTAGCACTCCCTGTTAGCAACTCTATTTGGCAGTCATCTCAAAGCTCTGGCATCTCCAGAATCCCGGGGTCTCCAACTCAATCAAGTCTTCCCATTCACAGCTTCACACAATGACCTTTCTGTGCCAAACTGGGATGATTGCTTGTGGAAGAATGCAAATAGAACCGTACTATTACTGTGCACAAAACTCAACTCCAGGTTGATCACAGACTCCAACATAAGGTCAGATTCACTGGGCATGTTGGAAAAGAAAGTGAAAATAGTCTTAAATTCAGCAACACAGGAAAAGTCTTTCTGAACAGAACACTGATAGCACAATACTAAAAATAACAAAAACAATAAATGTGACATCATAAAGCCAGGAAGCTTCTGTATGGCAAAGGACACAATCATCTCAAAAAAGTGGCTGGCTACAAAGGACATTTTCTCAACCCAGAAACAGAAAGACACACATGGTATATACTCATTCATAAGTGATTATTAGACATACAATATGGATAAACATACTAAAATCTATACTCCTAAAGAAGTTACACAACAAGGAAGATGCTCAATTTTCATTCAGAAGGGCAAATGTGATACACATCGAAAGCAGGAGAAGACAGGGAACAGAACAGGAGCCTACCGCAGATGACCTCTGAAGACTCTACTGATGGAGACTATTGAAGCAGAGGCTGAGACTCATAGCCAAACTGAACAGAGTGCAGGGAATCTTATGAAAGAAGGGGGAGATAGAAAGACCTGGAAGGGATAGGAGCCCTAAAAGAGACCAACAGAACCAAAAAACAAAACAAAACAAAACAAAAGAACAAAAACCAACTGAGCCCTGGGGGCCCTGCAGAGACTGAGAACAATGTATGGAGACCACCTAAAACCCCATCTCAGATGTAGCCTATAGACTCAGTCTCCAAGTGGTGTCCCTAGTACAGGGAGTGGGGGCTGTCTTTGGCATGAACTCAGTAACAGGCCCTCTGATCACCTCCCCCTGGGGGTGTGTGCAGCCTTTCCCGACCACAGAAGAAGACAATGCAATAAGTCCAGATGAGACCTGATAGGCTAGGGTCAAATAGAAGGGGGGAAGGACCTCCCTTATCAGTGGAGGAAGGGAGGGACATAGTGGGAGAAGAGGGAGGGAGGGTTCGATTGAGAGGAGAGGAGGGAGGGGGTCACATCTGGGATACAAATTGAATAAATTATAATAAATAATAATAAAATAATTTAAAAATAAAAATAAAGCCAACAACAACAACAACAAATCTAAATTCCAAACTCAGCAGCATCTTTGGAGGTTCTTTGTCTCATACTATTAAGTCAGGGCACTTTTGAAACCTCCCAGGTCCTGATCAGGCTTAGTTTATAGAAATGGTTCCACAAAGTGGACATGCAAGGTTTAACATTAAATCATAAAATATGTGAAAAGTTCAATTGGTTGGCTGAAACATTCATAAAAAGGACTACCGAAAAGAACTGGGGATACCTGACCATCACTTGTCTTAATGTCAAAGATCATAAGGCTCAGGGTCATTGCATTGCTGGAGTAGGTATGTTGTACAAAACCTTATTCTCTACAATCTTATATCAGATAGTTTAGAAGCTGGGTCCTTCACAAATTCTATAAAGCACAAAGAGGTAAAAGTTATGCCACTACATTTGAAGTCCTTTGCCATCAATTTTCTCCTTGTGCCAGACTTTAGGTTTATAGGTGCTGCTGCTCAGTTGGATGAATTAGATGCAATGGCCATAGAGTAGCAGGGGCCATGCAACAGTGCAAAGTTGCCAAAGGCAAGGTGAGCCTAGTTGCCATAATAGGCAACACAAGCAAACCTGTATAATGAACAGCATTATGAAAGGGATTTTTATGGCAGAATAATTTGAACAGTCAATTGATATTAGCTAGTCAGTCATGGTGTTTCCAGGAATGAAATAGAAAAGAAACCTGTTTTTGTCCAATCAGTATAAAAAGAAAAATTCTCATAAAAATTTTTGGAAAGTGTGCATTGAATGTTATGAATGGGGAATCTCAACCCAAGAACCAATTTTCATAGTTGAACTAGTTAGCATACTCAGAAACACTTGAAGGAATGGCCAGATAGTCTGCAGAAGAACCTTGCTAAAACACCTAAGAGTTTTACTGTTAGTATTTCTCCCATCTTCCCCCAGATTGGCTTTTAACAAGGGCAACTGTTTACTGGCAGAAGGGAAACAATCAGACTTTCAAAGGTCTATTTGAATACTGGTTCTGAACTAACATTGTTTTCAGTGGATCAAAGAAGCATTGTGTTAAAGTAGCGGTTTTTGGAGATCAGGAATTTTTACTGAAACCCAACCCTTAGTAGGTTCACTGGATCCCTAAACACATTCTGTGGCAATTTCTCCAGTTCCAGAAGGCATAATTAGGATAGATGTACTTGGAAGTTAACAGAATTATCACATTGGTTCTCTGACTTGTGGAGTGAGGGCTCTTATGGTAGGAAGGCCATACAGAAGCCATTGGAGTTGCCTATAGCAGGGTGAGTGGTTATTCAAAGCCAGTATCAGGTCTCTTGAGGTAGCAGTTCTCAACCTGAGGGTCATGATCGGAGTTGCTTAAGGTTAATGGAAAATACATATTTACATTATGATTTATAACTAGGAAATTATAGTTATAAAGAAGTAATGAAAATAATTTTATGGTTGGTGTCTCCACAACATGTGAAACTATATTAAAGGGTCTCAGCATTAGAAAAGTGGAGAACTATTGCCTTAAGGAATTTCAGAATGTAGAAGTTAGTGTCAATACCAAGTTCTTGAAGTATGCAAAGGTAGAGGTTCCCATCATATCTCACTTAAATGTCCCTATATACCCTCTTTGCAGAAGACAGATGCATAGTGGAGAATGACAATTGACTATTGCAAATTTAATCTAGTGGCTTCCTCTGTAGCTGCTGTACCAGATATGGTGCCCTTACATGAGCAGATTAGCACATGTCATGATTCACTGTATGCAGGTGTTAATCTGGCAAAGGTCTATTTCTCAATAACTGTCCATAAGTCCAAGGAATTTGCTTTCATCTGGCAGTATCAGCAATATACAAACTTACAGTTTTATCTCAAGGGTTTGCTAACCATCCATCCATGTGTCAAAACAGCTTTAAGGAACTTGCTTGTTTGTTTCTTACACAAAATATCACTCACATTCGTTCACTATATTAAGCTAAATGGGCCAAATGAACTGGAAGTACCAACCACTTTGTACTTGTTGGTAACATATATGTGTAGCAGAGAATGGAAAATATATCCAAACAAAATTCAATAGCCTTATACCTGAATAAAATTTATGAGAAATGTGGTGTGGGGTGTATAGTGACAATCCATCAAAGATGAAACCTGAGTAACTACACTTCTTCTCTCCAATTTCAGGAAAGAAGCACAATTCTTAGTATGCTTATTTGGATTATGAAAACAGCACATTGCTCACTTAGCTGTGCTACTTAGGATCATACAACAAGTGAAATCTTCAAACTCTGAAAGTGGACTAGAACAGAAGAATGGTCTTCAATATATCCAGGCTGCTATACAGGATTCTCTACTACTTGGACCATATGATCCAGGAGATTTGATGGTACTTGAAATTGAAGTGGCAGACAGGAATCCTGTGTGGAGTGTTTGGTATTATCATATAGGTAAATCATAGAAGAGACCACTGGGATTTTGAAGCAAGGCTCTCCCATCATCTTCAGACAATTATTTCCCCCTTGAGAGACAGCTCTTGGCCTATTAAAGCTGAGTGGAAACTTACTGTTTGACAATGTTATTATGCAACCTGAGCTTCTCATCATGAGTTTGGTATTATCTGACCAAAAATATCATAAATTTGGACAGGAACAGAATCAATCCAATTTCAAATGGAAGCTATATATAGGTGATTGGACCCAAGCTGTTCCTGAGGTCACGATAATATTGCATAAGGAGTTGCCTAAATGTGTACTCCCAAGTGTGTACTAAAGTTTCCAAAAGTATCTACAATATTCTCCTGACTGAGGAAGAGAAGACTAGAGCATCTTTTGTTGGTGATTTGAAGTCTATGCAAATACAACTCAGAAGGACACTAACACAGAATTACAACACTTTTCAGGATCAATCCTGAAAGCCACTTTTTGGATTGGCTTAAATTATTTGTTATGTTTTGATTTAACTTTGATAGGCTGTGTATGTGAAAAATTCTTATACTTATCTTAGGTATTGCAGTTTTGAGGTACACAGACTTTTAATGTATGTCCTTACGATTCGTCATATTTCCTCGGTGTCTGTTGTAATGTCACTCTTTTCATCTCTAATTCTATTAATTGGATCATGTCTTTCCATCTTGTGGTTAATTTTGCTAAAGGTTTGTCAATTGTGTTGATTTTTTTCAAAGAATTTATTTTAGTGATTCTTTATTTTAGTGATTTATTCATAATTTTGTTTTCATAGTTGTCTATAGCTCATTGATTTAGCAACAAGTTTGTTTTTCTATATACTTTTTTTGAGTATTTTTTACTTTGTTTTATATAGATTTCAAGGATAGTGATAATGTATTAATATGCAATTTCTCCAGAGATTTGTGTGTATGTTTGTGTTGGGGGGCACTAATACTATGAACTTGTATCTTATAACTGCCTTCATTGTGTGCTAGATATTAGAGTACGATGTACTTTCTTTTGCTTTTAATTCTGTAAAAATATATTGGCTTCACTCTTGATTCCTGTCTTGACCAAATTTTTATTTAGCAGTGTGTTGTTCAGCCTCCATAGAGTTTGTACACTTTCTGCTTTTGTGGTTACTGTTGCTATCCAGATTTAATCTACTGTGGTCAGATAGGGTACCGAGTAGTAGCATTTCATTTTTTAAAATAGAGATTGATTACCTGATTTGTTGTTTTGAGTTCTTGAGTTCTTATGTACCCTGGATATTAGCCCTCTATCAGACATAGGGTTGCTGAAGAACCTTTCCCAGTCTGTAGGCTGTTGATTTGTTCTGATGAGAGTATCCTTTGCTTTACAGAAGCTTTTCAGTTTGATGAGGTCCCATTATTAATTGTTGATCTTAGAGCCTGTGCTGTTGGTGTTGTGTTAAGGAAGTTGACTCCTGTGCTAATGAGGTCAAGGCTCTTCCCCATTTTTTTCCTCTAACAAGTTTAGTGTGCCTGGTTTTATGTTAAGGTCTTTGATCTACTTGGACTTCAGTTTTGTGCAGGGTGATCAATATGGATCTATTTGCATTTTTATACATGTAGATATCCAGTTAGAAGAGCACAAATTGTTAAAGATGTTATCTTTTTTCCATTGTATGATTTTGGCATCTTTGTCAAAAATCAGGTGTTCTCAATAGAGGCATATCGAATGGCAGAGAAACACTTAAAGAAATGCTCAGCATCCTTGGCCATCAGAGAAATGCAAATCAAAACGACCCTGAGATTTCATCTTATACCCATCAGAATGGCTAAGATCAAAAACTCAAGTGGCAACACATGCTGGAGAGAATGCAGAGAAAGAAGAGCCCTCCTCCATTGCTGGTGGGAATGTAAACTTGTACAACCATTTTGGAAATCAGTCTGGCACTTTCTCAGACAATTAGAAATAGTGCTACCTCAAGATACAGCTATACCACTCCTAGGCATAAATCAAAAATATATTCAGATATACAACAAGGACATTTGCTCAACTATGTTCAAAGCAGCTCTATTCGTAATAGCTAGTTTTTGGAAATGACACAGATGTCCATCAGTTGAGGAATGGATACAGAAATTGTGGTACATTTACTCAATGGAATACTACTGAACAATTGAAAACAAGGCAATCATGAAAGTTGCAGGCAAATGGTGGGAACTAGAAAAGGTCATCTTGAGTGAGGTATCCCAGAATCAGAAAGACACATATGGTATGTATTCACTTAAAAGTGGATATTAGACATATAATATAGGATAAACATTATAAAATCTTTACACCTAAAGAATCTAAGGAAGAAGGAAGACCCTGGGTAAGATGCTCAGTCTTCACTCAGAAAGGCAAATGGGACAGACATTGGAAGCAAGGAACAGGATAGAAACATACCACAGAGCACCTCTGAAAGACTCTACCCAGCAGTGTATCAAAGCAGATGCTGAGACTCATACCCAAATTTTGTGCAGAGTGCAACGAATCTTATGAAAGAAGAGGGAGATAGAAAGACCAGGAGCAGACAGGAGCTCCACAAGGAGAGCAACAGAACCAAAAATTCTGGGCATAGGTGTATTTGCAAAGACTCAGAGTCCAGCCAAGGAGCATGCATGGATATAACCTAGAGCCCCTGCACAGATGTAGCCCATGGCAGTTCAGTCTCCAAGTGGGTTCCTTAGTAATGGGAACAGGGATTGTCTCTGACATGAACCCATGGTCTGGCTTTTTGATCACCTACCCCTGAGGCGGTGGGCAGCCTTACCAGGCCACAGAGGAAGACAATGCAGCCACTCCTGATGAGACCAGACAGGCTAGGGTCAGATGGAAGGGGAGGTGGACTGCCACTATAAATAGACTGGAGGAGAGTCATGGGGATGGGAGGGGATTAGGGAGGGGGCTGCAGCCAGGATACAAAATGAATGAATTGTAATTAATAAAAAAATTAAAGAATAAAATGTGAAAAAAGGAAAAGAAATGCCATTAAAAAAAGAATGAAAATATTGGCAACTGCCTTAGAGGGTAAAGTATAATTTACTATTACAACATGTATTTACCTTACTCCTGGTATGAATTTCACCCACCCTAACATACTATTACTGTCTAGGGTGGTGCTACTTTAACAGAATATCTCTTTGGTTTTGATAATGTAATCCTCACTATTCCTGATTTACTCTACATTCTAGTTGGTCTTCTCTCACATGTCCTCCCTCCTTTAGAAGTTTGCAACTGTTAGAAAATCCTGGGGATTAACATTACTGGTAACAAGAATAAGCCCCTCTTTAAAAAGTACATTCCTTATTTTTTATATCAGCTCATTTTCATCTGACTCTGCTTTAGTTCTGCCTCTGTGGAATGGACATTAATTACTCTTAGGAACTAGAAAAGGATCACTGTGATTACTACTACTGAGAGTGAATAGTTTTTTATGATATGTATCATAGAAAGAAGAGCTCACACAGGTGGGTCTGTAGGATCGTGAAGATCATGAAAAAATTATTTTCCTGTGAAGAACTGAGTTGCCAGAGAGACCTTCAAAAATAGTCTTGTATATGGGTGTGGTAACATCTGTAACACAGAGAATTAGAATAGCTATCATCCTTCTTAAATTGTGATTAAAATAAAATTAAGTCCAAATTATCTTTATTAGAAGTCCTCCTCCCTTTCCATCTGAACCTAGCTTATAAGGTCTCATCAGGTCTGGCGGCATTGTCTTCCTCTGTGTCCTTGCAAGACTGCTCCCACTTTGAGGGATGGTGGTCAAAGAGCCCACCACTGATTTCATGTCAGAGACAGACCCTGTTCCCCTTTCTAGGGTACCCACGTGGATACTGAGCTGCCATATGTTACATCTGAACAGTGGTTTTAGGTTATTTTCATGAATGGAACTTGGTTGGATTATCAGTGTCAGAAAAGACCCCTAGGCCCAGAATTTTTGGTTCTGTTGCTCTCCTTGTGGAGTTCCTGTCCTCTGTGGTCCTACTATCTCCCCTTTCTTTTATGTGACTCCCTGCACTCTGCCCAAATTTTGGTTGAGTCTAGCATCTTCTTTGATACACTGCTGGGTAGAGTCTTTCAGAGGCCCTCTGTAGTAGGTTCCTTCCTGTTTCTTGTTTTCTCTTTCTTCCAGGGTCCATCCCATTTGTCTTTCTGAGTGAGGATTGATCATTTCACCCAGGGACCTCCTTCTTGCTTAGCTTCTTTAGGTGTACAGATTTTAGTAGGTTTTTACTATATTATAGGTCTAGTATGCACTTTTAAGTGAGTAAATACTGTGTGTGTCTTTCTGCTTCTGGGATACCTCACTCAAGATGATCTTTTCTACTTCCCACCATTTGCTTGCAAATTTCATAATTGCCTCTTTTTCAATTGCTGAGTAGTATTCAATTGAATAAATATACCACAATTTCTGTATCCATTCCTCCATTGAGGGACATCTGGATGGTTTCCAGGTTCTGGCTAGTATGAACAAAGCTGCTACGAACATGGTTGAACAAATGTCCTTGTTTGTACATCAGAATATTTTGAATATAGGCCTAGGAGTGGTATAACTGGATCTCAAAAAAGCACTATTTCGAAATTCTCTGAGAAAGTGCCAGATTGATTTCCAAAGTGTTTGTACAAGTTTACATTCCCATCAGCAATGGAGGAGGGTTCCACTTTCTCCACATCCTCTCTAACATGTGTTGTCACTAGAATTTTTTTTTTCAGTATGAATTTCCTGGTTTTTTTGTTGTTTTTTTAACATTTTTATTTTATATTAATTACAGGTTATGTACTTTGTGTCCCAGCCGTAGCCCCCTCCTGCATTCCCTCCCTATACCCCCCATCCCTTCCTCATCTCCTCCCTACCCCTTTCCAAGTCCACTGATAGGGGAGGACCTCCTCCCCTTCCATCTAACTCTAGCTTATATGGTCTCTTCAGGACTGGCTGCAATGTCCTCTTTTGTGGCCTAGCAAGGCTGCTCCTCCCTCAGGGACAAGGGTGTCGAAGAGCCAGCCATTGAGTTCATGTCAGAAATAGTCCCTGTTCCCCTTACTAGGGTACCCACTAGGATATTGAGCTGCCATTTGCTACATTCAAGCAGGGATTCTAGGTTATAGCCATACATGGTCCTTGGTTGGAGAAACAGTCTTTAAGGGAACACAGATGCCAACCAAAACTACTATACCCAGCGAAGCTTTCAATCAACATAGATGGAGAAAACACTCTGGAAATCAATTTGGCGCTTTCTTAGACAATTAGGAATAGTGATTCCTCAAGACCCAGCTATACCACTCTTAGGCATATATCCAAAAGATGTTCAAGTACACAACAAGGACATTTGCTCAACCATGTTCGTGGCTGCTTTATTTGTAATAGCCAGAACCTGGAAACAACCCAGATGTCCCTCAGTTGAGGAATG
>CM053742.1:2777712-2800759 GCA_028658305.1 Pachyuromys duprasi
AGTGGCTATTGTGAAGGGTGTTGTTTCCCTAATTTCCTTTTCAGCCCTTTTGTCTTTGGTGTACAGGAGGGCTTCTGATTTTTTTGAGTTGATTTTGTATCCAGCCACTTTACTGAAGGTGTTTATCAGTTGAAGGAGTTCTCTGGTTGAAGTTTTGGGGTCACTCATGTATATTATCATATCGTCTGCAAATAGTGATGCTTTGACCTCTTATTTTCCAATTTGTATCCGCTTGATCTCCTTTAGTTGCCTTATTGCTCTAGCTAGAACTTCAAGTACTATGTTGAAGAGATATGGAGACAGTGTGCAGCCTTGCCTAGTCCCTGATTTCAGTGGGATTGATTTTAGTTTCTCTCCATTGAGTTTGATGTTAGCTATAGGCTTGCTGTATATTGTCTTTACTATGTTTAGGTATGTGCCTTGTATCCCTAGTCTCTCCAGGACTTTAAACATGAATGGGTGTTGGATTTTGTCAAATGGTTTTTCGGCATCTAGGGAGATGATCATGTGGTTTTTCTCCTTCAGTTTGTTTATATGGTGGATCACATTTAACTGTATATGCCATTTTTAACTGGGTTATTTGCGTTTTTGTGGGGGGGGGTTGATTTCTTTATATATTTTGTACATTAGGCTTCTGTCAGATATAGATTTGGTGAAGATCTTTTCCCATTGTGAACACTGACATTTTGTCCTATTGACAGTGTACTTTGCCTTAGAGAAACTTTTCAGTTTCATGAGGTCCCACTTATTAATTGTTGATCTTAGTGCATGAGCTGTTGGTGTTCTGTTCAGGAAGTTGTCTCCTGTATCAATGAGTTCAAGGCTATTCCCCACATTTTTTTAAACAGATTTAGTGTCCGGTTTTATGTTGAAGTCCTTGATCCACTTGAGTTTTGTGCAGTGTGATAAATATGGATCTATTTGCATTCTTCTACACAAAGGCCTCCAGTTAGACCAGCACCAATTTTCCAAGATGCATTCTTTTTTTTTTTTCATTGTATGGTTTTGGTTACTTTGTCAAAAATAAAGTGTCTGTAGGTGTGTGGGTTTATTTCTGGTTCTTCAGTTCAATTCTATTGATCTACTTGTTTTTTTTTTTTATGCCAAAGCCATTCAATTTGAATTGCTATTGTTTTATAGCACATCTTGAAATCAGGAATGGTGAAATCTCCATATGTTCTTTCATTGTACAAAATTGTTTTTGCTATCTTTGGTTTTTTTATTTTTCAATATGAAGTTGAGAAATGCTATTTTCAGGGCTGTAAAGAATTATGTTAGTATTCTGATGGGAACAGCATTAAATCTGCTTTTGGTAGGATGGCCATTATTACTATGTTAATCCTACTTATCTACAAGCATGGGAGAT
The DNA here is from genome assembly GCA_028658305.1 of Pachyuromys duprasi. Lineage (NCBI taxonomy): Eukaryota > Metazoa > Chordata > Mammalia > Rodentia > Muridae > Pachyuromys > Pachyuromys duprasi. The sequence goes on from CM053742.1 coordinate 2,779,079, forward strand.
CTGTCTTCAGAGACTTAATGTTTTTGTCGTTCAGGTCTCTCACTTGGTTGGTTAGAGATACACCAAAGTATTTTATAATATTTGTGACTGTTATGATCAGTGTTGGTATCCCTAATTTCTTTCTCAGCCTGTTTATTGTTCTGAAATTTTTTATGTCTCTTATAGGATTCTATTGTTCATTTTGGATTTTGTTTTTGGGACCTCTCTGTGTTCAATTGAACCTGAATTTGCTAATTTTATTAACCTTCTCAAAAACCAGGTCTTAGAGTCACTGGATCACTAAGTTTTATTTTGTTTCTATTGTATTAGTTTCTGCACTGGTTTTCTTTTTGTTGTTGTTTTTTAATTTAAATTGTCTTTATAATTTATGCACTTTACATCCTGATTGTAGCCCCCTCCCTTGATTCCTCTCAGTCCCACCCTATATCCCTCTTCCCCCTATTCCCCTCTTCTATTTCTCAGAAAGAGGCATCCCTCTTCCTCTACCATCTGTCTCCAGTCTATCAAGTCATATTAGGAAAGCTTGCATCCTCTTCCCTTGTGGGATGGCAATGCCCTCCTCCTTACCAGGGGGAAGTGATAAAAGAACAGGCAACAGAGTTCATGTCAGAGACAGCCCCTGCTCCCCTTACTAGGGAACCACATGGAGGCTGACCTGCCTATGGGCTACATCTGAACAGGTGTTTAGGTCCTCTTCATACATGGTCCTTGGTTGGTGCATCAGTGTCTACAGGCACCATAGGCCAAGATTTGTTGGCTGTGTTGCTCTTCTTATGAAGATCCTCTCCACTCTGGTTCCTTTTATTCCTCCACTCTTTCCCAAAGTTTGGCTGTGATTCTTAGCATCTGCTTTAATCCCCTGCTGGGTGGAGTCTTTCAGAGGACATTTATGGTAGGCTTCCATCCTGATCCCTCTCTTCAGTCAGTTTCAGTATCTATTTTATTTGCCCTTCTGAATGATAATTAAGCATCCTCTCTAGGGTGCTTCTTGTTTCTTAGCTTCTTTTGGTCCCAACCTTTTTTTTTTTGTGCTTCCTATTTTTAAAACCAAAATATCTTTCTTGAAGACAAATGATAGATGGAGTTTATTCTCAATCCATTCAGAGATTCTGTGTTTTTTGATTGGAGAATTTAGGTCATATATACTTAAGTAATTGCTAAGACACTTGTATTAATATGATTATCATATTGTTGATTTTTATGCTAATGACACATTTAAAACTAATCAGAGATTTGATTTATTTTCACAATCACTCTGCTCCTTCTTTTCAGTCTCAAACTTGTCTTCTGATGTTTTCTTTATGTTTGGTTTTTTTTGGATGTGAAAATCTGTAGGCTATTTATATAATGGAAAGCCTTTCTGTCAATTACAGCAGATAGTCTTGTCTCATGTAATTGTCTGGGCTTGCTATCATAGTCTTTTAGGATTTGGATTGCATTGTTCCAGGTTCTTCTTGCTTTCAAAGTGTCCAATAAGAAATCAGCTGTTATTCTCTTGGATTTTTCTTCATATGTGTCTGTATCTTTCCCATGCAGTTTTCAATAAACTTTGTTATATATACTTATTTTTTAAACTATGATACACTGCAGTTATTTTCCTCTCTATTTTTGTATATTGTATATTTGTTTTTCTATGTGTGTCTATATCTGTATGGGTGTGCCTTATCTTAGATTGGTGAAGTTTTCTTCTATGCTCTTCCTTAAGATCACCTGGCCTATCCTATGGACTTAGAAATCTCTCCCCCTCTATGCTTATAATTTGAAGGTTTGGTTTGTTCATTGTCTCATACATTTCATCCTTGAATTTTTGAAAAATTCTCATATTCTTTCCTTGTCAAGTCTTTGTCTTCTACTTTAACCTTGAGTCTGATATTCTACCTCATGCTAGAATCATTCTACTTATAAGGCTTTCCTCAGGATTAGGGTTAACTAACCTGACTTTTTTTTTTACTTTAGTTATTGGCTTTTCATTTTAGCTTCAGTTCTCTTCAACATTTCTCCTGATTGAATTCTGTTCTCAAGTCCAGGGCTGTCTTTGTCCTTTCCACTAGCTTTATGTTTGTGTGTTTTGCGGTATCACCCAGGCATTTGTTTTTCTTCAATTCTTTTTCTTTAACCTTATTGAGTTGCTTTCTTGTGTCTTCTAATATTCCCTGAAGTATTTTCTGATGTCTGTGTTCTTTTAAATTATGCTTTGGTCCTGGGGCTCACCTATATAGTTCTCATTAGCAAACACTTGAAAATTTTTGGTAGGTTTTGGAGAGAAGACTCTGGAATGATCTTTTACATTGATCATATTTTTATAGTGATATCTGGACATATGAACTCATTTTATTAGATTTTTGCCTTATGTACACAGAGCAGGTTGGATGAGAATAGTGGATGTATGAGCATACTGGACCTAATGATTGGAAATGGCTAGGAATGAATGAAGTCTACTGGAAACAGTAGGTTGGGCTGATATATAAGATGTGCCTCCTGGTCTAAGCAGTGAAAGTGGGGTTAAATCTGACTTGATGGAATGGTTAAAAGTGGTGTGGGAGGGGTCTGACAGGTAAAGATGAGGGAGGATGGTCCTGGCAGAATCCTAGAAATTGTTTGAAGTGTAGACAGCTTTGGTTGGATTAGGCTTAGTTGTGGATGTGGGTCTTAGGGAAGTGTATGAGTCCGGGGAGGGTCATGGAGACTCACTGGGTTAACATATGGAGAAGTAGGAGTGAGATGTTACTGGTAGAAAGGTTGAATGATGCATGCCTGATTTATTTCATTTATTTATTTTGATGTTTATTTTGTCTGGTATTAGGAAAAAGAAAGCTATTTATCTGCTGCTCCTATCTGCTTACAATACTGTTTTCATCCTTTTAATTAAAAGTGGCTCTTAGCTTTGAAGGTAAGATGATTTCTTTGTAGGCCACACCAAGATAGGTTTTTTTTCTTTATTCAGCTTCAGTAGGAACCACTGTACTTAAAGTTCTTATTAAAAAGTGTTGTTATTTGCATTCATTTTGTAGTTTTGATATTTGTATTCTCAGTTGTAGATTATGTTTCAGTTATTATACTTTTTCTTGCTTTCTATCTAAAGTATATTTTCTATAGTATTCCTCTCTTCAATTTAGTAAATTCTAAAATAGACACTAGACAATATATACATGAGACATACTAGACATTATTCCTTAGGATCAAACCAAGAGAAATGAGAATGTATATCACCATGAGTTTTATATATACACCTATAAGAAAAAACAATTCTATGCCCTAAGTTTCTTTTGGTCATAGCATTTCATTTCCGTAATAAAAATCATTACTAAGACACATTGAATGAGTGTGCCACTAGATAGAGGTTATAAATATCCTACACTAGATTACTATATATAAATAAATGAGTGATATGCTCACACACACAATGCACATAACACTATTCATGATAGGAAAAAGATGGTATGAATCCAGATGTCAAAACTCAATTATGGAGCATAGAAAGCACAGGCAATCCATACTTTGAGAAACTAGTCAGTGTGTGAAGGAGGTCCAATTACTTACATGGGTTGTGGCATTGATGGACCATGAAAACATGTCGTTACTAACTTGCTGTGGCTGCTGCCTCTAAGGGCAGGATTTGGGAAGATGATATAGAAGGATTGCTGAAGAACAGATGGAAGACATAGTTCTAGGACAGCCTGAATGTCACAGCCATACAATGTCGACAAAAGTGAGGTATATTTACCCCAAAATTTCACATTCTAAATGTATAATTCCAGTTTTATATTTAAGATTGGCGTACAAGGCCATGGTATGGATATTTCATAAATTATTTAATTGCTGTGCTTGAAGTGGTTTCCTATTTTCAGTATGCAATTTCATGCTACGATGACCATCTGATTGGCTAAACACTTGGGTTCAAACTTCACTGTGATATTGTAGGCAGTAGAAAAAGAAAATCGTAGATGGTGCATGGATTATTAACCTGCTAGTAAGTGTTGCCACAGAGCTGACCCTTCTATGATTTTGATCAGAACACACTCTGTGAAAGAGATTTCCTAGTCAACATAACCCTTCTCTCCCGGAATTGATCTCATAGGAGACAAACTTCCAGACTGGAAGAGGTCATTATCTTAATGTCCTGTGTTTCTTTGTAGTTGCCAAGTGTTCACTGTCATCATGATAATAATGGTTAGGAAGTATGCCAATCAACAGCTAGAAGGCTTTGCTGCTGCCACCCTAGCATGGTTCCTAACATGGTGTCTCTACCAGCCTCCCTCAGTGGCGAGTGTGGTACTTTCAAGAGCCCCTGGATTTCTAGCCCAGCATGACCTTAGTGGGAATATGCTGAATCTATGTTTACCAACAAGAAAGCAATTCCACCACTGTTAGAATGTGTTACCAATACACCTACAGGAACACCTTTATCCCTTTGGATATTTGAGTTGCCCAACACTTGCTCCTTTTCTCCAGCTTTCTTGGCTTTGTGATGATAGTCTCTACCATCGTTGCTCATTGGAAATTGTACTCAGGGAGACTCCAGAAGAAAGCCACCGACAATCCACTCTTAATTCCAAGGATTTTGAACATAATTTCCAGCATCTTGCTCTTCCTTCCCATCTTGAACAATTATTTATCCATCAGTTGCAGGGCAGGTATTTCTTTCCCAGCGCTTTTCCACACACCTTCATTGCCAGATACCCAGAAAGTTGGCACTGCACTGGCAATGGCAACCTTTTCCTTGTTCTTATTTCTCATAGGTAGCATAATTGTCTTTTTTTCACTCTTTATCCACGTTACCAAGTTAGTTTTAACATTTAAAAGTAAAGTTCCAACTTACAGACTTGAAAATCTAAAATTAAAAGGAGTAATCACAAGTATTCTTCAAATAACTACCTAAATTTTTAAGATTCAAAATTATGCCCAAAGAGGACAAGTGGGCCTCCTGCTATATTTTCTGTCTTCATAGCTTCAATAGTTCATTGATTGGCTTATGGATTTTCATTAAATAAACACTTTTCCACTTACTCTTGTGAGGTTTGGATTTTAATTACAGCTGCTGAAATTAAATAATCAAGGAATATACTAGTATGAAAATTACTGTTACAGTACATTGACCCTTACATCATTTTCTAAATCCTTAAAAATTAAAGCAGGCCTGTTTCCGATGTCACAATAATTGCAATTCTCTACCAAATGAAATTTCCTATGTTACAGATTTCTGTAAGGAACCTCCACAATGTTTTTGTCAAAATACATATGAAGATTTTCCCCATATTTTCTTGCTCCCTCACTGAGTCCTTTACATAGATTTTTCCTTTTCTAAAGTTTTAAAATTTGAGGAATCTCATCCCATCTTTTTTCTATGTGCTCCAATTATATAATATACAAAATATCTTCAGACTCTTCTATATCTTATTAGCTTAACAAATATTCCATGTTATAGTTCTTTACAATGTTTATGCATTTCCCTGTTGTGAGACATTTCTTAGGGAGATATAAAAAAATCAGTAGCCCTCCTGTATAAAAAAAGACAAATTTTCTGAGAATGAAATCAGAAACAGCACACTTCACAATAGCCACAAAAAGCATAAACTTTCTTGGTGTAACTCTAACCAAGCATGTATGAAGAAAACACTTCAAGTCTCTGAAGAAAGAAATTAAAGAAGACATTAGAAGATGGAAAGATCTCCCGTGCTCATGGATCAGTAGGATTGACATAGTGAAAAAGGCCATCCCGCCAAAAGCAATCTACAGATTCAGTGCAATTCCCATCAAAATATCAACACAATTCTTTACAGACCATGAAAGAACAATTCTACTTTCATATAGAAAAAACAAACAAACAAAAAAACGGAAATGCTAAAACAATCCTGTACAATAACAGATCTTCGGGAACCATCCCCAACACTGATCTCAAACTGAACTATAGAGCAACTGTAATAAAAAAAAAACTGCATGGTACAGGCATAGAAACAGAATAGTGGATTAATGGAATCAAATAGAAGACCCAGAAATAAACCCACACAATTAGGAATACTTGAGTTTTGACAAAGAAGCCAGAACTATACAATGGAAAAGAAATAACACCTTCACCAAATGGTGCTGATCTAACTGGATGCACACATGTAGAAAAATGCAAATAGATCCATAATTATTACCCTTCACAAAACTACAGTCCAAGAGGATCTCAACATAAAACCAGTCACACTAAATCTCTCAGAAGAAAAGGTAGGGAAAAGCCTTGACATCATTGGCACAGGAGACAACTTCCTGAACAGAACACCAACAGGACAGGCTCTAAGATCAGCAAGCAATAAATGGGACCACATGGAACTGAAAAGCTTATGTAAAGCAAAGGACACTGTCATCAGAAAAAAAAACAACAGATCACAGATTGGGAAAGGACCTTCAACCAACCCTATATATGTCATAGGGATAATATGGAGAATATGTAAAGAACTCAAGAAGTAAATCAGCAACATGTCAAGTAATCCAATTAAAAAATGGGTACAGAGCTAAACAGAGAATTCTCAATAGAGGAATATCTAATGACAGAGAAACATTTTTAAAATGCTCAACATCCTTAGTCATCAGGGAAATGCAAACTGAAATGAGCCTGTGATTTCACCTTACACCCATCAGAATGGCTAAGATCAAAACTCAAGTGACAACACATGCTGGAGAGGATGTGGATGAAAGGAAACCCTCATCCATTGATGGTGGGAGTGTAAGCTTTGACACCCTCTTTGGAAATCAGTCTGGTGCTTTTTCAGATAATTAGGAATAGTGCTACCTCAAGATCCAGCTATACCACTCCTAGGTATATATCCAAACTCTACTCAAGTATACAACATTTACATTTGCTCGAAGATGTTCCTATCAGGTCTATTTGTAATATCAAAAATCTGGAAATAACCCACATGTACCCCAGTGAGGAATGGATACAGAAATCATGGTACATTTACACAATGGAATACTACTCAGGTATTAAAAACAAGGAAATCATGAAATTTGCTGGCAAATGATGGGAAGTAGGAAAGATCATGTTGAGTGAGGTAACCCAGAAGCAGAAAGATACAGATGTTATATGCCCACTTATGAATGGATATTAGCCACATAATACAGAATAAACACACTAAAATCTATAGTCCTAAAAAAGCTAAACAACAAGGAAGACCATAGGAAATTGCTCAGTCCTCATTCAGAAGAGCTAATGTGATAGACACCAGGAGCAGGAGAAGACAGGTAACAGGATAGGAGCCTATCACAGATGGCCTCTGAAAGACTCTACTGATCAAGGTGTCGAAGCAGAGGCTGAGATGCATATCCAAACTTTAGGCAGAGTGCAGGGAATATTGTGAAAGAAGGGAGAGATAGAAAAATCTGGAGGGGACAGGAGCTCCAAAGGGAGACCAACAGAGCCCAAAACATGGAGCCCTGGGGTGCCTGAAGAGAATGATAGCCCAACCAAAGACAATGCATGGAGAGGACCTAAAACCCCAGCTCAGATGTAGCCTATAGACTCATTCTTCAATTGGGTCCCTAATAAGGGGAGCAGTGACTTTCTCTGGCATGAACCCAGTGGCAGGCTCTATGATCACCTCCCACTGGGGGGGGGGGTTGCAGCTTTGCCAGTCCACAAATGAAGACAATGCAACCAGTCATGGAGAGACCTGATAGTCTAAGGTGAGATTGAAAGGGAGGAGGACCTCCCCTATCAGTGAACTAGGGGAGGGCCATAGGGCAAGAAGAGGGTGGGAGGTTGGGATTGGGAGGAGACGAGGGAGGGGCCCATAGCCAGGATACAAATTGTAATATATGGTAATATATATTAAAAAAACCTACTCATGACAGAAGAAGTACTAACAATAGAACAATGATGTAATTCAACTAAGTCTAACTTGGATGGAATGGACTAGCTTGAAGGACTCATCAATGAAAGCCCCAAATAAATTCTAGAAAGAAGTTTAGGACCCAGTCCATAGTGGCAATGAAGTCATGAAGGCAGGATCTTTAAGTAGCTGGCCACACTTTATCTATAGTGAAAAGGCAGAGAGAGAGGCAAATGCTGTGTTTAGCCAGCTTTCTCCTTTTCATGTAGTCCAGGATACAAGCCTAGTGATGGATTCTGCCCACTTTTAGGCCAAGTTTTCAATTCACCTATTAGCCCCATATAGGCATTCCTCAAAGGCTAATGAAATGTAGATAATCTCTCACAGCTGTGGCCAGAAATTTATTGTTTAACTTTAGATCAGCAGTTCTCATCCTGTGGGTCACAACATCCACAGGAGTCCCCTATCATGTATCCTGCATATCACATATTTACATTATGATTCATAACAACCAGAACTGCAGCAAAATTACAGTTATGAAATTTCAATGAGATAATTTTATGGCTATGATCACCACAACATGTAGAACTGTATCAAATGGCCACAGAATTAGGAAGGTTGAGAACCATTTCTCTAGAGCCTGTGAAATTAACAGTGAGCATAAACTATCATACCCTATTAATGTCAACACTATGGTGAGTGAGTCCATTTGACTTAAGTGAAAAGCTCCTAGAAAACCAGAGGAGATGTGGTTTTATAATGGAAGCAAGTGTATTATAAATCAAGAAAATAAAACCAAATACACAATGGTTATCAAGAAAATGGTAATTGAAGGTTTTCTAATATCCTCTTTCCTTTCAGCCCCAATGACCAAAAATATCCCTAAGAATCAGACTGATTTGTGGGAAAAGAAAGGGAATTGTATCATCATTATTTCAAAGTATGCACTTAGGGACCTACATGCTCATTATGCCATCCGGAAAGAGCAAACATATTGAACAACACATCCAGAAAACCTAAGAAAAAAGTTCTTACTCTATTGTAGGGTATATAACACTTCAATCAAGTGGCACACTCCTCCAATATGTTTAAGTAAGATTTTTCTATTGGTGAAATAAAATAAAAGTCTATGACCAAAAACAAACAAAAAAAAAACCAAACCAAAAACAAACAAACGGAGCACATGACAAAGATTTAAAACAAACAAACAAACAAACAAACAAAAAACCAGGTAGCCTATCATACAGGGAAATCAGCACAGGAAACTGGAGGCAGCAACTGATGCAGAGGGCATGTAGAAATACTGACTATTTGTTTATTCTCAATAACTTCCTCTCCTTGCTTTCTTATAGCACTCAATACCACCAGCCCAGCGGTGGCAACACCCACAGTGAACTGGACTGTCTCACATTATTCATCAAACTTTAAAGTAAACTACAGGCTTGCTCACAGGCCAGTCTGGTGCACTGGTGTTATTAATAGTGGTTCCCACATCTAATAGGAATTAAGCTTATGTCAAATTGACAAACTATAGCTACAATACTACAAAAGACATAAAAAGAACTTGTTTGAAATTGTTGAGGAGACAGTGTAAAACAGGCCGAAAATAACTACTGTTCCATCCAAAGATAGATGAGGTATATGTGAAGTATATTCTCCAGGAGGAAGAATGGCTCTCAGTTTGACATGTAGCCTTGGCTCCCTAGAAGCCTGGGTTCTGGATGCTGACTACTACTCTATTTGTCCCAATGAAACAGCGTAGATTTCATCTCAGTGATCTCTTATCAACCACTGCTTGTCCTTCTGCCTTATCTGACCAGTGTCTCACTGTGTCAATGAAATGCAGTTTTATCCAATAATGATAACCACTTGCTAACAATAGCTGATTTGTCAAACAAGGAAAATTAGCAACTGCAAATTTAATTTTAATGTTTTTGTTTAAGTTTGAGTTTATATTTTATTTTTATTTCAGTTTATTTACTTTATATCCCAAGGGTGCCCCCTCCATCTTCTCCTTACAGTTCATCCTTCCTCTCCTTTCCACTTCCCCTCTCCCTTTCCCCTTTCTGCTACTCACCCCTTCTATTCTACCTTCCCAAGCCTAGAAAAGGGATAACCCCTACCCCAGTATCAACCCTCCCCAACACATCAAGTCATATCAGGACTCAGCATCTCCTTATCCCCTGAGGCTGGGAAGTCCCAGCATCTGTCTTGAACCAGTGACAGCTGGGGCCTCCCAGAAAACAGTCAAGTTAGGCTCCAGTCTGCAAGCATAGCAGAGCATCATTAACAGTATCCAGGGCTGGTTTTCTACCTTGGAGTGGGTCTCAGGTTGGAACAATGATTGGTTGGATTTTCCTTCAATCATTGTTCCCTCTTTATGTCTGCACTTCGTGTAGGCAGCGTAATTTCTGGATCAAAGGTTTTGTTGGTGGGTTGTTGCTCCTATCCTTCAGTCCTGCCTGGCTAGGAGATGACAACTTCAGTTTTCATGTCCCCTCCGCTATTTAGGAGTCTCAGCTAGAGTCACACCTATATCTTCCCAGCAGCCTACCCTGTTGCAGCCCTCCAGCTTCACAGAGATGTTCCCCCTCATTTTCCCTTCTTGTTCTCAGTCCTCTAGCCTCCAGCACTGTTCTTCCCACATCTAATCACCACTCTTACTTCCCTTCCCCTTTCCATCTCCTGACCAATTTTCTCTATTCAACCACTTCTGCTGTCTATTCTATTTCCCCTTCTGAGAGACATTACAACAGCCTATGTTGGTCCTTCCTTCTTACTTAGCTTCGTTGGGTCTGTGAATGGTAATATGGTCATCCTTTACTATAGGCATATTATCTTCTTATAAGCAAGTACATACCATGTGAGTCTTTCTAAGTTTGGATTACTTCACTTTGGATAATCTTTTCTAGTTCCATCCATTTGCCTGAAAATTTCATGATTTCTTTGTTTTTAATAGCTGAGTAGAATTCCATTGTGTAAATGCACCACAATTTCTGTATCCATTCTTCTGTTGATGGGAATCTAGGTTGTTTCCAGTTTCTGGCTATGAACACAGTTGAGCAAATGTCCTTGTTGTAAGGTGAAACATCTTTTGGGTATACACCCAGGAGTGGTATAGTTGGGTCTTGAGGAAGAACTATTCCCAATTTTCTGAGAATGCACCAGATTGATTTCCAGAGAGGGTATATAAGTTTGCCCTACCACCAGCAATGGAGGAGGGTTCCCCTTTTTCCATATCCTTGCCAGCATGGGTTGTCATTTGAGTTTTTGATCTTAGCCATTCTGACTGGTGTAAGATGGAATCTTAGAGTTGTTTTGATTTGCATTTCTGTGATGAAAAAGGACATTGAACATTTCTTTAAGTGCTTGAGAATCCTCTGTTGTGAATCCTCAGTTTAGCTCTTGAGAGGGCTGGTAAGCCTAAGGACCCTGCAGAAGCCCTAAGCCCTTTTGACTAGCCTGACTTCATGACAGGCTGCATTTTTTTCACCTTGCTTAACTAGATCTGAGTTTCTGTTTCTCAGAATTCAAACGAAGAATTCCTGGAAAAGCTACAACCTGTAGACAACCAATAAGCCCACAGGTCAAGTTGACCAAAAGCTCTATTTATAAATACATGGTCTTGCTGTTCCCAAAGTAAAGCACAGCTGGCCCTCACAAATCAAATTAAAGGTCAGCACATGAGAAAAAGGCAAACATCACTGAATCAACAAAGTCCCCAGTAACTAGGAAAAATCGCTAAGCAATCAACCAATCCTGAGTACCTTTGTACCCTTATGTCATTTCTGACCAATTAGTTTAAGAGTTACCACACAAAGCCCTTAACTGCCCATAAATTGAGCCAATGATGAACTCTCTTCTGGGGCACAATGTTGCCCTAATGGTGACCCCAGCATGCTGGTAACTTCCGTAAAATAAATGTTCTTTGTTCTTGCATACTACCTTAGTCTGTGGTCTTTCCTCAGCGATTCTAGGACCCTAACACTCTCTGTCCCATTTTAATTGGGTTATTGTTGATGTTTAATTTATAAATTTCTTTGCATATTTTGGACATTAGCCCTCTGTCTCCCCATATATATCTCCTGTCCTCAAAGTCCACTCACAGATATTCTCCGTTAATTGAAGTCAAGCCCCTCACACAAGAGATCACACAATAAAACATCACATCCCCTCTCATAAGCCAGCCCCCAGCAAAACATCACATAACAAAACTGAGTCTTCAAAGAAACCAGAAACTTTCACTTCAGAACAGCCTTGTGGAGACAGCCTGGAAGCAAGTCATGAACTGATCTTTAGCTAAAATGCCTTCTGGTGTATTTTTATTCCATTGTAAACACTGATATGGCACTATCTTCAGCCAGACCAGGTGTGATGAATTAGTTTGGTGAACCTTGTCTGCATGTGTTTTAGCCTGTTCCTAAATTCTCCTGCTCTCCTCAGGTGGTAGGTTTTTGGTAAGAACCATATAAATAATGGAAGGTGAGACTATAAGATTGAGTGAGATATTAAAAATCCTTAATGAAAATAGAAGGATTAGAAGTACAGGATCCCAGTCTCCTTTCTACTTGAAAGAATTCAATTAGTGAGAAGGGAACATGCACCTTGACTAAGCCATCCATCCTGGCCATGTCCTGCAAAGGAAGAATTCAGGCTGTCTTACGCTGAGAAGGGGGAGAAAAACTGAGCTTTGCTATAGAGGGAGAATGGGTAGCGGGGGCGGGTGCTAAAAGCTGTTGGTGGAGTGAAAGTGTGTGTCAAAATAGGACGATTGGGACTGGCTGTTGCTGGAGAAGCGGGTGAGGAGGCTGAAGAAGCCAGAGAAGAAGAGGAAACCAAAGAGAAGGGGGAGTCAGACGGGGGGATGAAAGCTTGGAAAGAGAAGAGCCAGAGGTAGGGAAGAAGAAGCCATGGTGGGCTAGCCGGATGTGGGGAAGAAGTTGGAAACTGGGGACAGAGGGTTAGAGGTTCATCGACAGGGTAAAAGGTAGTAGAGGACTGTTGAAGTTGAGGCTTTATAGCTTACAGGAATTGAGTGGGAAAACAGGAAGAACAGATGGAAGGTGTAAAGAAAGCCTAAACATAAGAAACCTCCTTCCATTTACCAGATTGCTGACAGTAATTAAAATGATCCCATAAAATATTGGGGTTTAATGTGCAATTAACCAGCCAGTTTGAACCATTACCGAAGGAATATTTAGGCCAAATTTATTACAGAGACATGTGAGCTTAGAGATCTTTTAAATGGGTGCCATGCATAGGGATTTAACATTCCCAGAGAACATCCCAGTGGGGAGGCTGGAGGAATGGACAAACATAGTGTTCTCATTGGGCAGGTAGGAGTCAGTGATCTCCCACAGGCACCCCAAAGGCAAGGTTTGACTAAGTAAATTGATATAATGTATTCCAACAGCTTGTCAGCATTGGTCAGAAACCACAGGCACATTTTCCCAGTCAGACATGGTTACCTAGCATTAGGATTTTGTAGAAAGGCAGAGAGAGAAAAACTGTGCTGGTAGAGATCTCACCCAAAGAATAAAAGAAGACACAAATGAATGTCATTGAAGAGGGTCAACATAGCCACTGAAGACCATGCTTGGTGGTTTCTCTGCCTCAAACTGTACCAGGAAGTTGCAGGACACTCAACAGTCAATCTCCACAGACCCAGAGAAACATTTATGCTGACCAAGAAGGGGAACTCACCAACTTTCTTGGTGTTGCATGTAGGAGGGTAGCAGTCGAGTTGCTGAAAGTGGGATGAGCAGGCGGGTCCAGAATAAAATAGGGTTCCAGCAGCTCAAACAGCGGTTTTAGGGGCTGGGATAATGAGTTGACTTGGGGGAAAAATGTTTCAAGGAGATGATCTTTGTGGGTTGTTGGGAATGAAGTCAGAGGTGACAGATACTCTACAGCTGTTACAGAGCTGGGGATGAGACTGGTGGTATTGGGACTGGAGATGCAGAAGGAGAAGTGAAGATATACAGTCAGCCTACAACCTTCCTTGGTAGGAGTGGCCTTTAGGTTAGCAGGTGCTTCCTGCTGAAGTTGGGGATTAGCATAGTTCAACAAAAAGGAGCGGGTTAGGACTTGAACAGAAAGATGAGTTTCTGAAGTTTTTGTTTTCTATTTCCACTTTTAGTTCTTGAATGGTTTGATTTTGTTTTCATAGGTTTTTTTCCAATGGATTTATTAATTTCCTTCTTATGGACTCCAAACATATTCCTAAAGGCTATTCTGAACGTGTTGTCTTGTGCTTCAGCTATGTCGCCTTTCCCTGGGCCTACTGTGGTAGTGTTGATGGGTTCTAGTGGAGAGATATATTATCCCAGATATTACTAAGTGTATTTTTATGCTGGTGTCTAAGCATCTGAAATTTAGGATATTGTAATTTGAGGTGCTGATAATCTGGTCTATGTCTTTGATAGGTGGATGCTTTGTTATTTGGTTTCTGTTGCCTCCTCTGGTTCTTAGGAAAGTGTGGAGGCTGTGTTACCTGGTAGGAAATTATTCTGAGATCTGGATACTTGTGAACACTAGGGGTTCTAGTTAAAATGTGTATTGGAAGCTGACACTTAGGAATGAGGATGGATTGGGGTGGGGTATGGAGATTTAAGGAGTACACATGATGGAGGAAAGCATAGTATTCCACCAGTATATACTTAGTCCCCTAGGAATAGGGACAAAGAATAGCGTGAGGCAACAACAAATAGTGTTCTGTAGCCCTGGATATCAGACAGAAAGGTTGTATTTGCTTTAAAGAAGGTAATGTGAAGATCTGAAGCTTACATACTAAATTCACTAGCCTACTTGCTTTTTTGGCAGGCTAGGCTGGTGGGTTCCTGGAGAAAGCCTGCTGGAGTTTGGGATATGGTAAAAGGATAAGTGGGAGGAAGGTTGGAGGAAAAGGTCAGCTTGATTCACTGAGGGTGGTCGCAGAAAGGAGGGGAGTCCAAAGCAGGTGCTCTACTACAGAGATGGGAGTGAGACGTGGAGACTGGATTTGGAGGAGGAACAGAGGTGCCAATTGACAGTCAGCCTACATGCTTCCCTAGCCAGGGTCTCAGGCCATGGTTTTAAATTATATATTTCACAGCAATTCAAAATGTGACCTTTAACATGGATACTGTACTCATTTATTCACATATTATTTGACTATGTTTAGTTTCTCTATATACTGTCAATACAATATACATAGCTCTGAAGCTGGAGACATACATTAACTAGCTTCACCAATAAAAATTGTTTTCAGCAAAGTTTCAATATTGTCAAATATAGATTCTCAACTCCAGACTGAAATCAAAAGAACTTTATGTAGCAATTGAGGTCCCAGACTCTTAAGCCTCATCTTAAAGAATCAAATGAAATGATCCTTGAATAAGATACAGGAGGCTCTCAAAGAATTTACAGCATTTGGCATGATCAGTCTCTAACAAACCCACTTGCAAAATTTGGAAGAAAATAAAGCCTTATCCTTTGGGTATTGATTCATGATCTGGGGTCATAACTGAGGACCATCGCCCCATTTTCAAATAAATAAGATGTTGTAGCATTAGAGAGGTTCTTTTACCCAGGAGCTGTGGAAACCACAACATTGCTAATTGAATAGTGTCTAAAATATATTTTGGGAAACCACAAGAAGCTTTCTCAGCACATCAGTTAAAGCCCTAAGTAGACCAACAAAATATCAAGCAATCCTCTGGACAACTCAGAGGCAACTATCAGATCATTAGACAGTACACATCTTGTCTCACTAATACTAATGGAAACTTCTTCCTATCTAGTGCTCTTGTACAATGAGAATATGTCCTATACCTTTGTCATCTGGGATCACTAAATAATGAGTTATAGGCAATTTCAGGAAATATATAATTTAGCAATGGGAGTAGTTTTGTTTGAGGTGGATAGCATAAGCCAGAATGTTCAATAATCAATCAGACAACTCTAAGTGAGGGTTCCTTGATGCCTCCTTTGACTTGAGCTCAAATATTGAACCAGTGGCCTTAAGAATGGAACTCATGCTGAAAAAAGAGAAAACATTTAATCTATACTTATTCAAAGTATGGTTTGGTATCTCACAGGCCAATTGTAGCTTCCAGAAAGAACTAGAAGTAACAACCAACAGTTTTTCCACAGAACAAAAACAAGGGATTGCTTCCCCTATTAATAGCTATCTAACATTCCAGTCAAGTGACAGTCATTCACTTAAAGAGTCATTCATTGGAAGGCCCTATTTGATGTTCAAAGCTCACAGACAGGAAACAGTTATCTGTAGTATAGATTCTACAAGACAGTACTGTTCCCTCAAAAAATAGAAGATGTAAACTGAAACATATGTTCCAGGAGGAATAATAGACTCTAGAACAAGGGAGCAACCAAAGCAGGAAATAGACTTCTGAGAAAAAAAAATCATACTGTACTCTATACTGAAGAAAAATTAAGGCAATAAATGAGTCATTTAACTTGGTGGGAGATGCTGTTGATGTAGGAAAAAGAATAACTGCTACAGTAAAGAATATGTGTTAGGACTTCAGTCTGCATATACAGCAATTCTTCCACCTCACCTTGAGCCAATCTACAGTAGAGGCACATAACCCTGTAAGTACTATCCAATAGCCTTTATTCGCAATTTTTCTTTTGCCAACTTCAGATATGTATTGGTGTCTGGAGACACATTCCCTGGATAGCTTCTATTTCCCCTACAGAGAACTGGCTTCTCAGAAACCATGTGACAAGCAGTCTGTTAATCTAATAAGTTTGGAGAGTCCATGCCCTCACTGCAGCAGTTCCTCCCACACTTCGGTTGAACTGGTGTCTCGTTAACTTTTGTCTGACTCCAGTCAGGTCCACATACCCAAAATAAATGCATTTCTTTCCCCTGTTCCTTTGTCTAATTCTTCTCCCTGACTTGAGCTATATAAGCTATCCCCACCATTTCAAGAAACAGTGTCTGCTGACAGTCTCCCAAGTGTTCTCCCCATCATATTCACTGCAACTCAGGATCCTTCTTCAACCTGGTTGTACTCACTTCCATTGCCCCCTACTCTGGGTCAGACTAATGTGCAATAGCCCAAAATACTGGGACTGTGTGGAATTCAAACCTAACAGCTGGTATTCGATGCAGGGCATGAGGTACCCCTGAGACATACAGGAGAAGAGTGAGTAATCCCCAGAGAAGCATAAGCCTTCCTATGCCTTGCCTCCCCATCCTGAGGGCTGGTGGACTATTTTTATCTTCCCCTACTTTTGTTTTATGCCATTGTAAGGGACTGGGCACTTGAAGGAGGAACTGACACCTTCTGGCCAAGGCTACTCCTTGGCATTCATAGAAGGTCCAAAGTCCTTCTGCCCAGAACTTGACTGCCTATTTGGGCTTTAAACTGATAATGCAATGTCCAGTTAAGAGCCCCCAGGGCAGTTGCCCTGTTTCTCTGAAATTTGCAGGCAGTCTTGCATCTGGGACTTTGGGGAATCCCCCATGGTGCCACAAGGCCATGGGGATGTTCTCTTCTGGCTTTGGTGTTTCCATACTTTCTCTATCATGGAAGATTTTACTTTTTCTTCTAAAAATTTTATGTATTAAATCACTTTACAACTCAATCCTAGCTCCATTTCTTCTTTCTTCCCAGTCCCACCCTCACACTCCTCTTTCCCATTCTCCACTCTTTTTCTTCTCAGAAAAGATGAGTCATCTAAGGCGCACCAAACCACCCTGACGCCTCAGGTCAGAACTGGACTAATGGCATCTTCTGCCATTGAGGCCAGATATGGGAGCCCAGCTAGAGGAAAAGTTCGGCCCATGCACTCTCTTTGGTTGGTGGTTCAGTTTCTGTGAGCCTCAATGAGCCCATATTAGTTTACTCTGTAGGTCTTCTTGTGATGTCCTTGACCCCTCCAGTTCCCTCAATCCTTCCTCTCAGTCTTGCAAAAAATTCCTAGAGCACAATCTATTGTTTGGTGGTGGGTCTATGCATTTGTTTCCATCAGCTGCTAGATGAAGCCTCTCAAAAAACAGTTGTGCTTGGCTGTCTGTAAGCAAAGCAGAATATCATTAATAGTGTCAGGGGATGGTTTTCTCCCATGGGGTGGGTCTCCAGTTGGGCCAGTCATTGGTTTTTCCATTTCCTCAATCTCTGCTCCATCTTCATCCGTACATGACTAATTTTGTGTTGAAGATTTCATGGGTTGGTTAAGGTTCCACTTCTCCCCTGCCCCAGGTTCTGTTCTCTCTCCTAGGCCTCCCCCTCCCACCCTATCCTCATTCTCCTCATACCTCATCCCTGCCCTGTTACAATCCCTACCGTCTCTTCCACCCAGTTTGCTCTCTCCATCAGCCTCAGATGTCTATTTTATTTCCTCTTCTGCATGAGATTCAAGCAGCCTCCTTTGGGCTCTTCTTAGCTTCTTTGGGTCTGTGGATGGTAGCATAGTTACCTTGTAAACTATGGTTAATATTCATTCATAAGTGAATACATACATACCTGTCTTTCTGGGTGTGGGTTACCTCACTCAGGATAATCTTTTCTAGTTCCATCCATTTGCCTGTAAATTGCATGATTTCCATGTTTTTAATAGCTGAGTAGGATTCTATTGTGTAGATGTACATTTATTCCAAAGTCTTTGGTTGACAAACATCTAGGCTATTTCCAGTTTCTGGCTAATATGAATAAAGCTGTTATGAACATAGCGGAACAAGTGTCCTTTTGGTACAGTTGGGTCTTAAGGTAGATCTATTCTCAATTTTCTGAGAGAACTCCAGACTGATTTCTAAAGTGTTAGTACAAGTTTGAACTCCCACCAGCAATGAAGAATTGAGTTTTGCAATGTTTGTTCTGTCTCTCTTTTGTGAAATAGTTTAAGAGATATATGTGTTTGTGTTTGCTTTCCTTGGAAAGTCTGGTAGATTCTACATTAAAACCATCTGGCCCCCTTTTCATTTCTGATTTTGCTAATTTGTATTCTCTCTCCCTCTATCTCTCCTGCTCCCAATCCCTGGCTCCCTTTCCTTCCCTCTCTCTCTTTCTCTGCCTTGTAGTTAGTGTCGTTAGTGTTGATTTTCTAAAAGAACCAGTTCTTGTTTTTGTTGATTCTTTGTTGATTAGAAACTCTTTGTTTCTAATTTATTTCCTTAATCCCTCAGTTTAGTTATTTCCAGCAGTCTACTATTCTTGAGTGTGTTTGCATCTTTTGTTCTAGAGCTTTCATGTGTGCTTTTAACTTGGGAGTATGAGATCTCTCCAATTTTCTTATGAAGACAGTGCTACGAACTTTCCTCTTAGCACAGCTTTCATTGTGCCCCATAAGTCTGGGTATATTTTGCTTTGTTTTTCACTGAATTCTAGAAAGATTTTAATTTTTTTCTTTATTTACTCCCTGACCCAGTTGTCATTTTGTAGAGAGTTGTTCCATTTTCATGAGTTTCTAGGCTTTCTGTTGTTTCTTTTGTTGTTGAAGTTCTGCTTTAATCTATGGTAGTCTGATAGAATACAAGGTGTAATTTCAATTTTCTGTATCTTTTGAGACTTGCTTTGTGACAGACTATGCTGTCAGTCTTGGAAAGCGTTCCATGAGGTACTGAGAAGAAGGTATTCCTTTGTATTTTGGATAAAATGTTCTGTAGATATAGGTTAGGTTTATTTGATTCATGACATCTGTTAGTTTCATTATTTCTCTGTTTAGTTTCTGTCTCCATGACATGTCCATTGGTGAGAGAAGGGTGTTGAAGTCTACTACTATTAATTTAGTAATATTTATTTTACAAATGAGTGTCCCCTTGCATTTGTGGCATAGATGTTCCGAATTGAGATTGTTGGTGGATTTTTCCTTGGATGAGTATAAAGTGTTAATTCCTATTTCTTTTGATTAATTTTTGTTGAAAGTCTTTTATTACATATTAGAATGGCTACTCTAGCTTGTTTCTTGGCTCCCTTTGCTTGGACAACCTTTTCTTTCAGCCCTTTGCTCTGAGGTAATATCTAGTTTTGTTGCTGAGGTTTGTTTCTTGTATGCAGCAGAATGATGGATACTATATTTGCAACCATTCTCTTGGCTTGTGTCTTTTATATTGGTGAGGTGAGTTCACTGATGTAGAGAGATATTAATAACCAATTATTATTATTAATTCCTGTTATTTGATGATGGTGGTAGTGTGTGTGTTTGTGTGTGCTTCTCTTCTTTTGTTTTGCTGGTGTAGAATTATTTTTTTCCTGTATTTTCTTGAAGGTAGTTAGTCACTTTGCAATGGAAGTTTCCTTCTATTATTTTCTGTAGGGCTGGATTTGTGGAAAGATATTGTTTTCATATTGTTTTGTCTTGGAGTATCTTGCTTTCTTCAGCTATTGTGATTGACAGTTTTGCTAGGTATTGTAGTCTAGGTTAGCATCTGCGGTCTTGTACAGGATGAAGGACATCTGTCTAGGCCCTTCCAACTTTGAGAGCCTCTGTTAAGAAGTCAGGTAAAATTCTGATAGGTTTGCCTTTGTAAGTTACTTGTCTTTTCTTCTTGAACCTGTTAATATTATTTCTTTTCTCTGTAGATTTAGTTTTTTGATTATTATGTGTTAGGAGGGTTTTCTTTTCTGGTCCAATCTAATTGGTGTTCTGTATGCTTCTTGTATGTGTACAGGCATCTCTTTCTTTATATAATTTTTATTTATTAAAACTTATTCACTTTACATCCCAGCTGTAGCCTCATCCTCATTCCCTTTCAATCCAGCCCATCCTACTCCCCTCCCTTATCTCCTTCCATGTCCCTTCCATAGTCCACTGAGAGTGGACGACTTCCTCCACTTCTATCTGACCCTAGTCTATCAGGTCTCATCAGGACTATATTTCATAGTCTTCCTCTGTGTCCTGGTCAGGCTGCTCTCCCCTCAGGGGGAGGTGACCAATGAGCCAGTCACTGAGTTCATGTCAGAGACAGTCCCTGCCCTCCTTATTAGGGAACTCATTTGGTGACTGAGCTGCCATAAGGGCTACATCTGTGCAGAGGTTCCAGGTTATGTCCATGAATGATCCTTAGTTGGAGTATCACTCTCAAAAAAGACCACTAGGCCCAGATTTCTTGGTTCTGTTGTTCTCCTTATGGAGCTACAGACCCTTCCAGATCTTTCTATCTCTCCATTCTTTCATAAGATTCCCTGCACTCTGTCCAAAGTTTGGCTATGAGTCTCAGCATCTGATTTAATACCCTGTGTTTTCCTGTATTTCTTTGAAGGAGTCATTAATTTCCTCCTTAAAGGCCTGTACATGTTTGATTGTATTTTCCTGTATTTTGTTTGTTTGTTTATTCACTTTACATCCTGGTCTTATCCCTATCCCTCCTGACCGCCAAGTCCCACCCTTCCCCCCCATACCCTTCCTTTATTCCTTAGCAAAGGGGAGACTCCCATTCCCATCCACCCTGCTCATCAAGTCATATCATATCTGAATGTTTCTTCTTCCCCTGTGGCCTAGAAACACAGTCCTTCCAGGGGGGACTAATTGAAAATCTGGCAAGGTAGTTCATGTCAGAGAGAGCCTCTGCTTCCCTTATTAGGGAACTCACATGAGAGCTGAGCTTCCCATCAGCTACATCTTTGTAGGGGGCCTAGGTCCAGTCCATGCAAGTATTTCCCTGTATTTGTTTAAATGATTCTTCATGTTTTCTTTTAAGGCCTCTGCCATCTTCATATGATTCAATTTAAGGTCATTTTCTTGTGCTTCAAGTGTGTTAAGATATCTTGCGCTTGCTGTAGTTTGATAGCTGGTTTCTGGTATTGCCATATTGCTCTGGCTTTTGTTAGTTGTGTTCTTATACTGGCCGTTAGCAATCTGGTTGTCCCTAGTATTGGCAGGCCTCAGGTAATTCAGGATGAGCTGAGTGACAGAA
>CM053742.1:2800859-2818830 GCA_028658305.1 Pachyuromys duprasi
TCTGCCATTCTATAATCCTCTACAGTCAGATCATGAAATTCACAGGCAAATGGTGGGACCTGGAAACGATCATCCTAAGTGAGGTATCCCAAAAGCAGAAAGAAACATATGGTATATACTCACTTATATAGACCTATAGGATAGGAACATCATGCTGAAATCTACACACCTAGGGAAGATGTACAAGAAGGAGGACCCAGGTTGGTATGATCAATGCTTATTTGGATGGACTAATGGAAGGGACATTGAATGGGGGAGAAAACAAGCAACAGGACAGGAGCGTACCAAAGAGGACCTATGAAAGAATCAGTATAGCAATGTATCAAAACAGATATTAAGACTCTCGGTAAGCCCTTGGCAGAGGGTTGGAAGTAATAATAAATATAGGGGAAGTTAGTAAGACTTGGGGAGAACAAGAGCTCCACAAAGATCAAACTGATCAGGGCACAAGGGTCTTATATTGGACAGTTTCTCCAACCAGGGACCATGTATGGATATGGCCTAGAACCCCTTCTCAGATGTTGCCCATGATAACTCATTGGTGAACTGAAGACCCTAGTAAGGGAAACAGGGGCTGTTTCAGTCCTGAGCTTGATGGCTTACTCTTCTACCCTCCCCCATACATGCCAGGGAGTAACAGCCTGGCTAGATCCCGAGGGAGGACATTGCAGCCAGCCCGGAGGAAACAAGATGATCTGGGGTCAGATGGAAGGGGAGGAGATCCTCCCCCCCCCGTTGGTGGATTTGGAGGGGGCAAGGAGGGGATGAGGGAAGGTTGGGTAGGGTGGGAGTGAGGGAGGGAGGGGGCTACACATGGGATGCAAAAACCTAACCTCTGATTGATATAAAAATAAATAAATTTATTAAAAAAAAGAAGGACTACCTACCAGAGTTACACACGTTATACATGTACACATATTATACATGATGGTTTCTAATGGTTGCAGGCTTCTAAGAATGTAGGTATGGCTGTGTTCTGGGATGTGGAGCTGGAATGGTGGAAGGCATGGCTCACTGATATGTGTTTGCACATATCAGGCAGGAGCATCACACATAGAAGTTTCATTTGTCTGTCCCAGGTGGCCTCAGGCTCTAGGGATGGAAGCTGTGATGTGAGTAGGGAAAGGGGTATGCAGGGGATGGGGTGGGTCTCTCTGCTGTCATCATGTTAAATTCCTAACAGGAAAAACGTTATTCATTCACTTTACACCCTGATGGCATTCCGTCTCCCTTTCTCTCAGTCCTCTTCATTCTGCCCTTATTTCCCAACCTTGGTTCACCTCAAATAATTGTGGAGGCCTGCATGCCTGGCACATTAAGTCATTGCACTATTAGGTGCATTCTCTCCCACTGAGGCAGGACAAGGCAGCCCAGTTAGGGGAACAGGATCCAAAGGGAGGACACAGAGTCAGAGTTGGTCCCAGCTCTGCATCTGCTACATATGTGCAGGGGTCTTAGGACCAGCACCTGTATACCCTTTGGTTGGTGGTTCAGTCTCTGTGAGCCCTATGGGTCCACGTTAGTTTACTCTGTGGATCTTCTTGTGGAATCCTTGACCTCTATGGCTCCCTCAATTATCCCCTCAACACTTCCATAGGACTCCCAGAGCTAATGTTTGGCTGTGGGTCTCTGCATCTCTTTCTATCATTTGCTGGGTGAAGCTTCTCAGAGGAGTTATGCTAGGCTCTTATCTACAAAGATGGCAGAATAACAATAACAGTGTCAGGGACTGGTTTTCTCCCATATGATTTTTTTAGCTCTTGTTTCTTTCTGTTTGGTCTTCCTCAGCCTCCTTCACTGCAACATACATACCTGCTCGCACCAACAGCTGCTGAAAATGAAGCCACTAATCTAACAACTCTTGAGGTATGTAAGGATCATTTTTCTCTGAATTCTATCCCAAATTTTAGAGTTCAATTCTTTAGCCTATTATGTGTCCTCCATGTGGCTCTGGCCTCTCAGCCCACCCATGTGGCTCACATATCCCTTACTCCTCCTGGCTCTCGATAGCCAGCCTTTTTCTTCCTTCATGGACTGTGATTTTATTACAAATTGGCACACCTGATTTCCAAATTCTCAGTGCCATGGACAAATGATTCCCAATACCTTATATCTCCCCTCTATGCTTAAGGTTCTACTTCCCCACTTTTTTTTACTTCCCCACTTTTAAAAAGTGTTTTATCTCTGATTGTTTTTGCTCTCTGCTATCAAAAAAAGTCTTAAGATTATGCTGTAAACTTTCATTTAAGGATTTATGAGTCACTCACTGGATATCATTTAAAATCTGCATAATCTCTAACAAAAACTGGCTTTAAACTTATAACAAAAGTCTTACAATTAAAAATCTATACATGGATATATACATATGACCCTTGTTTTGGGTATATGTGCATGCAACTTGGATGCAGGTCATTTAGAAGTAGATAGATAGATTTACTAGGAAAACAAATGTTTTCAAATGGCAATCATGTGACTCTCTTTCATCTCAGCTGGTGGTTTGACCAGGATGTAAATGTCTACATGGCTTGAAACTGGCTAGGTAACTTCACCATCTTTAGATAATCTTGTGATTAAAAAAAAAAAACTGTAAAACTTTTTAGGCCAAATGACCTCTCTTTTTATTCTTGTGCCTCATTTAGACTAAGAAAGCAACAACAAATGTCAAATTTTTTAGGTTGTTATGGATTTCTGTGGGATGATAACAGAAATTCAGAGTTATATTTGCCACAACCTTTGTATATGTGACTCAATTCTGGGTTAAAATATTCTGTATATGATGATGAAATTTTAAGGTTATAAAGGTCTATTGATATTAACAGAGCTAATTTAATATGTATGTGGTCACTTTATGGTTGTTTCTGACTGCACTTGAATGGGTGAATAAATGTTGTTTCTTTTTCCTGTATCCAGCTGCCTGGGCTCAAAATTCACCTCTGCATTTTTTTTTGGCCACTGGTTCTAATATAATAGAACTTCAAATATTATTTAAATATAGAAAATATTAAAATTGTTCCTTACTGTTCTACTTTATTCCTGGCTCTGAAAATGGGTTATTGCTTACCCTTTTCCAGGACCAGGCATGTTTTTAAAGTCCAGGGTCAAACATTTAAAAGTTTATAGATTTATATATTATTGAATATGTTTAAAAATCTATAAAATCTATGACAAAAATTAACTTAAAAGTCGTAACATAGGATTGATTATTAAAAGCCTGTACTTAAGTAATCTTAAACCATGTGGCATGATTTTGTTCTGGTATATAAACAACACATGGCTGGCAGCCATCTTGACTATGGGATAAAGAAAATGGAGCCATGGCTTCACTGCCATTTTGATTAAGGGCAGCCACATGATTGGCAGCCTTCTAAATAGAGACCCTCCCCCCGAAAGGAAATAGGTCTTTACCACCATCTTAGCTAAGGGCTACCTACCACATGATTTATGTAATTTCTTTCCTATCCTTAAAACTAGGTTTATAAAAGATAAGATTTTAAACAATGCTTGTTTAACAAGATATTAAAACTGCACTTTCATGTGTTCATGTATAGGACCATACCTTGCTTATAGTCAAATTTCTTAACATAAAAGTAATCCTACTTGGCATTGTTTTTAATGACATTAAATTGTTTACATTGTTAGAACAAGGTTTTGCCTTCTGAAAATTATGGTTATGCTCTGTCTTTACTCTTAAAAAGTACTTTATTTTAATAATATAAAACACAATTGAGATATTTTAAACTTCTTTTAAATATTTTAGAGGTTTAGAACATTAAAAGGGTTAAAAATGACTGCCTCAAAATATGTTTAACCTAGCTTTTGTTGACATTATTTATCTATAAATATTTTGTATAAACTAAATTATATGGGAAACTGTTATGTTCTATAATGATACACCATATAAATGCCAGCAAAGCTCCCAGTCTCTTTATGGACTATGTTTATAGATTAATAGGTTTTGATGCTGAGAAGTCTCCAATTTAAAATTATTTTTTAAAACCTTAACCTGACAGGAACAAAACATAAAATCCTATTCTTATGAAAGCTACTGAATTATTATAAACTGTTAATGATAATTTAAAACTTCAAGTTGGTAGTCAGTCATGTTATAAATGATCAGACTTTAATGTGTTCATAAATATACCTGTATTCATGTTAAGAACTGATGCAATTAATTACAGGAATAAGCCTCATTAAGCCTCTTACATACATTTTCAAAGTAAGTAACTAGAATCAACCAATGTTTGTCTATTTAGATACACTTTAGATAGACATATGGTCCTCAAACACTTCAAAGATCTGCAGAATGTGGCATTTAAAATGATTTTTAAAGCTTTTTCTGATAGACATGACAGCACACCTAACCTCCTCCAAAGAAGATTATGGGCACAGAAGAACCTCCACTTGAAGCTTGCTTTAAATGTAGCAAAGCTGGCCATTGAGCTGTATATTGCCCTTTACCTTGAATAATGACAACACACTATCCAAATTGTGAACAAACAGGACAGTGGGAAGTTGACTGCCTCACTTTGCCTGGACAAAAGTATGAGCATCCTTCAAATTTTCTGCTTCACAGAAAAGTCTGTCAAATCTTCTGAACCTGGCAGCCAAAGATGGATGCCCTACTTGTCAATCATGGAGAAACCTGGAGTGAGTGACCAGGTAGTCACTCTCTGTCATTTTTAATACACTTGGAAGCTGCTTGGCCTGTACTTCCTGCTTACTCAAGTGAAATTTATCCTTCTCAGGTATCTGATGGGATTGAAGATTAGACTAGTGAAAGATTCATCAATTTATCAGTGGAGACCAAGGTTTCAGATGCCTTCTCAGTCTTCTTCATGTATTAAAATCATGTCACAGACCTGACTCTCCTAAATTTGCTACTACCAGGTCTGGACACAACTTCCATCATTAGCAGACTCAGAAAACAAGTTTCAAAACAACTTTTACTATTCCCTTATGTAAACTTGCTGCTCCCAGTAACTGCTCCCAGTAATCAACTACCTATATCTCATGGTGAATAATTAAATAGAAAAAAAAACAAGTATAAAGTTTATGTAAGGTGTGATGATACAGAAGCTTAAGTTGTGAGGAACTAAGAAAATATTTTAGGGTCAAGAAAGTGTTTTAAGGTTGATAAATGCAAGTGAAAGCCTAAGTGATGATAAGAAAGTGATTTAAAATATGTATAAAAGGAATGAAAAAATGCTTCTGATTTCTTCCCCTTGCTATACTTTTGTTGTATTAAGACTCCAATTTTTAAGAGTTTTAACATTAAGCAATGGAGTTCTGTTAAGCTACAAGTCTAACTCTGGTAAAGCCTTCCACTATATGATCCACTATTATCACACAAGCTCAGGATTTTAAATTTCCTTTGCTCTTCTAAGAATATACTTAAAAGAACTTCTCATTGTGCTAAATCTGTATGCATCCAGTCTTATGGATAGAGAAAAGAAGCCCCCCTTTCATTGCAGTCATATGAAAATCAAGATCAACGGAGCTTTTGTCCCTTCTGCTCCATAAAAGTTTTCTGTCTTCCCTGAGCTTGCCTTAAAGAATGGTCATGATTTTAATCCCCCCAAATCATCACTGAAATAAGTAACAAACCATTCAAATGCCTTATTGATACTGGCTCAGATAAGGCTATTCTGAGGCAACAAGAGGCTTCACAAGACTGGGAGCTAATCCCTGGGCCTCAGTTTCTGGGCATATGGGTTGTGCCCATACCTTTATCCTGAAACAAGTGTACAATGGAAAAACCATGGTGGGTCTACTGGCCTGATTCATCCTCTCATAGCCAATGTTTCCACCAACCTACTGGGGAGAGACATTTTAGAAGCCCTGGAAGTTTTACTTGCTAGTCAGTGGAAAGGACACTGAATTAGAGTAGATGAAATGCTCCACAGACAGTATAGAACTCACAGAAAACTAAATAACCCTCTGACTTACCCCCAATTCTAGGGTTCACTGTGAAATTTGATATTCCCTACCTTGAATGTCTTTCTAATGAGCATGTCTGGGTTGAATACTAGTTTTTATAAAGGGAGAAACTAGAAGTTATTACACAAGTATAGGAATAACTCCAACACCACCATATTCACCCCTCCCACCATCCATGGAATATCCCCATGTTAACCATAAAAAGGAGTCCACAAGGTTGCAGGCTAGTACAAGATTTAAGGACAATTAATGAAACCATGTAGGTCTGGAAATCCCCTCAGAAGGGGCTACCCCTTGTCTTGGCCATCCCAACCAACGTCTCCCTCTTAGCAATAGATACTAAGATTTTTTTTTCTATTTCTCTCCACCCTCAGGACTGTCAATGTGTTTTCTGTAACCACAATTAACAACCCTGGGCCAGCCTCTGATATGATATGAATGAAGAGTCCTCCCACAAGAGATGACCAACAGCCCCACTATATGACAGGAAGTAGTTGCTGCCACCCTGAAACCTTATTTAGTAAAAAGGAATACGCATTTATCATAATATGGATGACGTCTTGCCCTGGGGAGGTCAAAAAACTTCCCCACATGACATTAAAGATAGCTAGCTCTAACAAAAGGAGTTTCTAAAACTGGCTCCAAATAAGATATAACTTATCCCTCCCATCACCTTCTTGGGGACAGAAATTTCCCTACACTTTTCATAAGTTTGTTCTAATACCACTCCCCCCACAGCCAGACCCTAAATCTCAATACCTTCCAGAGTTTCTTGGGAAACCTCAACTGCCTCCAGCCATGGCTGCCTGTTCTTACAAAAACTTACAGCCTCTTATTTTTTATCTCTTGAAAGGAAATGAAAATCCCTCTTCCTCCTGAACACTCACCTCTGAGGCCAAACAAGCCCTTTGCAGGGTTAATGAATTGCTCCATGCAAACCAGTCCATCTCCTCATATTCAACCCTTTTGGGGAAAGGGTTAATATAAGTATCCCTTGTGGGAGCCCTATATGAGCCTCAGAGAGTTTTTGGAATGCCTACACATTCCTATTGGCTGAACCCCAGACTCCCTGGCTTCTATAATAAATCTCTTCTATAAACCTATTTATTCTATAATAAATCTAGGAAGTGACAGGGCCTTACTTACGAACACTGGGCAAAGAACTAGACATCCTCATGACTACCTTCTCTATCTCTGATACCCAATGGCTACTTAAAAATCCTTCCCCAAGCTAAGCAGGAAAGAGTACCCTGGGTAAAATGCTCAATCCTCATTCAGAAAGTCAAACAGGATAGATATCAGAAGAAGGGGAAAACAAGGAACAGGACAGAAGCCTACGACACGGGGCTTCTGAAAGACTCTACCCAACAGGGTATTAAAAGCAGATGCTGAGACTTATAGCCAAACTGTGGGCAGAGTGCAGGGAATCTTATGAAAGAAGGAGGAAATAGAAAGACCTGGAAGGGTCTGGAGCTCCACAAGGAGAGCAATAGAACCAAAAAATCTGGGTCCAGGGGTCTTTTCTGAGACTTATACTCCAACCAAGAATCATTCATGGAGATAATCTAGCACCCCTGCACAGATGCAGCCCGTGGCAGCTCAACCTCCAAATGGGCTCCCTAGTAAGGAGAACAGGGGCTGTCTTTGACATGAACTCAGTGCCCGGCTCTTTGATCACCTCCCCCTGGAGGGGGCAGTCTTACCAGGCCACAGAGAAAGACTAGTAAAGACAGTCCTGATGAGGCCTGATAGGCTAGGGTCAGATGAAAGGGGAGGAGGTCCTCTCCTATCAGTGGACTGGGGAAGGGGCATGGGAGGAGGTGAGGGAGGAAAGAAGGGTGGGATTGGGAGGGGATGAGGATGGAGGTTGCAGTTTTGATACAAAGTGAATAAATTATAATGAAAAAAAATTATATTAATTTTTTTTTAAATCATTCCTACTTTGCTATTAGCTTAATGGGTTTCTGTGGGCAAATCAATAATCTTCATCCCAATGAGAAATGGTCCTCTTCTCTGCCACCCTTGACATGGCTGCCCCTACCATTTCTTTTCACAAAATCCAATTCCTGAGGTGCATTACATCTTTATCGATGGGGGGAAATGGGTAGCTGCAGTTATACTTTCCCAACCCGAGCATTAACCTCCAACTCTTTATTTTTGCAGAGCTCCCTGATGCTGTCTACATGGACCTTAAGGAAGAACTTATTTTCTGACAGTGTATACATTGTTAACTTACTCTCATTGCTGGCTAGATCTTTTATTCAGCTAGATAAATCACCTTTCCCCCTCCTGCTCCTGAAAGTTTCTAACTTAATTCCAGAAAAGACTGCCCCTCTCTTTGTCCTACACATTCAATCCCACACAACCCCTATCTGAGTGGAATCTTGTAGATGACCATGTTGCCTCAATGAGAATTTTATAGTCACCCTTGAATAAGCAAAGTATTTTCACTCATGCACCATGTTAACCATAAAGGATTATAATCCCAATTCCTCCGTATTCCATAAAATCAACTATACTGGATCATAAAAACTTTCACTTCATGTGCCTCCCTAATTACCATCCCTGATATACAACAAATGGGAGTTAACCCCCTAGGCTTCATCAATGTCACTCACATACCCCAATTTTGGCTACAGGAGTATGTTATTGACACTTACTCCCACTTCATATGAACCGCTGCCCAAACAGGACAAAGCTCTAAGCAACTTTTATCTCACATGCTCTCATTTGCAATTATGGGCCTGCCACAACACATAAAGACCCATAATGGCACTGCTTTCACCAGCATGCATTTTTAAATCTGGTGCTCTAAGTGAGAAATTACTATTCAAATATCCCTTATAATCCCCAAGGAGAAGTATAATTGAAAGGGAACACCACAATTGAAGCCCCTTCCATTGTTGGTGAGATGGTAGAACCCCCTAGATGGGATCTGGAAGTGACCTGATCTGCCTCCTCACCATGGGAAGGAATTTTGTGTATTCCCACAGAATCAACCTTAGTCTATGTGGACATTTCAGAATGAAATATCCAGCACCCCCCCCCCCCAAGACGATAGCCTGCCCATCACTGATGGGACAGGGAAGGAGGTGACCCAAAAGGAAACAAGAACTAGGTCACCTAGAAGGACATTCATGACCTGATGGCAACCACACAATGCCTGTGCCCTCCTCACATCTCTCTCTATCTCTGCTATTTTAATGGCAGTCTTCATTATATTACAGGTCAGTTCCACCAATGTTCAACCACCTTAATTTCTGCACAACACCCACCACTGACATTTTTCTGTTTGGTAAATCTGTGATGGCAAGAACCAGGAGATCAGGTCTGAATATTTTCCCAACCAAGATTGCCAAAGTTATATCT
Organism: Pachyuromys duprasi; assembly: GCA_028658305.1. Lineage (NCBI taxonomy): Eukaryota > Metazoa > Chordata > Mammalia > Rodentia > Muridae > Pachyuromys > Pachyuromys duprasi. Next base: position 2,810,166 of record CM053742.1, read on the forward strand.
TTATTCCTGTCTATTCTAACTCCACCTCTGCAACTCCTAACCCCTTTCTCTACTTCCCCTATCAACAAATGTTTTGCAAAGGAAAAATGGACTTCCTCACAAATCAGGATCATTAAAGTGGCTGCTGTTATTGGTCCTGTAAAATTGAACTCAGCTCTTATAGAAATAACCTATTTCAAAGCCTAAATAACCATCTCACCATTGTTATAGATGTTCCCTGGGATGAAAGATGGATAATGGGAGTCATGAGAACACTATATCCCACTGGTCTTGCTGCACATCCCTCTGCTTATATTCATATCTTCTGACAGATGGTAGAGGTCCCCCAGTCCCTGATAATCCACAAAAATATTCTTGAACACAACTAAGGATAAATGCCAAATCTACCTTCTCCTGGCTATAATATGTGCCCACCCCATACCTGTACACCCTACCCCAGTGCCTGCTTAGGTTTCTTTTGTGCTTCCTTTCTGCATTCCCTTTAGCCTCAGTACTTGCTAATGCTAAGATGAGTCAGTGCTTCTACTTCACATGTCCACAAGACAAAAAAGAGAAAATTGCATCCCTCTGCTGATCAGACTTGGGTTGACCCTCTCATTGGTAGCAGGAGGAATAGCAGGAGTGGCATTGGTACAAACACAAACCTAGCTGGGAACTTCAAAGTGAAATATACCAAGCGCGGCCTCAATCACAGACAGCCTGAATGTCTTCCAACAACAAATGACCACCCTTCCTGGAGTTGTACTACAAAACAGAAGAGCACTAGGCCTCTTGTGAGAAGAACTGAGGAAGGGCAGCCTTGTGCCATCCTGTGGAGGAATAGTGTTTCTATGTAAATAAATTGGGATTGGTTGAACAAAATATTAATACCCTCCTTAACCTCTGCAACAATTTGAGGTCCTGATACAGCTTTAATGACAATTTCCCTGGTATTACAACCTCCTCATTGTCTGGTTCTTGCTCTTGGTGGGCTGAATTGTAGCCCTCAGAGTCCTCCTCCTTCTTGCCCTATGTCTTATACAGTTTCTCAAAAATATAAATTACTAATACAACCAAGGTCATCACCAACCAAGTTTTGGTACAATAGTAAGCTATTCCCACAGACTATGCTGACACATATGATGAAATAGTGCCATTTTAAAAAACAAAAGGGAAGATGTGGGTTCCCAAACCAGATGAGGGATGATAGAGCACTGCCTGTACCTCAGACTTCCCTCAGAGAGCATGGAAGGAGTGGGGTTGTTCCTACCCAAATCAGATTTGGGCTTACTCTACTCCCTAGAGACAAAGGTCACAACTGTTATGATAAAAATAAGATAAGCTTCTGTTTCCCTGATAGAGAACTGGCTTCTCAGAAATCACATGACCAGCAATCTGCTAACCTGAGAGACAAATTTAGAGAATCCCTGCCCCTACTGCAACACTTCCTCCCACACTTTGGTATTTGAATAGGTATATCATTAACATTTGCCTGTTTTCAATCATGTCCACATATCCAAATTAGGTGCGTTTTCCCTTGGCCTCACCAACCCCACTCGAGCTACATAAGCTAGCCCAATCATTTCAATAAATTGAACTGTTCCCTGACATAGTCTCCTGCGTGTGCTTCCTGGTTGTACTCATTGAGAGCAGGAACCTTTTTCAGCTCCTGCTGTACTTGGTCCTGCTTCATTCTTCCCTAACTCAAACTAATGTGCAATAGCCCAACCATCTGGGGTGAAATGGGACTTGAGCCCTACAAAGTCAGAGCTACAGGTGTTCATTGTTACATTTTGGAGAAAGACAGGTTTTTCCAAGGCCTCCCAATGCTTAGTACAATTTTTGGTGTCATTTAAGAGTGCCACAACATGACTGAAATAAGCTGAGATGTAAAAATAAACTATGAGTTCAGAATCATGCATACTTTTATTGTTAATTAAATTTTATGAACGTTATAGAAACGAACCCCATTTATTTTGTGTTTTTAATGTCCAGCATATTTTTGTTAAATTATGATGTTTGAGTAAATTATCCATTTTGTTACATGATGTTGAATGCTACCCACTGTCATTGCTCTCTACAATAAACTGTATAACATACTATAAAAATAAATAAAAACACCATACCTTGATGTGATTTCATGCGGCCTTGCAGAAGCATGGCAATACACATCAAAGAAGCTGAGCACCTTAGCCTATAGTGACATGATTATGACAAGGACCACATGTTTCATTTCCTGAATGATAAAGGTTTTCATCAGTGAGTAAAGTCTTCCCTAGGGGACTATTGGAAATGTCCAGTAACAGTTTTGCTTGTCACACTGGAGAAGAGAATGCTCTTCACCTCTAGTAGAAAATACCAGGTATTATTCATCTTGTACTGAATAAGATGTCCATGATAAAGGGAGTGATCTATATTCCTAAATGTAGTTGGTTTTGGTGTTACAATCTCTTCTTTAGCATGAGTCACTCAGCTCTCTCAACATTTAGATGTTCCGATCAATCACCTAATCTCTATTTCAATTATGTTTCAGATACCTTTCTATCTGTCCGCTTGGATTCTATCATTTATCTATCTATATATCTATGTATCTATCTGTCTGTCTATGTATGTATGTATGTATGTATGTATGTATGTATGTATATATGTATCTATCTATCTATCTATCTATCTATCTATCTATCTATCTATCTATCTATCTATCTATCATCTTTTACATTTGAGGGAGTGTCTATGAAGTCTTACTTAGCCTTGGATTCATGATTCTCCTGCTTCAGTCTTCTGAATGTTCAGATTACATGTGTGTATGTGTGCCGACAAACCTGGATGTCTTTCTTTTTCCTTTGTTGCTGGTACTGAGGATGGCAGTTAGGCCCTTATGTATAATAAGTAAGGTTTACATCAATAAGCCACACCTCAGGCCCAGTTTCTTCTTGAGGTATAATTTCACTAACTTTCCATGCTAAACTTAAATACAGATCCTCTTGCCTCAGCCTCCTTAGTTGTGGGATTATTTATGTGCACATTGTCATAGCTAACTGAAAGTATGTCCTCTAACCTAGAAAGCAAGGTTCAGGGATGTCTGAAACAAAAACAAGAACTTGTGAAAAAAAATCACAAATCAATTTAGTTCATGGTACAAGGTGTGGGAATTTAAATGTCTATGTGTCAGCATTTCATGAAAACTTTCATTCTACATCACAGTGTCATATGTTCGGTATACACACACAGTTTCAGGTAGTCAGCTTAGCACTCTGAGAATCTCCTTTAATTTTGTAAAGACTTCACTCAGACCAAACTTCGATTCATGGTTTCAGAGAAGAAAAGAATTTTAGCATTGGCCAGTATAAAATAGAGTTGGGGACTTATTAAATATAATTTGAATATTGGTTTTAACCACAGGAGTTAAGAGAAAAAAATTCAAAACTGTAAAATTTTAAAAATAAGATGTATCCATATATGGATAATGGTTCCTCAAGCAAAAAAGCTCACAAGTATTTGTTCTGGAATTAGCCACACATACCAAGCTAATGGCTCTCAAGTTATCTCTCAAAAGGTTGTGAGAGAAATATTCTGTTTTATTTGCTTCTTTCTCTCTATCTTTTGATAAGTGAGATACTGAAATGGCTCTGAAGATGCTTTGCATGAAATTACAATGTGATGAGGCAAATGTGAGAGCCATTATGGTTGCACAAAGAGTTTGAGAACATGTTCCCCACACACTGTAATTAGTTTCTGGTGAGATTCCCAGAAAATTGCAAGTTCATCCCTGAGAAAAGATAAAGGCTTTAATGACTGCTAATTATGTTAAAATTCTTGCTTGTTTGATGATAAGGCTTCAACTGTATAAGGGAGCATGCATCTCCTTTCTTAAAATCCTATGTGTCACCTGTCAGACTGTGCTGACTCTATGGATACAAGGTGGATGGCTTGTGGAATGATGGCAGAAAAAGTGTCATGTTAGATCTCTCATCATCTTATGAAACCATTCAGCCATTCTGGCCAGCTACATTCTTATGAGCACATCCGATCATAATCATCCACAATACTACTGTTCAAGCACTATCAACATAGAAATTCTAGGATTAATTTTGCAGCATTTGAATTCTGGAGGACACATTCAAATTACAATGCACATATAGCCAGTGTACCCAAGGGCAACTATAGCTATTTCCAACAAAATGGTGAGACATGATCATACAGCCAAGAGACAAAACAAGACACACTCTGTCTTAGTGGACTGCAGACATAGGTGTAAGAACCAGAAGGCTACTTACATAAATGTCGTAGTATTTCTGGGTACTAGGCTAGCAGTGCTATACTAGGAGCAGTGAATTAGTTTTTAGTCCAGGGGAAAGCCAGATGGAATCTAGTTTATAGGGACTGTTTAGGACAATAGAAAATTGTGTATTTGTTTAAATTACAAACCTGAAAGTTTCACATTAATTACTGTGAGACAAAACTGTAGTGTGAACACAAGGTAAAAGGAATTATCTTAAAGTGCAACCAAAGGCAGAGGGAAGAAGCGTCCACATTGCCAGAAGAGAAATGCTCAGAGCTCCAGCTTCCCTCTTCTGAAGTCTCCAGAGCCTCTGCCCTTGAAAATTTTGAGATAGGGAACAGTGTGCACATGGCCTTCACTGGCCAAGTCATTCTTCTTTCCTCTGGAATGCCACTAGTAGCAGTCTTTTAAAAGGATAGTCTTATGAGGATATGCAAGCCATGTCATGTACAGCTTCCACCCCTGTTTAGCACTAAGGGGTTAGCTGTCTAGCTGTGAACTAAACTGGGCCAAATCATAGGTCTCAAAAATTTAAAGACTATGTCTTAGTATCTATACTTAGGAAATAGACCTTCAACAAAGACAGGAAAATGGGGCATGGTAAGGGCCACTGAAGATTTAAGACCAACCAAGTATGTATTTTTCCATTCCAGTCTTGCCAGGGCTACAAAGTGAGACAATAGAGAAAGGAAAAAAGTAATTATTTAATTAAAATTGCATAAGACACATGAAAAATCAATAAAGGCACTAAAAAGCCTCCCAGAGTGCCCAGATTCAGAAGAGTTCAGCAAAGACATGACTTGTTTTATTTTGTTTAAAAAAATACCCTTGTTGTTTAGCTTAAAGTGTTCTCAAACAACCTGTTGATTCAGCTTTCAGAGTGCTAAAATTATTGGATGTGTGATTATGCTCAGCTGAGGTGGATTGAGAAGGGAAGATTCCATGCCTTGGTGTGAAATCTTCATTACATTAACTACTGAATTTTGACAAAGATAAAATTTCTCTGAGAGGCTAGAGTATAGGTGACTAGTAGAACATGTGTTTGGCTTACTCCAGGCATGAACTCCACCTCACCCTAAAATAGCATTACTCCCTAGCAAGTTCCTCCTTTATCATTAGGCCTCTTCGCTGCTGAAAGTGTTTATGTGCATGAGGACATGCTAAACAAGAGTTTGGGGAGATCCAAGATGGCTGCCAGGAGAGGACACCGTGTCTGAGGAGTAGGACAGCAGAAACAACGCAGCGACCAGGAGACTGAACTCTGGGACCTAAAACACCAGCATTTGTGATTGCCAGGTGAGAGGAACTCCTACTGCGAGGAAATCAAGTGGGAAAATCCTAGGGACACCCAGTTATTCCCCAGAAAAATCTCCGGGTGACCGGCGGCACACAGCTCTGATCTGAATGAGCAGCCGCGCTGGGCGCCTGCAGACATTACCAGACTGGGTCTCACAGCCTCTGGGCCAGACGGAGGAGGAACCGGATACCGTTTTGACTGTCCTGCACACTGCTGGTCCGCCAATAACCACCGCAGTCCGTGTGTGAGTCCACAGGCAGTCAGAGAAAGACCCAGTGGGCATAGAGCAGGCACACACCAATAGCGTCCACCAGAAACCACCTCAGTCTGTGTGTGTGTGTGTGTGTGTGTGTGTGTGTACATGAACCACACTGAGAGGGCCTAGGATACCCTTTTGACTGGCCTGCACACTGCGGGGCGCACACTGCTCAGGCCCCCCAGTGACCACCTCAGTTCGTAGGGGTGTGTGTGTGTGTGTGTGTGTGTGTGTGTGTCCACAGGCCAGTCTGGTAAGGACTTAGGTTCTGCTTCTACAAGCAGGCATTCAGCAGGTGCACACCAATCGCGTCCACCAGAAACACCTCAGACTGAGAGGGCGTAGGAGAGATTTTTAACCGGCCTGCGCACGCAGGTCGGCCAGCAACCACCTCAGACCGTGTGTGTGTGTCCACAGGCTGGTCTGAGAAGACCATGGGCACCATTTAAGACGGGCCTGCATACAGCGGATGCACAGTGCTCAGCAATGACTGCAACCAATCCAGACCCACTGTGTGTGCCCCAAATATCATCTCAGACCATGGTGCTCAGCCCCTGGCCCTGAAGGGGGCGCCAAGTCTCCAGTCCAGGGGAGAGCCCTTAGCAGCAAGCCCAGGGCAGAGCACAGAGCCCCCAGCTGACATATCAAAACGGGACACTCAGCATCTAGCACAGAGTGAGGAACAAAGCCCCCAGACCAGAAGGGTGACCAGCCTGCAGTGCTCACAGCTTCTAGCACAGAGCACAAGGCCAGGCACATAGAGCCCACAACAGAGTTCAACTGAGACACCAACACACACACTAACAAAGCACCGGAACTCCCTGATCTTCTGGAAGAATACTCCTGACACAAGAGATTGACAGTTCAAGTCTGAAGTTCAGCCTTAAAGCACAAACAGCTCCTTGATTATATATAAACAAATGCCCAGAAATCGGCTAAAGAACTCACACAACAAAAATGAGGACACCATGGCCCCACCAGAAACACCCATAAGCAGTGGAGATTTTAATTCAGCGGAGACACAGGAAAATTATGTTAAAGCTATGATTATGCAGATATTGGAGGAACAAAAATTGAGACAAAAAGAGGAAATGAACAAGGCCCTCAAAGAAATGGAGAAGAATTTAACTGCCCATATAGAGGAACAATTAAAGATAAACAGAGAGGAAAAAACCAATATAGGAGACACAATCAATCAATTGAAGGAAAAGGTACAAAGCATGGAAACGGAATTAGAAAATATAAAGAAGACACAAAGGGAGAAGAACCTGGAACTGGAGAACTTAGAGAAAATATCAGGAACCACAAAGGTAAGTATCAACAATAGAATACAAGACATGGAAGAGAGAATCTCAGGAGCTGAGGATACGCTGGCTGTAATGGACTCCTCCCTCAAGGAAAAAAGAAAATCAGAAAAGTCCCCAAGCACAAAACATCCAAGAAATTAAGGATGCCATCAAAAGTCAAAACCTAAGAAAAATTGGAATAGATGAAAAAGGAGACTCCAGGCTCAAAGGACCAGAGAATATTTTTAAGTAAATCATAGAAGAAAATTTTCCCAACTTAAAAAAGAAATGTCCATAAACATACAAGAAGCTTACAGAACACCAAATAGACTAGACCAGAAAAGAAATGCCTCTTGACACATCATAGTCAAAACACTAAACCTACAAAACAAAGAAAAAATATTAAAGGCAGCAAGGGAAAAGGGTCAAGTAACATATGAAGGTAGACAGATCAGACTCACACCAGACTTCTCATCAGAAACTATGAAAGCCAGAAGGGCCTGGGCAGAAGTCATGCAGTCTTTAAGGGAACACATATGCCAACCAAGACAACTATACCCAGCGAAGCTTTCAATCAACATAGATGGAGAACACACAATTTTCGATGACAAAACAAAATTCATGCAATACTTACACAGCAACCCAGCCCTACAGAAGGTACTAGAAGGAAAACTTCAGTCGAACGGAAACAACTACACCAAAGAAACAATAGGATACAGATAATTTCCCAATGAAAACAACAACAACAAAAAAAAAACAATAAATCACAGTAAGACCACCAACTCCAAAATAAAAGGAATTAACTGTCATTGCTCACTATTATCTATCAACATCAATGGACTCAACTCTCCAGTAAAAAGACACAGACTAACAAAATGGGCACAGAAACAGGATCCAACATTCTGCTGCATCCAAGAAACGCACCTATGCAACAAAGATAAACACTACCTCAGACTAAAGGGCTGGAAAACCATTTTCCAAGCAAATATACCTAGAAAACAAGCTGGGGTAGCAATCCTAGTATCTAATAAGATAGACTTTCAACCAAAGTTAATCAAGAAAGATGAGGAGGGGCACTTCCTTCTCATCAAAGGAAAATTCCAACAGGAGGACATAACAATTTTGAACATTTATGTCCCAAATACAAGACCATCTACATATGTAAATCAAACAATATTAAAACTGAAATCACACATTGATCCCAACACTCTAATAGTGACAGACTTCAACACTCCACTCTCACCAAGGGACAGATCATCCGGTCAGAAGCAAAACAGAGAAACAAGGGCACTCACAGACACCCTATATCAAATGGACCTAATAGATGTCTACAGGACCTTTCATCCTAGATCAAAAGAATATACCTTCTTTTCAGCACCTCATGGAACCTTCTCCAAAATAGACCATATAGTTGGTCACAAAACAATCCTCAGCAGATACAGGAAGATTGAAATAATCCCTTGTATCCTATCGGACCATCATGGTCAAAAGCTGGACCTCAACAACAATAGAAATAGCAAAAGGCCTGCACATACATGGAAGCTGAACAACTTGCTACTCAAGGA
>CM053742.1:2819330-2838079 GCA_028658305.1 Pachyuromys duprasi
TATGGTCTATTTTGGAGAAGGTTCCATGAGGTGCTGAAAAGAAGGTATACTCTTTTGATCTAGGATGAAAGGTTGTGTAGACATCTATTAGGTCCATTTGATTTAGGGTGTCTGGGCGTGCCCTTGTTTCTCTGTTTTGCTTCTGACTGGATGATCTGTCCCTTGGTGAGAGTGTAGTGTTGAAGTCTCCCACTATTAGGGTGTTGGGATCAATGTGTGATTTCAGTTTTAATAATATTTGATTTACATATGAAGGTGGTCTTGTATTTGGGGCATAAATATTCAAAATTGTGATGTCCTCCTGTAGGAATTTTCTTTTGATAGGAAGGAAGTGCCCCTCCTCATCTTTCTTGATTAACTTTGGTTGAAAGTCTATTTTATTAGATACTAGGATTGCTACCCCAGCTTGTTTTCTGGGTCCATTTGTTTGGAAAATAGTTTTCCAGCCCTTTACTCTGAAGTACTATCTATCTTTGTTGCATCGGGGTGTTTCTTGGATGCAGCAGAATGTTGGATTCTGTTTCTGCAGCCATTCTGTTAGTCTGTGTCTTTTTATTGGAGAGTTGAGTCCATTGATGTTGATAGGTAATAGTGACCAATGACTGTTACTTCCTTTTATTGTGGTGTTGATGGTCTTACTGTGATTCATTGCTTTTTTGTTGTTGTCGATGGGAACTTATCTGTATCCTATATTTTCTTTGGAGTAATTGTTTTCGTTGGAGGGAAGTTTTCCTTCTAGTACCTTCTGTAGGGCTGGGTTGCTGTGTAGGTATTGCATGAATTTTGTTTTGTCATTGAAAATTTTGTTTTCTCCATCTATGTTGATTGAAAGCTTTGCTGGTATAGTAGTCTTGGTTGGCATCTGTGTTCCCTTAAAGACTGCGTGACTTCTGCCCAGGCCCTTCTCACTTTCATAGTTTCTGATGAGAAGTGTGGTGTGAGTCTGATTGGTCTACCTTTGTATGTTACTTGACCCTTTTCCCTTGCTGCCCTTAATATTTTTTCTTTGTTTTATAGGTTTAGTGTTTTGACTATGATGTGACAAGAGGTATTTCTTTTCTGGTCTATTTGGTGTTCTGTAGGCTTCTTGTATGTTTATGGACAATGCTCTTTTTAAGTTTGGAAATTTTTCTGCTATGATTTTCTTTAAAATATTTTCCAGTCCTTGGAGCCTGGAATCTTCTTTTTCATCTATTCCAATTATTCTTAGGTTTCGTCTTTTGATGGCATCCTTGATTTCTTGGATGTTTTGTGTTTGGGACTTTTCCAATTTTCTATTTTCCTTGAGTGAAGAATCCATTTCAGCCAGCTTATCTTCTGCTCCCCAGATTCTCTCTTCCATCTCTTGTATTCTATTTTTGATGCTTACCTTTGTGGTTCCTGATCTTTTCTCTAAGTTCTCCAGTTCCAGGTTCTTCTCCATTTGTGTCTTCTTTATAGATTCTGTTTTCATGCTTTGTATCATTTATTTCATCTGATTGACTGTGTCTCCTATTTTGGTTGCTTCCTCTCTGTATATCTTTAATTGTTCCTGTATGTGGGCAGTTAAGTTCTTCTGAATTTCTTTGAGGGCCTTGTTCATTTCTTCTTTTTGTCCCTCTTTTTGTTCCCCTAATATCTGCATAATCATAGCTTTAAGATAATTTTCCTGTGTCTCCTCTGAGTTAAAATCTCCATTGCATTTGGGTGTTTCTGGTGGGGCCATGGTTTCCTGATTTTTGTTGGGTGAGTTCTTACTTCCACTTCTGGGCATTTGTTTATATATAATCGAAGAACTGTTTGTGCTTTAAGGCTGAACTTCAGACTGGAACTGTGAATCTATTGTGTCAGGAGTATTCTTCTAGAAGATCAGGGATTTCCAGTGGTTTGATAGTTTGTGTTGTTGCCTCTGTTGTGGGATCTGTATGCCCGGATTTGTGCTCTGTGCTAGAAGCTGTGAGCACCGCAGGCTGGTCACTCCTCTGGTCTGGAGGCTTGGCTCCTCATTCTTTGCCAGAGGCTGAGTGTCCTGGTTTGAAATGTCAGCTGGTGGTGCTGCTCTGGTCAGGAGGCTCCACGCTCTGACCTGGGCTTGCTGCTAAGGGCTCTCCTCTGGACTGGAGACTTGGCACCTCCTTCTGCGCCAGAGGCTGTGCACCACGGTCTGAGATGGTATTTGGGGGCACCTCAGTCTGGACCTGATGCTGTGTGTCCCAGTCCGGGGTGGTGGCTAATGTTTCCACGGGGAGTGTGCCAGCCAGATGCAGCCCTGTGTGGGAAAAGGAATTTGGGGCCTTCTCAGACTGGCCAGTGGATACACACAAGGGCTGGACTGGTTGCAGGCATTGCCGAGCAGTGTGCACCCGCTGTATGCAGGCTGGTCTGTCTGGCCGGTGTACACACACACACACACACACACACAGGGACTGAGGTGGTTGCCGGTTGCCAGCGGTGCGGAGCGGTGTGTGCCTGGCGTATGCCTGCCGGTTGAAACAGTATCTGGGCCTTCTCAGACTGGCCCGTGGACACACACACACAGACTGAGACGGTTGCCGGCTGAGCTGAGCGGTGTGTGCCTGCAGTATGCAGGCTGGTCGAAACGGTACCTGGGGCCTTCCCAGTCTGGCCCAGAGACTGTGTGACCCAGTCTGGAATGGCGGCTGTTGGTGCCCAGTGCAGCTGCTCATTCAGATCAGGGCTGTGCACCACCAGTCACCTGGAGTTTTATCCAGGAAATAACTGGGTGTCCCTAGGATTTTCCCACTTGATTTCCTCACCGTAGGAGTTCTGCTCACCTGGCAATCACAAATGCTGTTGTTTTAGGTCCCAGAGTTCAGTCTCCTGGTTGCTACGTTGTTACTGCTGCCCTAATCCTCAGACACAGTGTCCTCTCCTGGTAGCCATCTTGGATCTCCGGATTTGAGTTTCTTAAAGACTATTACTGCCTCTTGTAAAATCTTCCAGCCTTCAGATCCTAACTCAGGGTATCATAACACACACACACACCCTTCCTTACACAGGTGGATAGAGGCTCTCTCCCCGAGCTGAATGGCAACTTGGTTTTACCCATATGCCAGCAAGCAAACGTGTCCATTACCTGCCTGGTCTTGGTAGACACGTTCTTGTGATGGGTGGAGGCATTCCCCATTACCAACAAAAGAGCTCAGACAGTTTCTGATCTCCTTCTCTGTGAGATTATCCCATGTTTTGGAATCCCCACCTCCTTCAAGTCACACAATTGTCCTGAGTTCACTTCTCAGATTTCCCAGAACTTATCTAAAGAAAGTTACTAATATTCCTTGGTATTTTCATATCCTTTACCATCCCCAGTCCCCAGAAAAGATAGAATGAGCTAACCAATCCTTAAAAATTACTCTTGTTAAACTATCACAAGAGCTTCACCTCAATTGGATAAAACTCCTCCTTCTAGGCCATTCAGGCTACAAGCTCTCACACACAAAACAAACAAACAAACAAAAACAAAAAAAACAACTAACTTCTGGTCTTTCAGCTAAATCCTCACCTCTCCCTGACCACCTACTTACTCCTTTACTCTGTTATCTCTATCCTCTTCTATGGAACTTGCTGACCATTGTTTACCATGGCCACACACTAACCCCTATCTATCTCCTATTAACCTCAGGGACCATATCCTTCTCTCCTCTCCAGACCAAAGCCCCTCATCTCTCTCTCCTAAATGCAGGGCCCATTCAAGGTGATTCTTGTGACCCCCACAGCTGCTAAGTTTGAGGGCTTCCCTCACTGTATTCATATATCTTACCTCAAAGCCTTTTACTCCCCCTATTCAAGATAATGGCGCCTCCTACATGTCAACTCCAACAGGACCCTGCTCCCTCAAGCTCCAGATGATGCCAAGATCAACCACCTTGCCTCTGGGTCCAGAGAAATGAGGCCTCGCTACAGCAGCTGTGTATGAACCTACTGGATTGGATATGTGTTATTCTTCTCCCTCTTACCTGTTTCTGTCCAAGGTAATCCTTACATGCAGAGATTTGAGGTTCAAGAAACCATCATTGACAATAATCAGTTTCTCCAAATAGGGTCGGGAAATTGCTCTATGGGAGGCTGTCAGGAACCAATTGAAATAGCTCTTACCCCCACATCTCTCCTTCCTCTCTTATTTGATAGAATTATTGTTTGCTCCGACTTTGATTAAAGGAAAGATTATTGCAAAAAATTTCTCAGACAGCTGTGGAGGCTGTCCATACTGTTCTTGCTAAATCCACACACCAGCACAGAAGAAGCTTCTTCACCTGTATAAAAAGACTCTCTATTATACATCTGAGATCCTTGGGATCCCAGATGGGAAACAGGCATCAATGGAAAACTCTACTGCCACTACACACCCAGTTTACCAGTAAGTACCATCCATATCAAGAGAAAATATGTCCCAATTACCCATTCCCTGGGGTTGGGAAGTAGAGAACGTAATTAAACACTCCTCTAAGGTCATTGCCCATTTGACATCCCCCCTCCTAAATAATACAAACCTGACATTTCATCTCCTACTTTAGACTCTGACCTCAGTCTATACGCTTCTTAATGTGACCCAACTAGGTCATTTTAAAGCTTGTTGGATGCATGTACCACCTGGGACCAACTCAGAACTACCACTGACAGCTTCTGCGGTGACTCTGTCAAGTTACCTTACTTCACCATTCACTAATCGCCCTGACTCTGATATTGCCACAACCCCTACCTTTTCCATATCACCCTCTTTGGTGTGGCAAGCTGTTTCAAAGCATCCAGGGCACACTCTGTGGGAATGCTAAGTTCCTTAGACTGTAATAAAACTAATCTTTAATACATCATCTCAACCCCAATGTCATATTGCAAATAATACCTGCATTCTTTGTGATACTCAGGTCTACCATCATCTGACTGCTTGTTGGTTTGTACACTGGTGGTCCTCTTCCTTGAGTTGAGGGTGATAAATGAAAAGGAACCCCTACCAGTTGTGATCATGACTCAATAGCTGTCCAGCAGGATAAGAGGGCAATTCAAATCTTGCCTCTTTCGGCTGTTTTAGGAATCATGGCAGCTGTTGGGACTAGGACAGCAGGAATAGCGACTTCACTGACTTCGTTATTATCAGCTTTTTTCCTAGTTCATCCAGGACCTCCAGCAAGTGGCTCAGACAACACTAGCTCTCGAAGGATAGATTAACTCCCTGGCAGCAGTAGTACTTCAAAACTGATTAGGATAGGATCTCCTTGCAGCTAAAGAAGGTGGCCTTTGCATATTCCTCCAGGAGGAATGCTGATTTTAGGTCAATCAGTCAGGTATAGTAAAAGACAAAATCCAACAACTCCAGACAAGTCTACAAAAGGCCTCTAGCTCTTGGGGAGAAATGGATTCTCCCATTCCTCACATCTCTTCTGCTCATCTTTCTGCGTTTACTTTTTGCACCCTGCTTTATTGACTTCTTCTTTACATTCCTCCAACAACAAATGCAAATTGTCTAAATTCTCTAAAACAAAATTCTCTAACCAAACCATTAATAAGTTACTTTTACAGGTTTATCAACCTCTGCCCAAAGAACCAGATGACAATGACCTTCCAATCAACTCTGATGGTTGGGACCAGCCATACGCTGAGAATGACAAAGTTCCTAATTAGCAGGAAGTAGCTTGAAGAGCAAAGGTCGCCCCTATACCCTCCCCACCATCATCCCCCTTCCTAGCTCCTGGCTTTTTAATAAAAAAAAAAAAGGAGGAATGTTGGGATCCATAAGCAGGCATCTCTATAGCCAACCCCAAGGGACCTCACAAACAGGATATCAGGCATCTGTGAAACTACCTGCAGACCACCTGAATCCATCTGTTCATGCTCTGGGTCACCTTATAAGAGAACTCATACCAGCTGCTCTCTCTCTCTCTCTCTCTCTCTCTCTCTCTCTCTCTCTCTCTCTCTCTCTCTCTCTCTCTCTCTCTCCTACCCTGCCCAGAGATGGTATCTGTGACCCTCTCCCCCTTCCTTTAATAAAACCTCCCACGTGGAACCAGTCACATGGCATGATTTAGGAACCTGCCACATAACTTTGTTGCACAATCTTAACAGGCCTTATTAAAGAACATGTGTAGGAGTAGGCTTTTAGGTTTTAGAAGTCCACACCAGGCCCAGGATCATTCTCTCTCTGCTTCCTGCCTACAGATTAGAATGTATGCTCGAAGCTATTGCTTCACCACCATGCTCACCTACAGACACGGTCCTTCCCAAGATGATCATGGGCTAACTTGCTAAAACTGTCAGCAAGCCCTCAATTAAATACTTTTTTATAAGTTGCTTTGGTTATGGTGCTTTACCACAGCATTAAAAAGTAAGTAAGACAGAAGGTAGTATCAACAGTGGAGTATTGCTGTGACAGGACTTCCCAAGCTATCTGTTGAAGGAAGGTGGCAGACTTTAGGACTTTGGGTTAGAAACAATCTCGAAAATTTTAAGCATGGCTTAATGTGCCACCCTAGTAGGAGCATGGAAGACATTAATGCTGAAGGCAATGTGGACTATGCAGGCCCAGCTAGAGGTTTCAACTGGGTATATTATCTGTTAGACTAAAGACCTTTTGGCAAAGAATGCAGTAGTTTTTTTGTCCTTTTCCTAAAAAAAATCTGCTTGAGGCTAAGTAGAAGAGTCTATAGGAATGTAGCAAAGGAAATTTCAAGACAGCCTCATATTGATAAAAGCATATAGTTATCAGTGATCAGTCTTTTTTTTTTCTTTTTTCTTGGGGGGGGGGGAGTGAGGTTGTTGCGACAGAGTTTCTCCTCTTACCTTGGCTATCTTGAACTTACATTGTAGACGAAGTTGGACTCAAACTCACAGAGATTTGCCTGCCTCTATCCCCCTGAGTGCTGGGATTAAAGACATGTGCCACCACACCTGGTTTAGTGATCATGCTTATGCAGCTCTACAAAGAAAAAGAACAAGAACAGCAAAGAAAAACATAAATTGTTCAATTTGATGACAAAAAGAGAATCAAGAAATGTAATGTTGGAGCCAAACCCTGTGAACAAGCAGATGAAAAGTTTACAGAAAAGTCTAATACATAATGAAATAAAAAGAATAATTCCCTCAGGGCAAGACCCCACCCAGCTAAGATTCCAACTCCTGAAAACAAGAATTATAGGAAAGTTTAAACCCAAAAGAAATCTATCAACAATTGAAAGCATATGCAAAGTATTAGGCAAAGCTCCTTGATTTTCTTTCTGCTGTTCTCCTGAGAACTTCCTTGGGACTAAATTGCAGTAGCTTCATTAAAGGTCATAGATCCAGAGTATGGACTTGATCTAACTTATAGTAAGATATCTGACAACTCTATATGAAAGCTTCAGACCTAGCCAGGGGGCCAGAGTTGACAATACTTTACTCTCAGAGAAAGAACAGAGATTACTACTGTGCCCCTTATGTTAGTTCAACAAAGGAAAATGATACCTATTACAAGGTAATCCTTTCTTGAAAATTAAAAAAAAAAACACTACTGAAAGAAAAGGGGGAAGTTGAATTTTAAAAGGCAAACAAGGCGCTGATGACAAGGCACAACATCAAGAGCACTTATTGTTTTTACAGAGGGTACAGGTTTGGTTCTCAAAAGCCATGTGTTGCAAACTCCTGTCCACATTTCCATATCTGAAAATTACGATGCCTTCTTTTGGCCTTCATGGTAACCAGGCACACACATGTATACATGGTATACATATATACATGCAGCCAAAATACTCATTTAACAATATCAAATGAATATTTAAAAGTATATTAGTACCTAATACAGATAAAAGCAAACAAAAGAAAAAATGCCACCAACAAACTAACTCCATGTATATAAGTCCTAAGTGGAAAAACAAAAACAGGAAAACATGCTTTTGGAAAAGTTTCTAATTCCATTTTCATTGATTCTTGTAAGAGTGAATTGGGAGAACTTTAAACGACTTAAAGAACATAGGAATGGACTAATAAGTGTAAAAACTAAGAACCAAGTTAAATTAAAATTTCATCCTATGATGGAAAAATTGCAATTGGTAAAAAAAAAACTGAAATGATGTTTGGAAATTTAAAGAATAATAATTCAAATTAAAAGGTAAGTAGAACACTCACCCAAGACAGTGGGCAATGTAGAAAACAATATTAGTTCTGGGGAAAAAAAGGCACAGGAATCAGATCTTTCAGAGAATATAAAAATAAATTTAAAACATTAATGGAACTTGGGATTGTTGGGATACAATCAAAAGACCAAATATTTTAATTGTGGAATAAAAATATGATATACAAATTTAGGGAATATTTTCAGTAAAATCATACATGAATAATTCCTAAACCTAGAAAGAGGTGCCCAGAGAAGTATAGGAAGCTTACCGAACATTAATAAATAAGTACATAAGAAGATATTTCATATGCCCCATTAAGATAGTAAAATTAGAGACAAAAGAAAAAGAACTTAAAGTTGTAAGAGAGAAGCATCAAATTACTTATATAGGTAGTAGTATCATAAAAACAACTGATTATTCGACAAATTGAAAAGCAGAAGGGATTGGAAAGGTGTATTTTAAATTCTAAATAACCATAACTGCTAGCAAAGGTAATTTATTACACCTAGCCAAATTATGTAATAGAACTAAGGATGAAATAAAAACGTTTCCAAATCAAAATGCACTAAATGAATCTATGACCACAGAGGCAGCTTTACAGGTGGTACTGGAAGAAATAATACAGATTGAAAATAGGATAATCACACCAAGACACTCTAGGAATGAACAGTATAAGGACAGTTAATAAAAATATCTTTAAGAAGATACCACAAATCAAAAAAATAAAAAATAAAAAAACAGAGACAATTAAACTCTTATAATTGTAACTGAATATTATGAGTCATTTCCATAATAAAAAGAGAACAACTAGCAGACTGGATTAGAAAACAGGATCTAGGCCTTTTCTGATCCAAAGAAACATATCACAGCAAAAGACACACAATACCTTAGAGGTAAAAGGATGATATACATGTTTTCAAGCAAATGAAACTAAGAAAAAAGCAGGTATAGCCAAACTAATGTGACAAGATAAACTTCATCCCAAAAACTGTTAAGAAACATGAAGAATATAATTTCATTCCCATAATTAATAATGGGAAAATCCATCCAGAGAAAATTACAATTGTAAATGTATTTGCAATAAATTGCACATTTGATTTAGTAAAGCAAAACCTTCTAGGTGTAATGCAATAGAATAGCCCCAATACATTGGTAGTGGATGATTTCAACACCCTACTCTCAGCAGCAGATAAGTCTTTCAAAACTAAACACAAAAAATCAACTAAAGTTAATGACACTCCAATCAAAAGGCCCTAACAGATACCTATAGACTATTTCATCAAAATACTAAAGAGTTCACATTTTTTAATGTTATTTATTTATTTTTATATCAATCACAGGTTAGGTACTTTGCATCCCAGGCATAGTGCCCTCCCTCATTCCCTCCCACTCTCCCCATCCCTCTCTCATCTCCTCCCCGCCCCCTCCAAGTCCACCAACAGGGGAGGATCTCCTCCCCTTCCATCCAAACCCAGTTCATCTTGTCTCCTCAGGGCTGGCTACCATGTTCTCCCCTGGGATCTAGCTAGGCTATTACTCCCTGGCGTGTATGGGGGCGGGTCAAAGAGCCAGCCATCGAGTTCGTGACTGACACAGTCCCTGTTCCCCTCACTAGGGTCTTCAGTTGGACACCGAGCTACCATGGGCCACATCTGAGCAGGGTTCTAGGCCATATCCATACATGGTCCTTGGTTGGAGAAACTATCTCTTACAAGACCTCTGTGCCCAGCTCAGGTTGGTCTTTGTGGAGCTCTTGTTCTCCCCAAGTCTTATTAACTTCCCCTATTTTTATTATTATTTCCTGCCCTCTGCGGAAGGCTTCGTTGTGAGTCTTAATATCTGCTTTGCTATATTGCTATATTGATTCTTTCAGAGGCCCTCTTTGGTATGCTCCTGTCCTGTTGCTTGTTTTATCCTCCACTCAATGTCCATCCCATTTGTTCATCTAAACGAGCATTGATCATACCTACCTGGGGTCCTCCTTCTTGTCTATCTTCCCTAGGTGTATAGATTTCAGCATGACCTTCGTATCCTATAGGTCTATATAAGTGAGTATATACCATATGTTTCTTTCTGCTTTGGGGATACCTCACTTAGGATGATCGTTTCCAGGTCCCACCATTTGCCTGCGAATTTCATGATTTCCTCCTTTTTAATTGCTGAGTAGTATTCCATTGTGTAAAAGTACCAATGTATCCATTTCTGTATCCATTCTTCAACTGAGGGGCATCTGGGCTGTTTCCAGGTTCTGGCTATTACAAATAAAGCAGCTATGAACATAGTTGAGCAAATGTCCTTATTGTGTACTTGAGCATCTTTTGGATATATGCCTAAGAGTGGTATAGCTGGGTCTTGATGAATCACTATTCCTAATTGTCTAAGAAAGCACCAAATTGATTTCCAGAGTGGTTGTACAAATTTGCATTCCCACCAGCAATGGAGGAGGGTTCCTCTTTCTCTACAACCTCTTCAGCATGCATTGTCACTAGTGTTTTTGATTTTAGCCATTCTGGTGGGTGTAAGGTGAACTCTCAGGGTCGTTTTGATTTGCATCTCCCTGATGGCTAAGGACATTGAGCATTTCTTTAAGTGTTTTTCTGAGTTCACATTTTCCTAAGAAGCCCATGGAACTGTCTTTCAAAGCAAGTCTCACCAAATTCCGTAAAACTGAAAATAACATTACATATCCATCATACCATAATGAAATAAGGCTAGTCACCTACAGCAATAGAAATTACAGAATGTAGTAAATACATGGATTTCAAACAAAATACTACTGAAAGATTACTCTTCACTGGAATAATCAGGAAGGAAACAAAATTTCCTAGAAATGAATGACATTGAAAACATAGCATATCAAAAGCTATTGGATACAGTGAAGGAATGCTTAAGAGGAAAAGATTTAGCTCTAAATTCATACATCAAAAATTAAAGTTCTAAAATAAATAAATTTATAATGCCATATAATGTATTGGGGAAAAAAGTCAACCAAACTGAAAGAGGCTATGAAGGACGGACTGCAGTGAGGAAGTTTTCTGAAGATGGCCAAACATTTTGCGTGTCTGTGATGGGTGTACCTTGAAGAGGCATGGCCCTAGGAACTTTGTCTTTGTACCACTTCTTGGTGCTGCTATGCCTTCCCATAATTTTCATTTCTGAATTCCTCATATATCTGGCATGGTGCAAGTGGATGTAGGGAGACCCTCACTGTCTATAGTCTGGTGTGATTGATTGCTCTGTGGGCATCTGTTGGGCAAATTTTCTGCAGATGAACATGAAGATGTACTTTCATGAAATAATACTGTTTAGATGAATTTATGATTTTATAATTTCAGATAATGATTTTATAGAATTTCTGAACTGATTCAAGTTATTTTACAGCCCCCCCCCCTCTGCCGCAGAGTAGCAAAAGCTGCAAGAAAAAAAAAATTCTGTGAGCCTTCAGGCAGCACCCTTTTTATATTATCTTGTTTGGTTCCTTAAGCTTATGCCTTCCTTCCAAACCCCATCCCCCTCCAACCCTAGGTAGGAGAGAAAGAAAGTATAAGGGATAGGGGCTGTTGACTTAGTTCCTGCTGATTAGGGTTGTTGGGTTCTTTGGGCAATGGCAATCTCAGTCAGCAGGATATCTAGTAGTCCAGCTAACTAGCAACAACAAACAAGCAAATGCAGCAGCAGAATTAAAAAGCAGCTTTCTTCCTCTTCTCACCATTCTCTCAAAGCTTCCTTTCTCTCTCTCTCGGTGTAGGCCCTCAAAGCTTTTTTCAAAGTGTCATTTCTTCTTTCAGAGCATTCTCCTGTATTTATACCCTCTCTGAGTCCTCAGAATTCCACTAACTGATGCTAGCAAAGACCAGGCCCCTCTCTGAGCTGCATCAAGCAATTATCAGCTGTGGATAACTGAAAACAGCCCCGTATTCCACATCTGTGAGTAAAACAAAATACTATTTACATAACAAAACTGAGTTGTTAAGGAAACTCAAACTTCTACTACATCTTCATGTGTCACAAACAAGAAAATTGCATTAGCAAGAGAAATAGGTTTGGGACAGACTTATGACCAAGAAAAGACATTAAGTCTAGGTTATGTCCAGAAATGAGATTGGTATGTCATGAATAGAGAATAGATAATTAGCTAATTTTGCTATATGAAACTTTAAAAATAAGACATAAAATAGATCACCTGTTTCTTAGAATAAACCTTATTAACCTATGACAATAAAACTATTTCTTTGAACTTATTATGTACTTACAGAATGGAAGATACATTAAAAAACTTTAAAAAACTATTGCTTTGAACTTATAATGAGCTTTTGGAATGAAAGATACATAAAAGCTATTTCTTTGAAATTATAATGAACTTTTGAAAGGAGAGCTAGATAAAAAATGTTTGGTTAAGTGTGACTTTTAATAGAAAAACATGTAATCAATAATCCTGCTGTAACTCCCTCCTGTGTAACAAATTTATCTGTTTTTTATGATTGCTTTTATGGCTATGAGACAATTTTTCTACTTATTTAAAGAACTTTGTTTTATGGAGTATAAAAATGCTATGAGAGAAAAAGGTTCTTGTTTCTGGAGTTGGAGTTTTTGTCCCATCTACCATCCACCAAATATGTATGTATATATGTGTGTATGTATATATATATATATATATATATATGTATGTGTATATATATATATATATACATATATATATGTGTGTGTGTGTGTGTGCGTGTGTGAAGTTGTTGAAGTTTATTGGAGTTTGTTAGGTTGCAGCGTGCCTTTGCTTCCTCCACTATGTGTGAGTGTGAGTGTGTGGTTTTTCCTTCTTTTCTTTTTCTCCAGGCTAGCCACTACAAGTGCCCTAAGTGAGATGCTATCAGCAGTAGCTACTAAAGTGTTAAAAGAGTTCATTGTTTCTCATCTGCTAAAAGCCTTGCTGGCTTCCTCCTCCTTTCTCCCCTTTTAATTGCCTGCAGGTATCAGCAGAGTCCCTGAGTTACCAGAAACTATCAGCCTCTGGCTTCTTTTGCCAACTCTGTGCCTATCTTCTTAGTCTACCCTGACCTGTCTAAACTCTTCTTCAACAGCAAATCAAGCTAAACTAAAAGAGCGTAGATGGGAATGAATGAACAAAATCAGGTCTGGAAAAATTATATAGAAACACATACACACACGCAAAAGTATATGGAAACACACACATGCATGCAAATGATTTCCTTAATGAACAAAAATCCAAAAATCCTCAAAAACACACTATTCATCATGACTAATCTATCATTATTCCACTGATTCAGGACTGGTTCAATTTAGATAAGTAAATGTAATTCCTAACATAAAAATATTGAACAGGCTGAAAATATGTAAGAATCACAATAGGGGTAGAAAACATTTTTGACAAAATCCAGCCTCTCTACATGACTAAATTCCTGGATATTTGCCTAGGATGTGAGTAGCATATGCCAGTAAAATAAAGGCTGTGCATAACACACCTATACCAAAAATTACACTAAATAAAGACACACTCAAGGATCTAGGTCCCCTACAAAGATGTAGCAAATGGGCAGCTTAGGCTTCATATGGGTTCTTTAGTAAGGGAAACAGAGACTTCATTGGACAGGAACCCACTTGCTAGCTTTTTGGTCAATTCCCCCTGGGGAGACTGCCTTACCAGGCCACAGGGGAAGAGGACATACTCAGTCCTGATACAATTTGAGGAGCTGTGGTGGATGGGAAAGGAAGCTCCCCTTTTCTGAGGAATAGGCAAGGAGAAGGGGGGAGAGATGGGGCTATAATCAGCATGTAAAGTGAATAAAAGAGTAATAAAATTTAAAAATAAATACATAAATTCACATATTTGTAGTCATAGAAAAAGGCCATGCATGACAAACCTATACCAAAAATTATACTAAATAAAGACACACTCAATGCCTTCTCTGTAACGACAGGAACAAGACAAGGATGTTGATGTTCTAAAACTCTTTACAATATATTCATTTAAGCATTAACGAGAACAGCACCAGAAGAGACATAAAACTGATATAAATGAAAAAAGAAGTAACAAGAGTATTCCCTTTTGCAGTATTCTTAAGATACTGTGCATAAGAACCTAAACATAAGAGACGCTAAAGACTCCACCCAAATCTTTTTACACCTGTGTCAAAGCACAGTTAAAAGAATGACATAATGACTTGGGGAAACTATAAGAGAGGCTCCAGGAAAAAAAAGGCATAGGGTCTTTTACCTCAGATGCATTTTGTTCCCTGAATTGTTCTTGGATGTGATTTCATAACTCCTGTGACAAAACATTTAAATTCAATTTATAAGACAGTTTTAGTTTTGATACATGTTGGAACATAGCTATAAAATCCAGTCTAGTAAAAGGATATGTTCAGTACTGTCCTCAGTGTACCCTGAATATGGATATGTCCTTCTGCTTGGCTTTTATGTTTTCCCAGATATAATCTGTCATACATACCAGGAAAAGGTGTTTAAGTTATTCTCTCCTGAAAAATTTCTGGGAAAGTGCTGATTATTAATATTTAGCATGTGCTTACTGGCATTTATTTACATGTATTTCTGATGTGAATCAACCTTCCTTGGGCCATTGCTTTCTTTGTTACATTCATGCATAAAAGTATACTGAAAATGAAGTAAAGTTGTCTGCAGCATTAGATTATAGTCTGCTCATTCTTTAATGTCTTCAAATGCCAGGTCTCCTAGACAGATTTGCATAGGTCAACAAAAGTAAAGACACCTTATATATCACCTTAGTGAATACACCTTACTATCAGTGAGATTGCAGGATGCAAAACCAACATGGAATAATCAATAGCCCTCCAATTTAACAATGAATGGCAGATTGAAAAAGAAATTGGGGAAACAATTCCATGTTTCAGACTCACAAGCACACAAAAGTTATATAAGTAGAACTGAACCTAACCAAAGTAATGAGAGAATTTTGTAACAAAGTTTTTCCAAAAAAAAAAAAAGCAGATTAATCCAAGATGGCTGCCATGAGAGGACACTGTGTCTGAGGAGTAGGACAGCAGAAACAATGCAGCGACCAGGACACTGAACTCTGGGACCTAAAACACCAGCATTTGTGATGGCCAGGTGTGCAGAACTCCTATGGCAAGGAAATCAAGTGGGAAAATCCTAGGGACACCCAGTCATTTCCCAGAAAAAACTCTGGGTGACCAGCGGCGCACAGCCCTGATCTGAATGAGCAGCTGCAGTGGGCGCCAACAGCCGCCATACCTGACTGGGTCACACAGTCTCTCGGCCAGACTGAGGAGGACCCGGGTACTGTTTTGTCTGACCTGCATACTGCGGGCACACACTGCTCGGCTCCACCAGCAAACACCTCAGTCCCTATATGTGTCCACTGGCCAGTCTGAGAAGGACCTGGGATCTGTTTCAACATACGGCAGGCACACACCGATCGCCAGCAACCACCTCAGTACGTGTGTGTGTGTGTGTGTGTGTGTGTGTGTGTGTGTGTGTACAGGCACCAGACTCAGAGGGCCTAGGGGACCGGTTTGACCGGCGTGCATACTGCGGGCGCACACTGCTCAGGTCCACCAACAGCCACCTTAGTCCCTGTGTGTCCACGGGCCAAACTGAGAAGACCGTGGGCACCATTGCAGACCTGCCTGCACACTGCTTGGCATCGCCTGCATCCACTCCAGACCAAGTGTGTGTGCCCCAAATACCATCTCAGACCCTGTTGCACAGTTCCTGGCCCAGAAGGGGACGCAAAGTCTCCAGTCGAGGGGAGAGCCCTTAGCAGCAAGTCCAGGGTGGAGCGTGGAGCCCCAGCTGACATCTCAAACCAGGACACTCAGCCTCCAGCACAGAGTGAGGAGCCAAGACTCAGGACCAGAGGGGTGACCAGCCTGCGGTGCTCACAGCTTCTAGTACAGAGCACGAAGCTGGGCACACAGAGCCCACAACAGACTTCAACTGAGGCATAACACACACTATCAAACCACCGGAACTGCCTGATCTTTTTTTTTCTTTTTTTTCCTTTTTTTTCAAACAGAATCTAGATTAAGACTTCTGTTAATTAACAAATCAGTCTTTTCTGTCTTTTGTCTATCTATGAAGATGGGCTCTTTTCTTCCTCCTATGTTGGTATTCCTTTTCTCTCTGGCTGCAGTGGGCTACTGAACTATGGTTTCCCTATCTTGTGAAAGCATTCCTAAGAGGTCTTTACTTCGAGAATAAATTAGACACTTGGTTGTTTTTTTTTCCCTCTATCTATTCAAGTACTCCATAACAATACAACTACCACGACCTTAGGCTAGTATGTTTGTTTCCTGCTCAGAGAGAAAATATGTATTGAGGTTTCAAGAAGGTACTGTTCAGCAAAGGAACATTTTAATCACAAAATAGATGTTCAAATGAACATATATACCAATTATAGCATCAACTGAAACACAGGAATATGAAAAAGCCTAATGAGTCCTCCACAGTATCACAAATAACCAACAGCTTTACTCAAAGTTTCTCAGAGAGATAAAGTGGCAGATGAATACTTCAGAAAGTAAAGAGATGAACAACAGAAGACAAACCAAGCAATGACTTCAATTGGGCATTGAGACAAGAATCAGCAGTCTCCACTAGAATATGGATGAGGGATAGAATAAACAGCTGTACAGAGGAAAGACTGAGTATCATAAAAGACACATTATAAGACAAAATTGAGAGTATGAGGGAGGAGAAGGACATATACAAAGACTGCAAATGAAAATCATAAATCCTCCAATCAAATCAGAGAACTCTGGGTTTCCAGCAGAGCTAACTAAGCAGAGAACAGAATATGTGCATGCATGACATGAATTTCAGAACACTACATTAGAATATCAGTGATAAATAAATAAGTTATAAGTATGACCACAGTGTCTAAACTCTGAGATACTTTAAAGATACTAAAGTCAGAACACGTGAAACTGGAGATTCTAAGATTTGCACATAGGGATATTCAGGTTCACTTTAGGAGTAACTCTCCAAGTCTCTAGAAAGAAACAGATATTCAAACATAAGATATTTAAATGGCCAAATAGACCTGAGAAGAATGGAAACTTATCTTGACATATTAGAGTCAGTGTGTTAAAAATATATAAATCTGAGCATGGAATCATACCATGGAGCAGACACAAAAGTTGACTTTTTCAATCCCTGATTTCTTTCTGACTGGAAACATAACCTCAGTCCGTGTGTGTGTCCACGGGCCAGACAGAGAAGGCCTCAGGCACCATTTCAGACAGGCCTGCATACAGCAGATGCACACCAACCCAAACCCACTGTGTGTGCCCCAAATATCATCTCAGACCGTGGTGCACAGCCCCTGGCCCAGAAGGAGGCGCCAAATCTCCATTCTAGGGGAGAGCCCTTAGCAGCAAGCCCAGGGCGGAGTGCACAGCCCCCAGCTGACATCTCAAACCTGGACACTCAAACTCTAGCAGAGAGTGAGGAGTAAAGACTCCAAACCAGAGGGGTGACCAGCCTGCAGTGCTCACAGCTTCTAGCACAGAGCATGAAGCCGGGCACACAGAGCCCACAACAGAGTTCAACTGAGACACAACACACACTAACAAATCACCCGAAATCCCTGATCTTCTTGAAGAATACTCTTGACACAAGAGATTGACAGATTCAGACTAAAGTACAGCCTTAAAGCACAAACAGCTCCCTGATTATATATATAAACAAATGCCCAGAAATCGGCGAAAGAACTCACCCAACAAAAATCAGGAAACCATGGCCCTACCAGAAACACCCAAAAGCAGTGGAGATTTTAATTCAGCAGAGACACAAGAAAATTATGTTAAAGCTTTGATTATGCAGATATTGGATGAACAAGAGGAGAGACAAAAGAGGAAATGAACAAGGCCCTCAAAGAAATGGAGAAGAAATTAACTGCCCACATACAGGAACAATCAAAGATAAACAGAGAGGAAACTTCCAAAATAGGAGACACAGTCAATCAGTTGAAAGAAATGGTACAAAGCATGAAAACGGAATTAGAATCTATAAAGAAGACACAAAGAGAGAAGAACCTGGAACTGGAGAATTTAGAGAAAAGATCAGGAACCACAAAGGGAAGCATCAACAATGAAATACAAGAGATGGAAGAGAGAATCTCGGGAGCTGAGGATACGTGGGCTGATATGAATTCCTCATTCAAGGAAAATAAAAAATCGGAAAAATCTCAAGCACAAAACATCCAAGAAATCAAGGATGCCATCAAAAGACGAAACCTACGAACAATTGGAATAGATGAAAAATAAGACTCCAGGCTCCAAGGAACGGAAAATGTTTTTAAGAAAATCATAGAAGAAAATTTTCCCATCTTAAAAAAAGAAATGTCCATAAACATACAAGAAGCCTACAGAACACCAAATACACTAGACCAGAAAAGAAATACCTCTCGTCACATCATAGTCAAAACACTAAACCTAACAAAACAAAGAAAAAATATTAAAGGCAGAAAGGCAAAAGGGTCAAGGACATCACAATTTTGAACATTTATGCCCCAAATACAAGAATACCTACATATGTAAATCAAACAATATTAAAACTGAAATCACACATTGATCCCAATACCCTAATAGTGGGAGACTTCAACACTCCACTCTCACCAAGGGACAGATCATCCAGTCAGAAGAAAAACAG
>CM053742.1:2838579-2884798 GCA_028658305.1 Pachyuromys duprasi
GAAATCAATTTGGCGCTTTCTTAGACAATTAGGAATAGTGATTCCTCAAGACCCAGCTATACCACTCTTAGGCATATATCCAAAAGATGCTCAACTACACAACAAGGACATTTGCTCAACCATGTTCGTGGCTGCTTTATATGTAATAGCCAGAACCTAGAAACAACCCAGATGTCCCTCACTTGAGGAATGGTTTCAGAAATTGTGGTACTTTTACACAATGGAATACTACTCAGCAATTAAAAAGGAGGAAATCATGAAATTCACAGGCAAATGGTGGGACCTGGAAACGATCATCCTGAGTGAGGTATCCCCAAAGCAGAAAGAAACATATGGTATATACTCACTTATATAGACCTATAGAATAGGAAGGTCATGCTGAAATCTACACACCTACAGAGGATATACAGGAAAAATGACTCAGGTTGGTAGGATCAATGCTCATTTAGATGAACAAATGGGATGGACATTGAATGGAGGATAAAACAAGCAACAGGAGAGGAGCATACCAAAGAGGGCTTCTGAAAGAATCAATATAGCAATATATCAAAGCAGATATTAAGACTCACAACGAAGCCTTTGGCAGAGGGCAGGAAATAATAATAAAAATAGGGGAAGTTAATAAGACTTGGGGAGAACAAGAGCTCCACAAAGAGCAAACTGAGCAGGGCACAGGGGTGTTATAGGAGACAGTTTCTCCAACCAAGTATCATGTATGGATATGTCCTAGAACCCAAGCTCAGAAGTGGCCCATAGTAGATCGGTGTCCAACTGAAGACCCTAGTAAGGGGAAAAGGGAATGTTTCAGTCATGAACTCGATGGCTGGCTCTTTGACTCTCCCCCATACACGCCAGGGAGTAATAATCTGGCTAGATCCCAGGGTCGGACATGGTAGCCAGCCCTGAGTAAACAAGATGAACTGGGGTCGGATGGAAGAGGAGGAGATCCTCCCCTTTAGGTGTACTTGGAGTGGGAGGGGAAGAGATGAGGGAGGGATGGGGAGAGTGGGAGGGAAAGAAGGAGGGGGCTACGCCTGGTATGCAAATACCTAACCTGTGATTGATATAAAAATAAATAAAAAAGAATAAAAAGCAATTGAGGAAGATGGAAAGACATGATCATCAGTTGGAAGAATTAATATTATAAAATTTTACTTCAAAGACTAGCCTACAGTAGCAAGCCTACTCAAAACTTCAATGCAATTTTTAAGAGCAGAAAAAAATATCTAAAAATATATTTAAAAAGCAAAAAGACAAGGACAATCAAAGAAACAGAACAAAATAAAACCTGGAAAGCATCACCATATCAGTTTTCAAATTATACTGCAGCATCATTGTTAGATAAACAGCATGGTACTGGCATAAAAACTGACATATATGTCAATGGAATAGAACTGAAAATCAGATATCAGCCCATGTTTCTTCAGCCATCTGATTTTCAACATTTAGGCCCAAAACAGAATTGGAAAAAAGACAGTATATTTAACAAATGATGCTCAGGAAAGTAGACTTTTATACGTAAAAAATTAAACTTGATCCTTATTTCTCACCCAGCATAAAACTCAATTACAAATGGATGAAGGACCTTTACATAAAACTTGGTAACACTATTTTGATAAAGGAGAAGGCAGGAATGTGTGTTATGTTGGGCTACAGGCAATTCAACTGGCCTACTCGATGGGGATTTTAGAGTCCTGACAACTCCAAGTCACCATCTGTGCCAGGTGTGTCATGTGCACAAGAAATAACCATCTTCCCTCCCCCCTGTCTCTGTCTCTCTGTCTCTCTCATACACACACACTTCCTTTGTTTTTCTCCCTCTGTCTCTCTCTGGGGTGCTCCCCTTCTTTCCCTTCCCCTCTTCCACAACAAACACCGTTTCTTATGCCAAATATGCTGGAACAATTTCTTAATCAACATTATGAAAACGTGTTATTACTTTTCTGTTCCTGTCATAAAACCTCATGATCAGAAACAACTTATGGAGAAAAGTACTTTATCTGGGCTTATGGTTTCAGAGGCATATATATTCCATCAGAGTATTGAGGCATAGTATCAAGTAGCAAGCAAAGTAGCAGGAACAGGAAGCCAAGAGCTCCAAACTCCAAGAACAAGCAGAGAAGAAAATAAAACCTTATTCCCAGTGAGTTACAATCTTCAGCAAAGCTGCATCACTTAAATTTCCCCAACAACTGGGGACTTTTCATTCTGATTTTACACCCTGGCTCCAAAATACTCATGGCCATATCATGATGCAAAAAGGAATATAATAAAATTTACCTTCCCATAATCTTTTATAGGTTCAACACTGTTTAAAATTCCTACATTTCTTCTGAGACTCTAAGCAATCTATTAATTGTAAGGCCCTATAAAATAAAAAAGCAAATTGTAAGCTTCCAATAAATAATGTCACACTACACATTACCTATCTCCAAGAAGAATTTGGGAATAATGAGGAAATACCAGAAAAGACCAAGGTTAAAACCCAGCAGGCCAAATGCCAAATGCTCTAGTTCCACATCCAGTATCAAATAGCTGAAATGGTTCAGCTCCTCCAAGCATTGCTACTTGAAACATACATTTCTCTCTTGGGATGCTTCTACTCCCTATTTATACCCATTCTTGACAGATTCTTACAGCACTTACATCACCAATAGCTTGGCATCTCCAGGGCAACCCAAACACTCCAACAGCTTCATGAGATGGCCTCCCAGGGCTTCCTGCCTCTCTGGGCTTCATGGACAGAATCCACTGCCACAAATTGTCTGGCCTCATCCCCTCTTCAATAATGCAGAGGTCACATTAGCAGCACTACTTTTATTCAGTTGTTTTTGCAAAATAGCATGGGGTTGAGACAGGTTTTCGTGGTTGTCCTTCTGCCTGGTGGATGCCTCCCAGCAGCCCAAGAAGTCAGGAGGGGCTGGAGTCTAGACATGGAGGAGGCCAGAACTGGACAGGGCACACACACCCTGGGCACAGCTGATAGCTAGTTAAACTTTACTTCCAGAGAACAAAGAATATATACCCCTTAGGGGAGTGGTTGGGGGGATTCCAAGAACAGGTGTACATATTTGGTTGAAACTAGGCACTTCAAGGATGCTTGATTTGCATTATACAACACATTCTTATTGTCAGTGCTTGCTTAACATATAGATAAGCTCAGGGATGGGGGGTGGCTAGCAAGGAGCTGTGTCTGAGGTCACATATCAAGTGTGGCAAGAGGAATCTGTTATATAAAGGCACTCTAGAAAGTCAGGCACAGAGCAGACGATACCGCCTAGAGGAAGAAGTTCTGCCTTTAGTGTAGAGCTCTTAACGGCTATCCAGTCCAGGCAAGAACTGCAACCTCACCCAGCAGGGTACCTCTAACATCTTCCCCTGTTTTATTTTGTAATGGAGAAATGGCCTCATGAGTTTTAAGGAAGTTTTCATCTATACTGAGGGAGTGTAGGGCCTGTTAGTGTACTATGGCCTCATTGGTGGTAATTCTAGCAATGGTGGTAATCTCTTAACCAGCAGGGTACCTCCAACAGGTTTTCTTGGTGTATCCCTGGCTGTCCTGGAACTTGCTATGCATGCCAAGCTGGCTTCAAACTCAGATCTGCCTACCTCGGCCTTCCTAGTGCTGGAGTAAAAAAAAGGTTTGTGTGACTGCCTAGCTATTCAGTTGCTTTCTATTAGCTAAAAAAGGTCACACCTCCCCTCACCAAATAACAAACCAATTGATTACTAAGTATTTGCATACAGGAGAAAATAGGAGGATTACTTATTCAATCAACATCAATGAATAGTTTTACTTTGTCAAATAAAATAAATACTTAATAAAATACATAACAGAAATCATTTCCTTTTGACTTTCACATTTTTAGCAGGTCTTGAAATAGAACTCCAGATATTTTTTTTTATGTTAGACAAACACTGTACCATTGAGATACACCTCCAACCCATAATTTGAATATTGTTAACTGTGTAAGAGTATAGAATTAACCACATTCCCACCACTATGGGGTCATCATCAGGCATCCTCTATGTATCTCCTTTATCTTCCTCAGATGCACTAATAAACCTCTACAGGTCTACCCCATGCTTTTCATTTTGAGGAGTAACATATTTGTTTTTTAAAAAATATCTATTTTTTGTAGTAGTATATTTGGAGATTCAATATCTTGAAATACAGATAAATGTTTTTTTTTCAATCAAGAATAGTGTTGTTAGGGAAAGGAACAATGTTTTATGACATCTAGATATTAACTCTGAAGTCTGACCAAGTCTAAATGATTTTTTAATTATTATTATTTTACATGTGTTTATGCATGCCTACAAGTAAGGTTGTATAAGAGAAGTGTAGGCATGGACATTCAGAAGAGTGAAAGATGACCAGACCACTGCCAGACAATCATGAAAACAAAAATAGACAGCTTCAGTAGGGTCCTTATTCTTCCTCTCAGAGTTGGACCCTGTCTCTAGATCTTTGCAACAAACTGTTAACTATTAACAAACTGTTAACTGCAGGAAAGTAGGAAATTAACTTGGATGATTTGAGGCTTGAGATGAATCATGGAGAAGAAGAGAGAGGAAAAAGGAGGGTCCCAGAAGTCTATAAAATGTTTGACACAGAACCACCTGGGAACCTTCCCAGCACTGGTACCCCTTATTTGAAGGGTTCTGAGTGTTCTCCTGAAGTTTCTTTTCTTTTCCACTCTCTCAGACTTTTGCTTTCAAAACCTCTGTGTCTCTGGCCTTCCAGATTCTACTTGTTTCTTATGAACGTTAATACAAAAATACTTAATAAAATACTCACAAACCGAATCCAAGAACACATCAAAAATATCATTCACCATGACCAAATAGGCTTCATCCTGGGCATGCATGGGTGGTTCAATAAATGGAAATCTATCAATGTAATCTACCATGTGAATAAACTGAAAGAAAAAAAAACACATGATCATCTTCTTAGATGCCAAAAAAAGCATTTGATAAAATTGGACACCCATTCATGTTTAGAGTCTTGGAGAGATCAGGGATACAAGGCACATATCTAAACATTGTAAAGACAATATACAGTAAGCCTATAGAGAACATCAAATTAAACAGAAAGAAATTTAAATCACTCCCACTGAAATCAGGAACAAGGCAAGGCTGCCCACTCTCTTCATGTAGCTTCAATATAGTACTTAAAGTTCTAGCTTCAGCAATAATTCAAATAAAGAAGATTAAGGGGATACAACTTGGAAGGGAAGAGGTCAAAGTCTCCCTATTCACAGATGATATGATATATACATAAGTGACCCCCAAATTTCTTTCAGAGAACACCTACAGCTGATAAACACCAGCAGGAAGGTGCTGGATATGAAATTAACTCAAAAAAATCAGTAACCCTCCTATATATAAATGACAAACTTTTTGAGAAAGAAATAGGGAAACAAGACCCTTCAAAATAGCCACAAAAAGCATAAACTATCTTGGTGTAACTCTAACCAAGCATATGAAAGCCTTGTATGAAAAACACTTCAATCTGAAGAAAGAAATTGAAGAAGAAATCAGAACATGGAAATATCTCCCATGCTCATGCATCAGTAGGATAAACATAGTAAAAATAGCCATCTTACCAAAAGTCAGTGCAATCCCCATCAAAATATCAATACAATTCTTTACAGACCTTGAAAGAACAATTCTTAGACCTGAGTATTCTTCTTTTCTTTTCCAGATAGGATAAACATACTAAAATCTGTATACCTAAAGAAGATAAACAAGAAGGAGGACCCGGGGTAAGATGATCAATCCTCACTTAGAAAGACAAATGGGATAGACATTGGAAGTAGGAGAAAACAAGTAACAGGACAGGAGCCTACCTCAGAGGACCTCTAGAGAACTCTACCTAGCAGTGTGTCGGAGCAGATGCTGAGACTCATGGCCAAGCCTTGGTCAGAGTGCAGGGAATCATAAGAAGGGAGGAGGAGTTAGTGTGGCCTGAAGAGGACAGGAACTCCACAAGGACCAAATATATCTGGGCACAGGGGTCTTTTCTGGGACTGTTTCTCCAGCCAAGAACCATGCATGGATATAACTTAGAACCCCTGCTCAGATGTGGCCCATGGTGACTCAGTGTCCAGGTGGGTTCCCTGGTGAAAGGAGCGAGACTGTTTCTGACCTGGACTTGGTGTCTGGCTCTTTGACACCCCCCTGATGGGG
Organism: Pachyuromys duprasi; assembly: GCA_028658305.1. Taxonomy (NCBI): domain Eukaryota; kingdom Metazoa; phylum Chordata; class Mammalia; order Rodentia; family Muridae; genus Pachyuromys; species Pachyuromys duprasi. The sequence goes on from CM053742.1 coordinate 2,844,772, forward strand.
GGGTTGCTAGGCCACTGTGTAGGACATTGCAGCAGTCCTGAGGAGACCTGATGGGCTGGGGTAAGATGGAGGGGGGCACCTCCCCTATCAGTGGACTTGGGGAGAGTTGGGAAGGGGATGTGGAAGGGAGGGTGGGATTGGGGGGGGGGCTGAGAGAGGAGGCTACAGCTGGGATATAAGGTAGATAAACTGTAACTAATATAAAATACAAAATTTTAATTAAAATTAATTATTTAGTTATAAAAAGAAAGAACAATTCTCATCTTCATATGAAAAAACAGAACACCCAGAATAGCTAACACAATCCTGTATAATAAGAGATCTTCTGGAGGTATCTCTATCACTGATCTCAAGCTGTACTTTAGAGCAACAGTGATAAAAACTGCAGGGTACTGGCATAGAAACAGACTGGTGGACCAATGGAATTGAATTGAAGACCCAGAAATAAACCCACACACCTATGAACGTTTGATATTTCACAAAGGAGCCAAAACCATATAATGGAAAAAAGACAGCACCTTCAACAAATGCTGCTATTCTAAAAGGATATCTACATGTAGAAAAATGCAAATAGATCATTATTTATCACAATGAATTAAACTAAAGTCTATGTGAATCAAAGACCTCAACATAAAACCAGCCTATAGTCTGGGAAAAATCTTCACCAACCCTATATTCGATAGAGGGCTAATATCCAGAATGTGCAAAAAAATCAAGAAATTAAACACCAACAAACCAAATATTTCAATTAAAAATGGGGTATAGAGCTAAGCAGAGATCGAAACAGAGGAATATCGAATGGCAGAAAAACACTTAAAAATGCTCAACATCATTAGTCATCAGTGAAACGCGAATCAAAACAACTCTGAGATTCCATCCCATACCCTTCAAAATGGCTTAAAAGAAAACTCAAGTGACAGCACATGATGACAATGATGGAGAGAATGGGGAACACTTCTCCATTACTGGTGGGAGTGCAGACTTGTACAACCATTTTGGAAATCAATTCAGCATTTACTCAGACTATTGGAAATAGTACATCTTCAAAGCCCAGCTATCCCTCTCCTAGGCATATGACCAACAGATGCTCTACCATACAACAAAGACATTTGCTCAACTATGTTCATAGCAGCCTTATTCATAATAACCAGAATCTGGACACAACCTAGTTGTCCCTCAACCAAAGAATGAATACAGAAATTGTGGTAAGTTTAGAAAATGGAATACTACTCATCTATTAAAAACAAAGAAATCATAAAATTAACAGGCAAATGGGTAGAAATAGAAAAGATCATCCTGAGTGAGGTAACCCAGAACCAGAAAGATGCACATGTAATTTACTCACCTATAAACAGATACTATTCATATAGCACAAGATAAACATACTATAATCCATAGATCTAAAGAAGTTAAATAACAAGGAGGACTCTAAGGAAGATTTTTAATTAGCATTCAGAAGAGCACATAGAATAAACACTGTTGAAGAGAGGGAACAGGACTGGAGCCTACCATAAATGTCTCCTAAGAGACTCCATTCATCAGGGATCATAACATGCCAAGAGTCACATCAAAATTATGGGCTGAGCCAGAGAGCTGCAGGGAAGAGTGAGGAGAGAGAAGGACCCAGAAGGGACAGGAGCCCCACGAGGAGACCAATATAGACAACACTCTAGTACCAGGGGATCTGCAGAGACTAATGCACCAACCAAGGACCCTTCATGGAGAGGACCTAAAACCCCCTGCTCAGATGTAGCCCATAGGTGTTCAGTCTCCATGTGGGTACATTAATGAGGGGAGGAGGGGCTGTCTCTGATATGGAATCTGTTGTCTGCTCTTTGATAACTACTCCCCAGTGGGGTGGACTCAACAGGACAGAGAGCAAGAGTATAGAGTCAATCCTTATGAGACCTAATAGGCTAGGGTCAAATGGTAGCAGAGGAGGACTACCCCTTTCTAAGGATTAGGGAAAGGGGATAGTGGGAAAGAAGGAGGAAGGGTGGGAACAGGAAGAGTTCAGGGAGGGGTCTACAATCAGGATGTTAAGTGAATAAATTTAAATTAAAAAATCTTTGGGGTTAAAATAATAAAGAAGAAAGAATTTTTGTTTCTTGATAGATCTCAAATACAAGTATACCAAATCAGTAACTAGATAAAAACGTGAGACTAGGGTAGTAAATTTATGGTGATATCATATCAGAAAACACCAAGCCTGATCCTTTCATTAACATCTATCTTGACCATATTATTTAGCAAGAATGATCCTTGGTAGCTATTCTTGGAATTAGAGGCATTAACTGTATTTCCAATTTTTCAAATATAGTGAATGTTCATGGAAAAAAGACTTGAGAGAAAATTACCCATGTTAGATAAGCTTTATTAGTAAGGAGGCTCATGAGCATGGGCAACCATGTTCAGGCACTGAAGTAAGAGAGCATTAAAAGAAATAACGTAATAATACAGGCAGCCTAAAGGAGACTTAAAAGGAGGGATTTCCGTTAAAGGGCTGAGGGGATGTTCTGAGTCAGGTTTTCATGATATGTTGTGGTAAATTCCACATCATATGATATAGACTTGTCTAGCATCTGCTGCAAAAGTCACAAAGTAAGAAGGCACTGGGACCATACTTTAAAGTTGCTCTAGTGTTGGGAAGCACATCATGGGGAAAAGAAGTGCCCTGGTTTCAGGACCTTAATGTTCTGCCAGTCATGTCTGATGTCTAAGAGTTCATTGTCCTAGAGGACAGATTGCAGAGTATTATGACCAGATCTCTGGGAGAAGGAATGCGGTATCTTGAGGATCAGTGATTTAACTGTAATAGCTTATTTTTCTATCATTACTGTCTTTCAATTAACATTTTTTCTGCTGCTAGGATTAAATCAGGGGTATGTACAAGGAAACACTTGCAACACTGAGCCTTTTACATAGCTTCATCAAATACACATATTAACATTAAGGTGTTTAAGATATGCATGTGTAAATATGTGTGTATACATATAGTGGTATGTATGTGTACACAGAGTGGTGTGTATATCTGTATGTGTGTGTAAATACAGCGCTAGAGCTGACAAGATTTTATTTTTTAAATGTTAGTTACAGTTTATTAACTTTGATTCCCAGCTGTAGACTGCTCCCTCATTCCCTCCCAATCTCACCCTTCTTCCTTCATCTCTTCCCTGCCCCTTTCGAAGTCCACAGATAGGGGAGGTCTCCTCCCCTTTCATCTGACCCTAGCTTCTCAGGTTTCTTCAGTACTGGCTGCAATGTCCTTATCTGTGGCCAGTAGGCTGAAATGGCTGAAACTTCAGTTGTGAGGTCACAACAGGTTGGAATTTGATTACACCACATAATTCTGTGAACTGGGGAGCATGACTACAGTCTGCCCAAGAGCTTGGGCTGACTGGATCAAGTCAGGGGACCCAGAGACTGTGAGAGGATCGTGAGACAAGCAGTGTGTCCTGGGGCCTGCTGGCCCAACTCACTGTTTGTTCTGAAGCCTTGCTGGTCACTAGTTCACTTGGTGACCCCATTCAAGGTCAGTACAGGCTCTATCCTTCTGTCTTGTGTAGTCTATGCTATGGGGTTGAATACACACTTGAACATGTACAGCTGACCTTCTTCAGTGTATACTTTCACAGTAATATGTACATTCACACCATTGTGGAATGATCATCAACCATCTTCCACAATGGAAATGAATTTTAGTGAATTCAGCTCCTCTTTCTTCCCTGTTGCGGCTCTTAGATACTGAGAGTGTATTCTCTACCTTTGTGGCATTGCCTACCACAGGGACATTGTAATGGGATATCATGGTGTTTTATCATTTTTTAGACACATTTCTCATACTATAATGTCCCAAAGCCTTATCCATGTGTTATCTACATATCTTACAGCTCTCCATAGGAACACAATTCTATCATCTGTTGAATTAGCCTTTATTTTTATTTTTTATTTTATTAATTACAGTTTATTCACTTTGTATCCCAGATGTAGCTCCCTACCCCATCTCCTTCCACTCCCACCCTTCCTCACTCTTCTTTTCCTTTGCCCCTTCCCCAGTCCAATGATAGGTCTTCCTCTCCTTCCATCTGTCCATAGTCTGTCAGGTGGCATCAGGACTGGCTTCTTTGTCTTCCTCTGTGGCCTGGAAGGGCTGCTCCTCACTCAGGTGGAGGTGATCCAAGAGCCAGCATATGAGTTCATGTCAGAGATGCTCTCTGGTCCTATTATTGGGAAACCCTCTTGGATACTGAGCTGCCTTGGGCTAATTTTGTGCAGGGGTTCTAAGTTATCTCCATGCATGGTCCTTCTTTGGAGTATCTGTCACAGAAAAGACCTGATTCTCCCTTTGTGCAGCTCTTGTTCCCTCCAGGTCTTTCTATCTCCCCCTTCTTTCATAAGACTCCCTGCACTCTGCCCAAAGTTTGGCTATGCATCTCAGCATATGTTTTGATACCCTGCTGGGTGAAGTCTGTGATAGGCTCCTTTCCTGTTCCCTTTTTTCTCCCTTTTCTGATGTCCCTCTCATTTGAATGAAGATTGAATGTCCTACCCTGGGTCCTCCTCCTTGCTTAGCTTTCTTAGGTGTACAGATTTTAGTGTGATTACCTTATATTATATGTCTAATATTACCCTATATTATATATCTAATATCCACTTATATACCCTGTGTGTCTTTCTGCTTCTGGGATACATCACTCAGGATGATCTTTTATCAATTCCACATTTTGCCTGCAAGTTTCATGATTTCCTTGTTTTTAACTGCTGAGTACTATTCCATTGTGTAAATGTACCACAATTTCTGTATCCACTTATCTGCTGAGGGGCATCTGGCTTGTTTCCAGTTTCTAGCTATTACAAATAAAGCTGCTACGAACATGGTTGGGCAAATGTCCTTGCTGTATACTTGAGCATCTTTTGGATACATGCCTAGGAGTGATACAGCTGGATCTTGAGGTATCACGCTTCCTAATTGTTTGAGAAAGCGCCTGACTGATTTCCAGAGTGGTTGTACAAGTTTACATTCCCAACAACAAGGGAGGAGGGTTCCCCTTTCGCCACATCCTCTCCAGCATGTGTTGCCACTTAAAAATTTTAATCATAGCCATCTGATGTGTGTAAGATGAAATCTCAGGGTCGTTTTGATTTGCATTTCAGTGATGACTAAGGATGTTGAACATTTCTTTTGAGTGTTTCTCTGCCATTTGATATTCCTCTATTCCTCACCCTGATGGGGGAGCAGCCTTACCAAACCACAGAGGAAGCCAATGCAACCACTCTTGAGAGCTGAGAGACTAGGATCAGAAGGAAGTAGAGCAAGACCTTCCCTATCAATGGACTTGGTGAGGGGAGTGTGTGAAGAAGCGGGAGAGAAGGTGGGATTGGGAGGGGAGGAGGGAGGGGTTTGTGGGGGGGATACAAAGTGAATAAAGCATAATTAATAAAAATTAAAATAAAAATGGTAATTCAAAAAAACAAAAAAAGAATTCTCTGTTTAACTCTGTACCCCTTTTTTAATTGTATTACTCTATTTGTTGTTGTATAATTTCTTAAATTCTTCATATATTCTGGATATTAGCCTCCTTTCCCAATCTGTAGGCTCTCATTTTGTTCTGATTACACTGTCCTTTGCTTTACAGAGGCTTTTCAGTTTCATGAGGTCCCATATATTATTTTTTAAGATTTATTTATTTATTTATTTATTTATTTATTTATTTATTTATTTATTATGTATGCAGTGTGTGTTTACATGTACACCTATACTCCAGAAGAGGGCACCAGATCTCATTTCAGATGGTTGTGAGCCACCATGTGGTTGCTGGAATTAAACTCAGGACCTCTGGAAGAGCAGCCACTGCTCTTAACCTCTGAGCCATCTCTCCAGCCCATATATTAATTGTTGATCTTATAGCCTGTGCTGTTGGTGTTCTGTTCAGGAAGTTGTCTCCTGTGCCAAAGAGTTCAAGGCTCTTGCAAACTTCTTCTTCTAACAGGTTTAGTGTGTCTGGTTTTATGTTGAGGTCTTTGATCCACTTGGACTTCGGTTTTGTGCAGGGTGATAAATATGGCTCTATTTGCATTTTTCTACATGTAGACATTGAGTTAGGCCAGCACCACTTGTTGAAGATGCTATCTGATTTCCATTATATGGTTTTGGCATCTTTGTCAAAAATCAGGTGTCCATAAGTGTGTGAGTTTATTTCTGGGTCTTCTATTTGATTCCATTCATCCAACATTCTGTTTCTATGCCAGTACCATGAAGTTTTTATAACGATTGCTTATAATACAGCTTGATATCAGGGATGGAGGTACCTCCATAAGATCTTTTATTGTACAGGATTGTTCAGCTGTCCTTGGTTTCTTGTTATTCCATATGAACTTGAGAATTTTTTCAAGATCTGTGAAGAATTGTGTTGGTAATTTGATGGGAATTGCATTGAATCTGTAGATTGCTTTTGGTAGTATGGCCATTTTCACTAGGTTAATCCTGTCAAGCTATGAGCATGGGATGTCTTTCCATTTTCTGATATCTTCTTCTATTTCTTTCTTCAGAGGCTGAAAGTTTTCTTCATACAAGTCTTTGACTTGCTCACTAAGAGTTTTACCAAGGTACTTTATGTCCTTCATGGGTATCGTGAAGAGTTTTGTTTCCCTAATTTCTTTCTCGCCTCTTTTGTCTTTTGTATACAGGAGGGCTACTAATTTTTTTTTTAGTAGATTTTGTATCCAGCCACTTGTCCAAAGGTGTTTATCAGCTGTGGGAGTTCCCTGGTAGAATTTTTGGGGTCACTCAGGTATACTATCATATCATCTGGAAATAATGTACTTTAACTTCTTCCTTTCTGAACTAAATTCCCTTGTTCTACTCCAATTGCCTTATTGCTCTAGCAAGGACTTCAAGAACTATGTTAAAGAGGTATTGGAAGAGTAGGGAGCCTTGCCTTGTCCCTGATTTCAGTGGGATTGCTTTAAGTTTCTTTCCATTTAGTTTGATATTGGCTATAGGCTTGCTATATATTACCTTTACTATGTTTAGGTAAAAGCCTTATATCCCCGATCTCTCCAAGACTTTAAACACAAGTGAATGTTGTATTTTATCAAATGCTTTTTCAGGATCTGAGGAGATTATCCTGTGGTCTTTTTCTTTTGGTTTGTTTATATAGTGGATTACATTGATGGAATTCCATATATTGAACCACTCCTGCATGCTTGGGATGAAGCCTACTTGGTCATAGTGGATGATATCTTTGATTTGTTCTTGGATTCTGTTTTCGAGTATTTTATTGGCTATTTTTGCATCAATGTTCATAATTGAGATTGGCCTGAAATTCTCTTTCTTTGTTGGGTCTTTGTGAGGTTTAGGTATCAAGGTGACTATGGCTTCATTGAATGAGTTTGGTAAAGTTCCTTCTGTCTCTATTTTGTGGAATAGTTTGAAGAGTATTGGTGTTAGCTCTTCTTTGAAATTCTGGTAGAATTCTGTGCTGAAACCATCTGTCCCTGGGCTTTTTTTGGATGGGAGACTTTTGATGACTACTTCTATTTCCCAAGAGGATATAGGACTATTTAATTGTTTTACCTGTTCTTGATTCAGCTTTGGTAAGTGGAATTGATCAAGAAAATTGTCCATTTCATATATATTTTCAAATTTTGTGTCATATAAGCTTGTGAAGGAAGTGCTAATAGTTGTTTTGATTTATGCAGTGTCTGTTGTTATATCTCCCTTTTCATTTCTGATTTTGTTAATTTGGATGCTATCTCTCTGCCTTTTAGTTTCTTTAGGTAAGGGTTTGTCTATCTTGTTGATTTTCTCAAAGAACCACCTCTTGGTTTCATTGATTCTTTGAATTGCTTTATTTGTTTCTAATGTATTGATTTCAGCCCTGAGTAAACTCTTGGGTATGTCTGCTTCTTTTTTTTTCTAGGGCTTTCAGATGAGCCTTTAAGTTGCTTGAATGAGATGCTTCAAATTTCTTCTGAAGGCACTTAGTCTATGAACTTTCCTCTTAGCAATTCTTTCATTGTGTCCCATAAATTTGAGTATACTGTGCCTTCATTTTCATTGAATTCTAGGAAGTGTTTGATTTCTCTACTTATTTCTTGCCTGACCAAGTTGTCCCTCGGTAGCTAGTTGTTCAGTTTCCATGGTGTGTAGGCTTTTTGCTAGTTTTTTTGCTGTTGAGGTCCAGCTTTAGACCATGGTTGTCAGATAGGATACCAGGGAGTATTTCAATCTTCCTGTATCTGCTAAGGCTTGCTTTGTGACCAACTATATCGTCTATTATGGAGAAGGTTCCATGAGGTACTCAGAAGAAGGTAAATTCTTTTGTGTTTGGGTGAAAGGTTCTGTAGATGTCTGTTAGGTCAATTTGATTCATGACCTCTGTCAGAGTCATTGTTTCTTTGCTTAATTTGTTTTGTTAACCTTTCCTTTGTTAAAAGTGGGGTGTTGAAGTCTCCCAATACAAATGTGTGGGGATCTATGTATGGTTTCATTTTTATTAATGTTTCTTCTACAAATGTGGGTGCTCTTGTATTTGTGGTGTAGATGTTCAGAATTGTGATGTCTTCTTGGTGGAACTTTTCCTTTGATGAGTATGAAATGTACTTCCCCATTTCTTTTGATTAATTTTGTTTGAAAATCTATTTTATTAGGTATTAGAATGGTTACTCCTGCTTCCTTCTTGAGTCCATTTTCTTGGAAAACTGTCTTCCAGCCCTTTACTCTTGGGTAATGTCTATCTTTGTGACTTAGGTGTATTTCTTGTTTGCAACAGATTGTTGGATTTTGTTTACATATCTGTTCTGTTAATCTGTGTCTTTGTATTGGAGAGTTGAGTCCATTGAGGGAGATTAATGACCAGTGGCTGTTAGATCCTTTGATATTGATGTTGACTGTGGTGGTATGTTTGCTTATTTGGCTACTTTTAGTTTTGCTTTAGTGAGGTTATTTATTTCCTGTGTTTTCATGAATGTAGTTAGATTTCCTGGGTAGTATTTTTCTTTCTAGTATCTTTTGTAATGTTGGATTTGTGGGTAGGTATTGTTTAAATTTGTTTTTGTCATTGACTATCTTGTTTTTCCATCTATGAAGACTGACTGTTTTGCTGGGTAGTAGCCTGGATTGGCATCTCTGTTCTCTTAGGTCTGCATGATATCCATTCAGGCTCTTCTGGCTTTCACAGTTTCTGTTGAGAAGTCAGGTGTGATTCTGATGGGTTCGCCATTATATGTTACTTGGCCTTTTTCCCTTGCAGATTTTAGTATTTTTTTTTTGTTCTGTATACTTACTGTTTTGATTATTATGTGGTGGGAGGATTATTTTTTCTTGTATAATTTATCAGATGTTCTGTAGACCTCTTATATTCTTGGCTTATCCTTTAAATTGGAGAAATTTTCTTCTATGATTTTTCTGGGCCTTGGAGGAGGGAATCTTCTCTTTCCATTATTCCTATTATTCTTAGGTTTTATCTTTTCATGTTGTCTTGGATTTCTTGTGCTGTCTGTGTCAGGAGTTTTTCAGATTTAACATTTTCTTTGATGGATATATTAGTTTCTTCCACTGTACCTTCCACAGCTGAGATTCTTTCTTCCATCTCTTGTAGTCTTTTAGTTATGCTTACCTCTGTAGTTCTTGTTTCATTCCCTAATTTCTTTCTCTTTCGTCTCTTCCATCTGTGTTTTCTTTAATTTTTCCAATTCTATTTTCAGATGTTGAGCTATTTTGTTGATTTCCTTTTCCTGTTTAACTGTATTTTTTTCTGTTTTTCCTTCAATTCTTTCAGCTGTTTGTTTGAACATTCCTCTGTTTCTTTAATTTCTTTCAGTGATTTCAGTATTTCCTCTCTAAAAGCCACAAACCGTTTGGCTGCATCTTCCCATATTTCTTTATGGATGGCTGTAATTTGTTTGCCTTTATCTTCCTCATTTCTTTATGGATTGCCATAATCGGTTCGAATTTATCTTCCTCTAATTCTTTATGAATTTTATTTGTTTCCTCTATCCCCTTCATAAGCTTAGATGTAAGGTCTTCTTCTTGAATTTCATTTATGCTGGAATGTCCAAGGCTGCTTGCCCCTGGATAACTGGGTTCTGGAAATGCCATATTGCTCTCTCTTTGGTTATTGATCTTTTATGCTGGCCTCTACCCATTGGGCTATCTTAGATGTTGGGTGTTAGTTTCTGGTGCTTACTGGAATCCTGAGGTGGGGAGAATTCCCTTGGTAGTAAGATGAGTTTTCCTGAAAGATACCTCTTCAGCTTTTTGGGTATGGTCACGAATGGCTGGTGTTTTTCAGGAATTACCACATTTTACCTCAAAATATAGACCTGATTGGTAACTGTGGTCTTTGTTAATCAAAGGGGCTCCCCTCTCACCTGGAGAAGTCCTGCTTCTACCTTTCTTGTTCTAAATTTAGTGAGCTGCTGATGTAACCTGGGCTCCACACAGTTTGATCTATTTAGTTAGGGATAGTTGGTTGTCCCTTAGAGCAGTATCTGGGGGATGATCTCAGGGATCCCAGGCTTCTGCAGGTCTGAGGTTGGAGCTCTGTGCCCCAGTACCCAAGCAGTAATCAGTGGCAGGTGAGCAGAGCTCTCATGCGTGCAGCAGGAGTGTAGGGCCTGGAGCCTGGGGGGGTACCCAGAAAATTTTCTGGAGCTGGGTGTCCTTAGGTATAGCCAGATGTCTCCACCCCTGAAAGTAGGGTTTCCTCCTAACAGGGAGACCCAGTCTTTGGTGTTTTGAGATCCACAGTTCCATCTGGGGTGACACATAGAGCTTGCAGGCACAAGTAGGTGGTGGCTCCAAGCTTTTGACTGGACACCTGCTGAGACTGGCAAAGTTCAAAGTAACTTTTCCATGTATGGTGGGAAGTCGGCTGAGTGCTCTAAGCTCACACCTGTTGTATCCCTTGCTGTGGCATTTTCTCCAGACAGGGAAACCCAGTCTCTGCTGCCCTGGAGTGCACAGTTCTGTCTGTGAGAGAGAGTCTGGCACTGAGTAGGTCTCTGGGTTGACAGTTGTGTGCCAGCAGGTCCCCAGGACCTTTTCCAGGGAAAGACTGGTTGACCTGAGGTCACTCCCATTTTATTCCTTCCCTGTGGGAGTTTTCTCAAAATGGGGAATCCGTCTTTGATGTTTTGGTGTCCACAGTTCAACCAAGGAAGGTGATCAGGACACACAAGCTTGTGGCTCTGATCTGGTAACCGAGTGTCTGCATGGAGCATAGAATTCTTTTGAGTTTTAGTTGGGTGACAGGAGAGCAGACCTGATTGCTTCCCACAATGTGGGGTTCCCTCTCCTCTGGAAATTGCAGTTGCTGGTGTTTTAGGGCCCAGAGCTCAGTATCTTGGTCACTGTGCCTACACTGCTATCCTGCTCCGCATACACCGTGTCTTACCAGAGACTCCATCTTGAATTTCCTAGACTCTAATTTAATATGGTGTTGTTATTAGATGTACCTCATCTCTGCAAAAATATAGTTTGTTAACATTTTCAGATCTTTAGTTGGAGGTGATATTTTTGGGAGGTTCTAGATGCTTTCAAAATGGTAAGTAGTAGGAGGAAACTGAAGTTAATATTTGTGGTTTTGAAGGTTTCATTTGGTCCCTTGCCTTTCTCTACTTTCTGTCCACCGGGAGGTCAGTAGCTTCTGACTCTTGAACTCACCATAGTAATTATCTCACCACACACCTGAACCAATAGACCTAAGGACTCAAATCTATGAAAATGTATGTGAGTATTTATAACCTTTTTATAATCATAATAACCCATGCCATTTAAATTTTTTCTCAGTCTATTTTACTTACAAATAAATAATACAAACAAATAGAGATGCTTGATTTATGATGGATAAACTTAGTGCTTTTTCAAGAATATTGTGATGTGAAGGATGTAACATGCACAAAATTAAAAGATACTTTGAATTTTAACCTTCCTTAGACTATAGTGACACACACTGTGTTAAACTCTCATGATGCTGAGGAGTGACATGGCTTTTCATTAAGGACATGTACCCAGAAGTCCAGCTATCCCATGCCTTTCCATTAAGTGTCCCTTCATAAATGTACCTAACTGAGCATCCTCCTGATTATCTATGCTTATTCAGAGGCTAGAGAAGGAAGTAGATGGGCATATGGGTTAGTGGTTGAGAGAGAATGCTGTTCTTGCAGAAGATTCCATTTTGTTTCCTAAACTCTGTGTAAGATTGTTCACAGCCAGTATAACTCTGATTCCAGAGCATCTAGTGCCTCTTCTATCAGCACATGCACTCACATGCACGATCCACAAAATACAGAATTAAAAATAAAATAGTAAGCACACTACAATCCACATACCTAAGAAGCTGAATAACAAGGAGGTCTCTATGGAGGATTCTTAATTCTCATTCTGAAGAGCACATAGAATAAACACTGGAAGCAGTTGGAGAGAGGGAACAGGATTGGAGCCTACCATAAATTTCCTCTGAGAGACCCCACCCAGCAGGGAATCTTATCAGATGCCAAGAGTCACAGCCAACTTTGGGCAAATTGCAGAGAGCTGTAGGGAAGAGGGGAGAGAGAGAAGGAACCAGACTGCAAAGAAGCTCCACAAGGAGACCAACATAGACAACATTCTGGTATTAGGGGATCTGCAGAGACAGATACATTAACCAATGACCATACATGGAGAGGACCTAGAACCACCTGCTCAGATGTAGCCCAAAGGCAGTTCAGTCCCCATTAGGGTACACTAATGACGATGGCAAGGGCTGTATCTGACATGTAATCTGTTGCTGCTCTTTGATTTCTTTGCCCTGGTGGTGTGGCCTCACCAAGCCACAGAGGAAGAGGATAAAGTCAGTCCTAATGAAACTTGAATAGACTAGGGACAGATGGTAGCAGAGGAGGACTACCCCTTCCTGAGCATTAGGGGAAGGGGGATAGTGAGAAAGAAGGAAAGATGGTGGAACCAGGAAAGAGTACAGGGACTGGGCTATGATCACAATGTAAAGTGAATAAATTACAAAAAAAATTTCAATTTAAAAAAAGAAAATAAAATCTTAGTGGTTAAAAAAATAAGAAAAAACATTTTTATTTCTTGATAGCTCACAAATTCAAGTATACCAAATCAGTAAGTAGATACAGACAGGAGAGTAAGGTAGTAAATTTATGGTGATATCATATCAGAAAACACTAATTCTGATCTTTTCATTAACATCTGTCTTGACCTCATTATTTAAGAAGACTGATCCTTGTTCAGTAATCTTGGAATTAGAGGCCTTAACTATATTTCCAGTTTTTCAAATGAAGTGCATGTTCATCAAAAAAAGACTTGACAAAAAATTGCACATGTTAGATAAGCTCTATTAGTAAGGAGGCTCATGAGCATGGGTAGCCATGACGAGGTGTTGAAGTGGGAGAGCATGAAAAGAAAAAACACAATAATACTGGAAGAATAAAGGATCCTTAAAGGGATGGAATTCAATTAATCAATTAAAGAGATTAAGAAATGTCTGAGTCATGTTTTCATGATATGCTGTTTTGTATTCCACATCACGTGATATAGAACAGTGTAGCATCTGCTCTAAAAGTCACAAGGCATGAAGACACTGGGACCATACTTCAAAGTTGCTCTAGTGTTGGCAAGCACATTATGGGGACAAGTGCCCTGGTTTCATGACCTCAATGTTCTGCTAGTCATGTCTGATGTCTACCAGTTCACTGTCCTAAAGAACAGACTGCAGAGTATCGTGTCCAGATCTCTGGGAAAAGGAAATCTGTATGTTGAGAATCAGTGATTTGACTATAATAGTTTCATTCTCTATCCTTACTCTCTTTCTATAACAGTTTTTCTGCTGCTGGGATTAAACCAGGGTCATGCATAAGGAAACACTTGTAGTACTGAGTCTTTTACTTTGCTACATCAACTACACATATAATTTTTAAGTGTGTTATACATATACATATGTAAATACGGGTGTGTGTGTACATATAGTGTTGTGTATGTCTGTATGTGTGTGTGAATACAGAGCTAGAGATGACAGGACTTCACTTCACTCAAATGGCTGAAACTTCAGTTGTGAGGTCACAATAGGTTGGAATTTGATTACACCACATAATTCTGTGAACTGGGGAGCATGACGACAGTCTGCCCAAGAGCTTGGGCTGACTGGATCAAGTCAGGAGACCCAGAGACTGTGAGAGGATCGTGAGACAAGCAGTGTGTCCTGGGGCCTGCTGGCCCAACTCACTGTTTGTTCTGAAGCCTTGCTGGTCACTAGTTCACTTGGTGACCCCATTCAAGGTCAGTACAGGCTCTATCCTTCTGTTGTTTGTAAGTCTATGCTATGGGGTTGAATACACACTTGAACATGTACAGCTGACCTTCTTCAGTGTATACTTTCACAGTAATATGTACATTCACACCATTGTGGAATGATCATCAACCATCTTCCACAATGGAAATGAATTTTAGTGAATCCAGCTCCTCTTTCTCCCTGCTGTGGCTCTTAGATACTGAAAGTATATACTCTACCTTTGTGGCATTGCCTACCACAGGGGCATTGTAATGGAATAACTTGGTGTTCAATGTTTTCTGTGTGGTACATTTCATGTGATATAAAGTCCCAAAGCCTTACCCATGTGTCATCTATATGTCTTAGACCTCTAAATAGGAATACTATTCTGTCATCTGTTGAATTAGCCTCTATTTTAATATGATGTTGTCATTGGATGTACCTCATCTCTGCAAAGGTATCATTTGTTAACCTTTTCAGACTCTTAGCTGGAGGTGATAGTTTAGGAGGTTCTAGATGCTTTCAAAATGGTAAGTAGTGGGAGGAAACTGAAATTAATATTTGTGATTTTAAAGGTTTTATTTTGTTCCTTTTCCTTTCTCTGCTTTCTGTCCACCAGGAGGTCAGTAGCCTCTGACTCTTGAACTCAACACAGGATTAGTATAACCATACACCTGAATCAGTAGACCTAAGGACCCAATTCTGTGAAAATATATGTGAGTAACCTTTTTATAATCATAAATAATCCATGCCATTTAAATTTTTTCTCTCACTCTATTTTACTTAGATTAAATAATACAAACAAATAGTGATGTTTGGATATAGGATGGATAAACATAGAGCTTTTACAAGTATATTGTGATGTGAAGGATGTAACATGCACAAAATTAAAAGATACTTTGAATTTTAATCTTCCTTAGACTATAGTGATACACACTGTGTTAAACTCTCATGATGCTGAGGAGTGACACGGCTCTTCATTAAGGATATGTACCCAGAAGTTCAGCTATCTCATGTCTTTCAACTCAGTGTCCCCTCATAAACGTGCCTAACGGAGCGTCCTCCTGATTATCTGTGCTTATTCAGAGGCCAGAGAAGGAAGTAGATGGGCATATGGGTTAGTGGTTGAGAGAGAATTCTGTTCTTGCAGAAGACTCAATTTTGTTCCTTAAAATCTGTGTGGATGTGGCCTGGAACCCCCGCTCAGATGGGGCCCATGATAGCTCGGTGTTGGACTGTAGACCCAAGTGAGGGAAACAGGGACTGTTTCAGTCATGATCTTGATGGCTGACTCTTTGACCCTCCCCCATACAAGCCGGGGAGTGACACACTGGCTAGATCCCAGGGGAGGACATTACAGCCAGCCCTGAGGAGACAAGATGAGCTGGGGTTGGATAGGTGAAGAGATCCTCCCCTGTTGGTGGACTTGGAGGGGGCGGGGAGGAGGGAGATGAGGGAGGGAATGGGAGGGTGGGAGGGGATGAGGGAGGGGGCTACGCCTGGGATGCAAAATACCTAACCTGTGATTGATATAAAAATAAATAAATTTAAAAAAAAACAAACAAAAAAATCTGTGTATGATTGTGACAAAATGCATAATTGTAATTCCAGGGTATTGGTGCCTCTGCTATGTATCAGCACATGAACTCACATGCACAACCCATACACTACACAATTAACCATAAAAATGTAAGCACACTGCAATCTACAGACCTAAAGAAGCTGAATAATAAGGACTCTAAGAATGATTCTTAATTCTCATTCAGAAGAGCACATAGAATAAACACAGCCAGCAGTTGAAGAGCAGGAACAGCACTGGAGCCTACCATAAATGTCCTCTGACAGAATCCACCCAGCAGGGAATCTTATCAGATGTAAATGGTCACAGCCAACTTTGGGAAGATTGCTGAGAGTTGTAGGAAAGAGGGGAGAGAGAGAAGGAACCAGAAGGGACAGGAGCTCCCGGAGGAGACCAACATAGACAACATTCTGGTACTAGGGGATCTGCAGAGACAGATACACGAACCAACTTCCATACATGGAGAGGACCTGGAAACCCTGCTCAGGTGTAGCCCAAAAGTATATCAGTCTCCATATGGGTACACTAATGGAGTAAGCAGTGTCTTTGTCTGTCTCTGAAATGGAAAATGTTTCCTACTCTTTGATAACTTATCCCTAGTAGTGTGACCTCACAAGGCCACAGAGAAAGAGGATACATCCAGTCCTATTGAGACTTGATAGGCTAGGGAAAGATGGTAGCAGAGGAGTTCTATCTGTTTCTGAGCATTAGGGGAAGGGGATAGTGGGAAAGAAGGAGTGATGGTGGAATCAAGAAAGAGTTCAGGGATGGGGCCACAATCACAATGTAAAGTGAAAAAATTATAAAAAATAAATTTCAATTTAAAAGAGTAAATAAAGACCTTTGGAAAACATTTTTATTTCTTTTTATTTTTCATTATTAATTACACTTTATTAACTCTGTATCCCAGGTGAATCCCACTCTCTCATTCCCTCCTAATCCCACCCTCCCTCCCTCGTCTACTAGCTGTCCCTTTCCAAGTCCACTGATGGGGAGAAACTCCTTCCCTTTCATCTGGCCCTGGTTTATCAGGTCTCTTCAGGACTGGCTGCTAAGTACTCTGTGGCCTAGGAGGGCTGTTCCTCCCTTGCTGGGTGGGGAGGTCACAGAGTCCACCATTGAGTTTATGTCAGAAATAGTCCCTATTTTCCTTACTAGGGTACCCACTCAATCTGTTGTTTTCTCAGACAACTAGGAATAGTGCTTTCTCAAGACCCATCTATACCGCTCCTGGGCATATATCCAAAAGTTGCTCAAGTACACAACAAGGAAATTTGCTCAATCATGTTTGTAGCAGCTTTATTGGTAATATCCAGAACCTGGAAACAACCAACCCAAATATCCATCAACTGAGGAATAGATACAGAAATTGTGGTATTTTTACACAATGGAATTCTACTCAGCAATTGAAAATGAGGAAATCATGAAATTTGAAGGCAAATTGTGGGATCTAGAAAATATCATTCTGAGTGAGGTATCCCAGAAGGAAGAAGACACATATGGTATATACTTATAGACTTATAAGTTATGATATACATACTGAAATCTATACACCTAAAGAAGATAAACAAGAAAGATGACCCAGGGTAAGAATATCAATCCTCACTTAGAAAGAAAAATGGGATGGACATTGGATGTAGGAGAAAACAAGCAACAGGACAGGGTCCTACCAGAGAGGACCCCTGAAAGACTCTACCTAGCAGTGCATCAAAGCAGAAACTGAGACTCATAACCAAACCTTCAGCAGATGGCAGGGAATCATATGAAAGAAGGGGGAGTTAATATGATCTGGAGAGCATAGGAGCTCCACAAGGACCAAACATATCTGGGCACAGGGGTCCTATATAAGTCTGTTTCTCCAACCAAGGACCATGGGTAGATATATCATAGAACCTCTGCTTGCCATTTTTATTTCTTGATAACTCTCAAATTCAACTATACCAAATCAGTAACTATATATAGACATGATAGAACTGTTTTAAATTTATGGTGACATCATATCACAAAGCATCAAGCTTGATCCTTTCATTAACTTCTATCTGGACCACATTATTTAAGAAGACTGTTCCTTAGTCACTAATCTTAGAATTAGAGGCATTAACTGTATTTCCAGTTTTTCAAATGAAGTACACATTCATAGAATAAAAGACTTGACTGTTGTAGGTGTCGATTAATATTTACTATTGATATATCTTTTAGTAAAGCTGCTGTTAGTCCTAAACAGCTGTATAACCAAAACATCACAGAGTTACTGACTTATTTAATTAACCTAGAACACAATGCTGGGCAATAGTTACTCCATCTTAATCCTCCAAGCCTTCATAGTTTCCTAACATTTAAATTTCCCACATTATACTTGCTTTTAGTGGAATCTTAGCCCAATCCATCTCCCCAAATCATTCCAAGCTCTCTCTCCAAATCGTTCCAAACTCTCTCTCCAAATCGTTCCAAGCTCTCTCTCCTGCTCTCTCTCCCAGTTCTCTCCTGCCCTTTCTGCCCTCTGGCTCCTCCTTCTCTTCCTGTTTCCTTTCCATTGTGCAACATTGTGACTGGTTGCTTTATTTTGGCATGTTTACACAAAGGATACTTAGAATAAGTATTACAATGCAATATCCGGATTGAAACCAGAGAGTGGGGGTGGGGGAGAATCAGCATTTCAGTGAATAAAGGTAAGGTGTATACATTTCAAAAGAAAATTATACCAACACTTGACAGAAAATTACAGATGTTAGTGTTAGACCTAGCATGAGCCTAATTTCCAGAAGGGATGAAGAGAACTCGGGATACCGGATCTCATCGATGCAAAATTGCAAGAGGTTTATTTTAAACATCTCACACTGGGGTCACCCCTGCTGGTCAGCAAAGGGTGGCACTGGGAGACAAAGGCCTTGGGTTTTTAAAGGACAAGGTGCGGGAATTTTCAGGGTTTGCAGTCTTGGCAATTCAGGATTGGACGAGGAATCTATAAGGTAATATAATTGGTTAGTCTTAGGTGCTCAAGCTTCGCCATTCCTGCCAAGTGTGGATGCAGCTGCAATTAAAGGTAGGGGTGGGGGGTGATTAGCTCATCCTTGAAGATTGGGGTTCTGTGCTTTTGGCCACAGGTCAGGGGCTACTCAGAAGAAGGATTGAGACCATCTGGGTTGGTTGCCAAGAAACACTATCTCTCAGACAAATGTCTGGTCATTCTTTTTGCTGAGTGAAGGTGGTTGCTTGCTCATGGGCCAAGGTCACATTCCTCCATTCTCTGGAACAGTACTAAGAGGCTTTAGCTTAAACTGGGCCTAAAACTCAAAAATATAGATTTTAGAAGACATTTAGGTTACAAAGTTAGTCTGATCCTTTCATTAGATAAGCTCTATTAGTAAGGAGGCTCATGAGCATGGTTAGCCTTGTCCAGGCTTTAAAGTGGGAGAGCATGAAAAGAAAAAAACACAATAACACAGGCAGCCTAAAAGAGCCTTAAAGGAAGGGATTTCAATTAAAGGGGTGAAGGGATGTTTCTGAGTCCTGTTTTCATGGTTTGCTGTTTTGCATTCCACATCATGTGATATAGAGCAGTCTAGCACTGGTACTATACTTCAGAGTTGCTCTAGTGTTGGCAAGCACATTATGGGGACAAGTGCCCTGGTTTCAGGGCCTCCATGTTCTGCCAGTCATGTCTGATATCTAAGAGTTCATTGTCCTAGAGGACAGATGCCAGAGTATTGTGACCAGTTCTCTGGGAGAAGGAAAGCGATATCTTGAGGATCAGTGATTTAACTGTAATAGCTTATTTCTCTATCATTACTCTCTTTCTATTAACATGTTTTCCTGCTGTTGGGATTAAACCAGGGGTATGTACAGTGAAACACTTGTAGTACTGAGTCTTTTCTTTTGCTTCATCAAATACTCATATTAATATTAAGGTGTTTCAGACATGCATATGTAAATAGGTATGTATACATAGAGTGGTATGTGTGGGTAGGGACAGTGGTGTGTATGTCTGTATGTATGTGTAAATACAGAGATATAGCTGACAGGATTTAACTTCACTCAAATGGCTGAAACTTCAGTTGTGAGGTCACAACAGGTTGGAATTTGATTACACCACATAATTCTGTGAACTGGGAAGCATGACTACAGTCTGCTCAAGAGCTTGGGCTGACTGGATCAAGTCAGGGGACCCAGAGACTGTGAGAGGATTGTGAGACAAGCAGTGTGTCCTGGGGCCTGTTGGCCCAACTCACTGTTTGTTCTGAAGCCTTGCTGGTCACTAGTTCACTTGGTGACTCCATTCAAGGTCAGTACAGGCTCTATCCTTCTGTCTTGTGTAGTCTATGCTATGGGGTTGAATACACACTTGAACATGTACAGCTGACCTTCTTCAGTGTATACTTTCACAGTAATATGTACATTCACACCATTGTGGAATGATCATCAACCATCTTCCACAATGGAAATGAATTTTAGTGAATTCAGCTCCTCTTTCTCCCTGCTGTGGCTCTTAGATACTGAAAGTATATACTCTACCTTTGTGGCATTGCCTACCACAGGGGCATTGTAATGGGATATCATGGTGTTTTATCTTATTTTCTCACACATTTCTCATACTATAATGTCCCAAAGCCTTATCCATGTGTTATCTACATATCTTACAGCTCTCCATAGGAACACAATTCTATCATTAGTTGAATTAGCCTCTAATTTAATATGTTGTTATTGGATGTACCTCATCTCTGCAAAAGTATCATTTGTTAACATTTTTAGACCCTTAGCTGGAGGTGATATTTTGGGAGGTTCTAGATGCTTTCAAAATGGTAAGTAGTAGGAGGAAACTGAAATTAATATTTGTGGTTTTGAAGGTTTCATTTGGTCCCTTGTCCTTTCTCTATTTTCTATCCACCAGGAGGTGGGTAGCTTCTGACTCATGAACTCACCACATTGAGTATTCTCACCAAACACCTGACCTAAGGACTCAAATCTATGAACATTGATATCCGTTTTTATAACCATAAATAATTCATGCCATTTAAAATTTTTTCACACAATCTCTTTTACTTACCAATAAATAATACAAATAGAGATGCTTGCCTTATGATGGATAAACATAGTGCTTTTTCAAGAATATTGTGATATGAAGGATGGAACATGCACAAAATTAAAAGATACTTTGAATTTTAACCTTCCTTAGACTATAGTGATACACCCTGTGATAACTCTCATGATGCTGAGGAGTGACATGGCTTTTCATTAAGGATATGTACCCAGAAGTCCAGCTATCCCATGCCTTTCCATTCAGTGTCCCTTCATAAATGTACCTAACTGAGGGTCCCCCTGATAATCTCTGATTATTCAGAGGCTAGAGAAGGAAGTAGATGGGCATATGGGTTAGTGGTTGAGAGAGAATTCTGTTCTTGCAGAAGATTGCATTTTGTTTCCTAAACTCTGTGTAAGATTGTTCACAACCAGTATAATTTTAATTCCAGGACATCTGGTGCCTCTGCTCCATATCAAAGTATGCACCCAAAAGCATAATCCACAAAATACAGAATTAAAAATAAAAAAATAAGCACAGTGTAATCCACAGACATAAAGAAGCTGAATAATAAGGAGGACGTTAAGGAGGATTCTTAATTCTCATTCAAAAGAGCATACAGAATAAATTCTGCAAGTAGTTGAAGAGAGAGAACAGGCCTAGATCCTACCAAAAATGTCCCCTGAGAGACTCCACCCAGCAGGGAATCTTATCAGATGCAAAAGTCACAGCCAATTTTGAGCAGATTGCTGAGAGTTGTACGGAAGAGTGAGGAGAGAGAAGGATCCAGAAGGGACAGGAGCTCCACGAGGAGAACAACATAAACAACCTTCTGGTATTAGGGGATCTGCATAGACTGATGCACCAACCAAGGACCATGCATGGAGAGGACCTGGAACCCCTGCTAAGATGTATTCCAAAGGCTTATCAGTCTCTATGTGGGTATACTAATAAGGGAGCAGGGGCTGTCTCTGACATAGAATCTGTTGCCTGCTCTTTGATAACTTCATCCTGGTGTGGTGGCCTCACTAGATAACAGAGGAATAGGATACAGCCAGTCCTAATGAGACTTGTTAAGCTAGAGACAGATGGTAGCAGAGGAGGTCTATCCGTTTCTGAGCATTAGGGGAGGGGTATAGTGGGAAAGATGGGGGGTGACCAGGAACAGTTCAAGGAGGGGTTAAAGTAGAACGTAAGGTGAATAATTTATAAAAAATAAGGTTACATATAAAAAAATGAATATCTTTGGGGTTAATATAATGAGCAAAATAAAACAGTTTTTTTCTTGATAGCTCTCAAATTCAAGGACACCAAATCAGTAAATAGATACAGACATGAAAATAGGGTAGCAAATTAATGGTGACATCATACCAGAAAACATCAAGCCTGATCCTTTCATTAACGTCTACCTGGACAACATTATTTAGCAAGACTGATTGTTGGTCAATAATCTTGTAGTGAGAGGCATATTTCTAATTTTTCTAATGAAGTGCATGTTCATAGAAAAATTACTTGACAGAAAATTACAGGGGTTAGATAAACTTTGTTAGTAAGAAGGCTCATGAGCATGGTTAGCTTTGTCTAGTCACTGAAGTGGGAGAGCATTAAAGGAAATAACACACTAAAACAGGCAGCCTGAAGGAGCCTTAAAGGGGGATTTAAATGAAAGTACTGAAGGGATGTTTCTGAATCATGTTTTCATGATATTCTGTGGTAAGATCCACATCATACAATATAGACTGGTCTAGCATCTGATGCAAAAGTCACAAGGTAAGAAGACACTGAGACCATACTTTAAAGTTGCTGTGGTGTTGGGAATCACATTGTGAGGAAAAGTGCCAGGATTTCAGGGCCTCAGTGTACTGCTAGTCATGTCTGATGTCTACCAGTTCATTATCCTAAAGGACAGATTGCAGAGTATTATGACCAGCTCTCTCTGAGAAGGGAAGCAGTATCTTGAGAATCAGTGATTTAACTGTAAGAGCTTATATTTCTATCATTACTCTCTTTCTATTAACAATTCTTCTATTAAGGTGTTTCAGGTATGCATATGTAAGTATGTGTGTATACACAGAGTGCTGTTTGTGTATATATGCACTTGTGTGTATCTTTGTGTGTGTAATTACAGAGCTATAGCTGACAAGATTTAATTTCACTCAAATGACTGAAACTTCAGTTGTGAGGTCACAATAGGTTGGAATTTGATTACACCACATAATTCTGTGGACTGGGGAGCATGACTACAGTCTGCCCAAGAGCTTGGGCTGACTGGATCAAGTCAGGGGACCCAGAGACTGTGAGAGGATCGTGAGACAAGCAGTGTGTCCTGGGGCCTGTTGGCCCAACTCACTGTTTGTTCTGAAGCCTTGCTGGTCACTAGTTTACTTGGCGACCCCATTCAAGGTCAGTACAGGCTCTATCCTTCTGTTTTGTGTAGTCTATGCTATGGGGTTGAATACACACTTGAACATGTACAGCTGACCTTCTTCAGTGTATACTTTCACAGTAATATGTACATTCACACCATTGTGGAATGATCATCAACCATCTTCCACAACGGAAATGAATTTTAGTGAATTCAGCTCCTCTTTCTCCCTGCTTGTGGCTCTTAGATACTGAGAGTGTATTCTCTACCTTTGTGGCATTGCCTACCACAGGGGCATTGTAATGGGATATCATGGTGTTTTATCTTATTTTCTCACTCATTTTTCATACTATAATGTCCCAAAGCCTTATCCATGTGTTATCTACATATCTTACAGCTCTTCATAGGAACACAATTCTATCATGAGTTGAATTAGCCTCTAATTTAATATGGTGTTATTGGATGTACCTAATCTCTGCAAAGGTATCATTTGTTAACATTTTCAGACCCTTAGCTGGAGGTGATATTTTGGGAGATTTTAGATGCTTTAAAAATGGTAAGTAGTGGGAAGAAACTGAAATTAACTTTTGTGGTTTCAAAGGTTTATTTTGTCCTTGTCCTTTCTCTGCTTTCTGTCCACCAGGAGGTGAGTAGCTTCTGACTCTTGAACTCACCACAGTGATTAGTCTCACCACACACCTGAACAAAGTGACCTAAGGACTCAAATCTATGAAAATATATGTGAGTATTTACAACTCTTTTGTAATCATAAATAATCCATGCCATATAAAAATTTTCTCTAAGTCTATTTTACTTACCAATAAATAATACAAATCAATAGAGATACTTGCTTTATGATGGATAAACTTGGATCTTTTACAAGAATATTGTTATGTGAAGAATGGAACACGCACAAAATTAAAAGACACTTTGAATGTTAAACACTTTCTTAGACTATAGTGATACACACTGTGATCAACTTTCCCGTGATGATGAGGAATGACAGGGCTCTTTATAAAATCTATGTTCTTAAAAGTCCAGCTATCTCATGCCTTTCCACTCAGTGTCACCTCATAAGGTACCCAACCGCCGGTCCTCCTGATTATCTGTGATTTTTCCAAGGCTAGAGAAGGAAGTAGATGGGCATATGGTTCTTGCAGAAGATTCAATTTTGTTTCCTAATCTCTGTGTAAGATTGTTCACAACCAGTATAACTCTGATTCAAGGGCATCCTGTATCTTTGCTCTATATAAGCACATGTACTCATATGCACAATACACACAATACACAATTAGAAATAAAAACGTTAATACATGCCCAAAGAGAAAATCCATTTATATGCTTTCATAACTTTATGAAGAATCCCATGTAATACTGCTTTGTAATAGTTACATCTAATATTGTATCTTTCTTCCACTTGGTAAGTACATCCCGATATATATATATGATATGTATGTTCATGTGCCTATGTTCTTTTCTATGAATTGCATAATAAATATAGACCTATAGCTGTTTTCCCACACCCATAACTGGACCCTACAACTGATGTTCTGTTTTCAAGTTCAGCCTCACGTTTAAGCTATGTTTGGATGTTCCATGTCACTTAGCATAGATCTTAGACCAAAACAAAAATTAAATGCAAAGAAAGCCTTCAACAAATTTCAATAATTCTACAGTCCTCTATGTAGCCCTCATGGTTTTCTGGTCTCTTTTACTGCTACTCTACAATGTCCTTGGACATGCTTTAAGTCTCTTAATTTTATTTCCCACTTTAGTATGTTCTATGTCACTGTCATGTTAAATTCTTTGGGGGATTTTTCCAGGATATCTTGAAGTGGAATTTTGATTTGCTTGAATTGGCTAGTGTCAGTTTAACACAAAATTCCCTCAGAGACAGCTTTTTTCCCCCTAAGGAAAAATTATGCATTACCCATGCCCACTGAAGGAACCTCAAAGGCATACCAGGAATTTAATTTAAGACTTTAAGTTGTTTCTCAAATAACTGGCTTCCTGAATATATCCTGTTGTAAGCAGGCACAGGCAGGAAGAAAACCATTTCATAGTCAGTCTGGGCTACACAGTGAGTTTAGTTTCAATATCGCCCAGAGAGAAGGCGTGTCCCAGATTTAAGAAAGGTAAACTCAAAACAACAACAAAGAGGATTCCTTCCTAGAATACACAAAATGTTTAAGGTCAGGTTGTGCATGTTAGCTATAATCTGTCTCAAAAATAGACTGTACCAGCATGCCTGGTGCCATAGCTTCAACATCCAGTATGAGAAAATAATAATTTGTTCAAGATTATTCACCCAATAAATATAAGGTATTTAACATGCTATCTACCTGGACTGCTGTCTCCAGTCATTAGATATGATTTCAGGATTTTACCTGCAGCATATCCTCACTGTGTGCACCAGTTTATGATCCTTCTGGAAACCCTGAGTCCCTCGATATTCTCTACTGACTTTGGCATCCTCTACCACTTCACCCTTCATTCATCTGAACCCTCACTTAACCATACACCAGCCTCCAAACATAGACTGTGTATTTTTACCTTATTATTCAGGGAAGATCTCAGAATCATATTGACATGTCTTCTACTCATGTCTCATACTTAGACAGCTCCTTTAGGTTGAGTTAGGAGAAATATCCTAAATATTTTCTTCCATCTCTTATTGCTTTGTGTTTTCATCTATCTATCTTCTGCTACATTGTGGCTTATGTTGATATATCTTGTTTTATATCCTGGGGAACTATGTGGCACTTAGGATTAGCATAATAAACTCTATGGATTAGGAGGGGGCATTTAATGATAACACTATGTTGAATCTAAATGGTTGTTTGAGAAGGTGTTTTCAGATTTTCTTATAGGAGGCATATGTTACTAATTTTGTAGATAGGAGGAGCTTAACTCTCTTAGGTAAATTCCTGCCATCCATACTTAAATTTTGTTTTGGGAACACCACACATGCACGAAGAATATCTGATAGTAAATCCCATGGAAACATTTGGGGAGCAAAGTGTACAGATCACTGGTAAAGCATTTTCTTAGCATGTACCAGTGGCTGGATTATTATCCACAGCACTTTAAAAAGAAAACAAACAAACAAACAAACAAACAGAACAAGAATCCTCCCATAAATTATGCATGGTGGCTCATTCCCATAATCCCAGTACTTGAGAGACTGAAACAGGTGAATTGACATAATGGTGAGAGCAGTAGAGATGACACAGTGATTTCACGGGAAGCTTTTCATATATTGTGAGAACATGATCCCACACTGCACTTGATAAAACAAAACAAAACAAAAATCAAAACTAAAAACATTAATGGGTTCTCAGCCTAAAATAAAGGAAGGAAAAATTCCTGCTAGCATTCAATTGCATCTTGTTTTGTAACTTTCCAACTTATTTCATGATTGAAATACAAATAAATATGTATCATAGTAGGGTAGTACATATTCTATGTTGAGTTTTTAGCTGGCTTCCAGTTGGGACTTCTAAGATTCCTAAAACAGCAATGTTGACATGTAGCAAGAATAGTGAAGAGCTCTTCTTCAGTGTAATAAGTTTTGTGTATTTTAAGTATTAGACTGCATTCATGTACCAGAAGCAGTTAGTCCTCTGTTATTTGAAACTACATATTTTATTGATATACCATTTTTCATTGAGACAAAACTACATTAAATGTCTCTATTTTGTCTGGAACTTGCTACAGAGATTAGGCTGGCTTTCAAAATATCTGCCTTACCTCTGTCTCCTGACTATTGAGTTTATAGATAAGAGCCACCACACCTTAGATTGATAACATTTTTTGCTTTTTGTTTTGTTTTGTTGAGACAGTGTTTCTCTGTGTAGCCTTGGCTGAGCTGAACTCCCTTTGTAGATCAGTTTCACCTTGAATTTACAGAGCTCCACCAGCCTTTGCTTCCAAGAGTTCTAGGATTACAGTCATGTGCCACTTTGCCTAGCTGCTTGATAAGTTTTTTTGTTTTGTTTTGCTTATTTGTTTATTCATTAATTCATTTATAATTTATTCACTTTATATCCCTTCTATAACCCTCTCCCTTGTCTCCTCTTAGTTCCACCCATCCTCCCTCATCTCCCCCTGTGCCCTTTCTCTAGTCCCCTGATAATGGAGGACCTCCTCCCCTTCTATCCGACCTTATCAGATTTCATCAGGGCTTGCTGCATCATCATCTTCACTGGTCTGGCAAGGATGCAACCCCCAGGGGAGGTGATCAAAGAGCCAGCCACTGAGTTCATGTCATAGACAACCCCTGATCCCCTTACTAGGAAACCCACTTGGGAACTGTACAGCCTATGGGCTTCCTTTGAGCAAGGGTGTCTAGGTCCTCTCCATGGATGGTCCTTGGTTGGAGTATCAGTCTCTGCAGAACTCACTGGTGTCAGGTTTTTTTTTGTCTGTTGCTCTCCTTGTGGAGTTCCTGTCCCCCTCCAGGTCTTTCTATCTCCCTGTTCTTCCATAAGATTCCCTGTACTCTGTCCAAAGTTTGGGAAATTGATAGAACGAAAAGATCATTATCCTGAGTGAGGTATCCCAGAAGCAGAGAGACATGCATAGTATATGCCCACTTCTAAGTGGATATTAGCCACATAATATAGGATAAACATACTAAAATCTATAGTCTTAAAGAAGCTAAATACCAAGGAGGACCCTAGGGAAAAGGCTGAAACCTCATTCAGAAGGGCAAAGAGGATAGATTTCAGAAGGAAAAGGACAGTAGTCTTCCACAGAGGGCCTCTGAAAGGGTATTGAAGGAGATGCTGAGACTCATAGCCAAATTTTGGGTAGAGTGTAGAAAGCTTCATAACTTTTTAATGAAGCTATTTTTTGTTTTTGCTTATTTTAAAAAGTCAAGTTTGTGGCAGAATTATCTTAAAATGTAAACATGTAGGTTCTATAAATGCTTCTCAAAGCTTTAGTTAAAGCCACATAACCACAAAAATAAAACCAAACAAAGCAAAATTAAATACTTATAATTTAAGTTTCCCGCATATAATCCAAATTGAAAGAAGCTGTCCCCACAGGACTGTTTCCTGCACTTTTCTCATTTTGAAAAACAACCAAAATATGTTAATATGTTTGATAATAGTCAATTGAATCAACTCTAAGTCAAAGAAAACATCAATGTGTTTATTTAGATATTATTATATTAAATGATGTCTCTCATTTTCTCTCTGTGTGTGTTTGTGTCTGTGATTGTGTGTGTATATGTGTGTGTGTATGTGTGTTACTGTGTGGGGTTATGGATGTGCCCATATGTGGGGAGATAACCATGGAAACCATATTTGCATGAAACTGGAATTTTAGGCAGCTGTGAACTACTTAGTGTATTAAGAACTGAACTGAGATTCTTTAGAACAGCAGATTAATCTCCAAAATAGCAAGCCATTCCTTCAGCTTTCAATGTATAGTACATTTTAAGGGTGGATTCAATGTGAGTGTTTGCTTTATTTGAGTTTATCTTTATTTGAAAATTTTATGAGTTAAATCACAACACAATTTAAGAGAAGAAATTAAAAATCTCTCCATCCCTGTAAAAATTTATCTTAGTAACTTAATACATAGCCTTGCAACTTATTTTACATCTGTAATTATATTATACAAACTATTTTATTCTGTGCTGTTTATATCCAATAAATTGCAAATGTCTTCCTTCACATTGCCAATGGCTTTAATTAGAAAAACTAACATCAATTTGGCACAGTCTTTCATGCTTGAGATTCTAACACTTAGGGAACTGTGTCAGAAAGATTTTTGAATACCAGGCCACACTGAGACACATTAGGAAGTCTTGGAGACAGCTCAGTCAAATTTGGTGTTTTTAAAATGAGGGTGGAGACAGAAGAATTTGCCTATAATTCTTGCTACTAAAAATTCTAAAGAAAAGCTGCAAATATGAAGCCAGCATGAGAGCCATTGTGATTTCAAGACTTTTCTGGACAAGTTGGTGAAACTCTGTCTCTGAAAAATATTAAAGAACACAATGTAAAAGAAGTCATAAAGAAGCTCCCACCTTCATAATTTGTGGTTGAGATTTCAAAATTTTGCAAATATTTAGTACCACAATTTTAACTAGCTCAGTTTAACCCAAAAGAAATGTTACCATTAATCAACAATAAATTTAATATATGCTTTTTCACGCATACAACATTGTTCATGTTAGGTAAAGTTTCAAGATACTCCAGATGTCTAAAATTGAGTAGTGAGCAGGCAAACCATAGTGTTTTATATTTTTGAATGCTAGTTAACATGAAAGAGGAAAAGTTCTCACATGTGGTACAACATGGGTAGACCTTGAAATCATTATTTTAGTAATAAGATATAGAGGCTTATGACTCTGATCCTGATATATTTCAGGGAGAGGAAGGAGGACTTTCAGAAGTTAAAAGACAGTAATAAGAACTTAGCTCAAGTCATACTCTGTCTAAAACAAACAATAGAAGTATCAACTGTTGAACCCAAAATATCATACAGTATATAAATATGACACACTTATATAATTAATGTTGGCATAATAGGTCCATGGAATTCAATTATCATTAATTATTTACCAATTGTCATATGTGGAGTAGTTCGTCATTTTAGTATTATAAATGTTGCACTGATGACCATCTTTATGGCTAAATATTATGGCCATACTGTTGGTACAATGTTTTTGTGGAATGTACGCAATTTACCCTTTTTCATTCAAATACTGATTTATCTACCGCACTATCTGGTTTCAATCCGGATATTGCATTGTGATGTTTATCCTAAGCATCACCTATCTCAAATTTTTGTAAACATGTTACCATTGTTCTCTGTATTCTCAATAAAACAACCAGCCAGTGTTGTGCAATGGAGAAAATAGGGTGGGACATCTTGGTCTGGAGGGGAGGAGAAAGAAGCCAAGTGGGAGGAATGGGAGAGCAGAGATCAACGGGAGAGGACTTGGAACCACGAGGGGAGATGAACTGAACCTAAGATATGACTAAACGCAAGTATAATGTGAGAAAACCTCAATGGGAGGAAACTACATGGGCTTGGAGGTTTAGGATGGAGGTATAATTGCCAAGCATTGTGCTCTAGGTTAATGAAGTAAATCCTAGTCTCTGTGTGGTGATTTGGGTATACAGCTGGTTTAGGGATAACCTCTGTTTAAATGAAAGGTAGATCTAGAGTAAATATTAATATTCAACAACACCATACTGATTGTGTGTCTGCACCAAAAGTCAAAAGTGGAAGCAGTAGTAGGGTGTGCAAATTGCCGGGATATCAGTAAATGTTTCCTCAGAGCCTTTATAATTTGCTCTAGACCACACTCACAGTAGAAGATCTCTGGGACAAAGTTCAACCTTCTGCAATATAACCCACTCTTCCATACTGTCACAGGCCCAAGGAGCCCATCCTGATGCATTTCTATGCCTTTGCAATTTCCCAGTATTTTCAGCCACTATTCTCTTCCTCTACAAAACTGTCAGTCGCCAAATCACAGAATTCACTTTGTTCACACTGGTATGGATTCTTTGCATATCCTCATAACATCATACAGTAGTAACTGTAGTTCTTGGGTGATCCCACACTTATTTTAGGACAATTGTCCTATGAATGTAGAAAATCTGCATTCCCAACCATGACATCAACTCCAACAACAACATAGTGTATCCTTGGCACATCTACTATGATACCTTCTGTCCTTCGTCTTACTGCTATCTATAAACATTCATGAGCTGGTTGGGAAAGGCTCAAGGATCTCAGCATTTAAAAAAAAACATGTACAAGGGGAAACTAAAAAAAGAACGTTGCCTATAATCTATTAGCTCCTTTAGGTATCATGCACATGGTTACTACTGACTACCCTACTGACCTGTGTGAATACCACAATTAACACACAACCAAATATGGAGGTGCCTACCTTCTCACCAGCTTTTAATATGTCTTCTAGCCAGATATTCAAGAAACTGGAGATTACACAGTAACGGTGAATATAGCTGCTGTTGTGTTTTTGTTAAGTAACATAATTTTTATTTGTATAGTATTCCTTTGGCTATCGGAGTACATCTTGGTATTTGTAAATTAACTAATAGTTTGAAAGGCTTCATGAATCAAACATATCAGGGCCTGTCTACATGACTACATGAGTTTCCTAAGTACTTGTAAACCATCCAAGTTGTCTGTGAAGGAAAATAATCAAGTGACTCCTTTGAGCAACTTTTGTTTTATTTGGAGCATTAATTAATTGATGGGCTAAGTGTTTTCATTCATAGTCTTGCCCACTTGCAAGTTGCTTCCATGGAATTTGTTTACTAATTGTTGCTGTCCTAAAAATATTGTCGGTATGTGAATATCTTATGAATTTAAACACCAGTGTCCATATGCCAAGTTTTGAAGGAACAGAGCACTACCCAGCATTCATTCCTGTTTTGGAATCCCTTCTCCTTGCCAGGACAGAGTAGAATGGTGGACAAAACACTGTGGCTCCCAAAACAATTCTTTTTAACTCCCTGGCTTATAATAGAATGAATTTGACAACATTCCTTTTCTACTATGTCATGAACATCTTTCACAGATTTTTCATTCCATCTGTTTTTCTGTGGATATTATCCAACATGCATGAAGGCGGTATATGATTATAAATAGGTATCAAGAATTCCCAGATGTCCCTTCTCTGGCTCCTCATTCTTTTTCTTATCCATCTGTGCTGGGTTAGTTGGAGCAAATTAGAGAATTAATGTGTTTCTGATTGTTAGGTTTCAGTAGGAATCACTACAACTGAATAGTTATATTTTTACATTTACTGTGAATGTCACTCATGCTTCAGAATAATAAAAATCAGTTTTTCCATATCATCTCAGTTTATTCACTTGTCTCCTAATGTTCCATGACAGTATGATTGCTTAAATCAATCCCTAATTTTGTCCATGCTCTGTCATGTCCTGATAGTGCTGTCCATGACAGAACTGCATTTTATACTCCTTGCTGGCTATTTAGTCTATGTTACTGCCCTGTGTGCTCTGCCATGAATAGGTCCCTGGACATATATGGCTGATTATGCCAAGGTCCATACTTGATTATTCCATTGCCACTAGTCATAAAAATGTGATTAGAATCACTGAAGAACTGACACTAGATGAGTACTACGTAATTTCATTTCATTTTCTCATATTGGAGTCTAAGATATCCCCCCCCCCCCTTTCATGAGGGTTAAATCATTTTTGGTTACAGGGTCATTCAATCAAAGATATTTTTCTAAGTCTCAAAACATTTATTAATAATTCCATTTGATTATTTGAGAAAAAGTTTCAGTTTGTACCCTAGGCAGCCTTAGAATTTGTGCTCTTCTTGCCTCAGCCTAAACACTGAGCTTCTAGGCCTGTACCTTCACCTTTCCCATGTATTTCTGTATCTTGAATATTTATGTAGATATTATTGAGACTAACAAAATGTTAATCCCTACCTTTCCTAATTTGATTCCCATTATTGTAATGAAGACCATAAATAAATCACTTTGAGTAGGAAAGGATTCTTTTGGTTTGCCAATCCCTTTCATAGTCAACTGTGATGGGAAGTCAGGGCAAGAACTCAAGCAGACAGAACTGAAGCAGAGGCAATGCACCCCATGGGTTCCTCAGCCTATTTTCTTGTAACTTCATGATCATCTACCCAAACATGCTACTACCCACAATAGACCAGGCCCTTCCACATTATGCACTAATCAAAAAAATGACCTACAGCTTTGCAAACAGGCAAATAGAATGATGCTATTTTCTTAATGGAAGTTACCTCTTTTGAGATGATTCTAGCTTGTGTCAAGTTCATAAAAAATAATCAGCACAGAACCTCATTAAACATTCATTTTAAGTTTATTATTATTGATTAAGACAGGGTCTTCATAAAGTCAAGGAACTTATGAGGTATGAAGTATTTTGGTGGTACATACATAATTAAAATTTTATTATAGTTGGTTTTTTCTAGAAAATGAATGCAGTGGATATTATTTCACCAGTCATTCTAATCTTGAAATCCAAAACTTCTAAGAAGGAGCTAGTGGGACCCTGGACATTATAACTTAACATTTAAATTTGGATTTTGACATTCTTACAAACAGATTTTACAAAATAGTGTCCAAAAGGCCTAGAGAGCACAATGGCTACAGGAACTTACACACAACATTGCAAATATATGGGGGAATTTATGTGTCAGTATTATTTTTTCTATTCTGGCAGGTATTTGATATTCGTGACCAAAATACAGGTCAATTTATTACAGAATATTTAAGAGAAAATACAATGGTTATTAATTACTCTCAAAATGAAATATTAGATACTTATGAGTGTTTAAGAAGAGCAAGGTGGCACATTTCTAAAATCCCAGCCATCTTCAGTGGGACATCAAGGAATGCAACCCTCAAATGGCTGGGATCTATATGATGGTATGTATGTTGCAAAAATTATAAACAAGGTAAAGACAATACTATATTGCTATTTATCACACCTCATCAGATATCACATTCTTTTCAGCCTGCATCTCACCCTTTTCACAAAAGTAGAAACATGATTAGATTAATGACATTTTAAAAGATTAATTTAAAAAATTTTATGTATATTTGTGTGTTGCCTGAATGTATGTCTATGTACAAATTGATTTCTGGTATCTATGAAGGCCAAAGGAGAGTACTGGATCCCTCTGAAATGGAGATTCAGATGGTTGTGGGATGCCCTGTCTGTTGGAAATTGAACCCAGCCAAGTACTAAGGAAGAGCTATTAACCACTAAGATATGTTTTACTTATATGTATGTATATATGATAGAGCAAGTGCATGGCATGCATTTTTTAATATATGATTGTGGAGAGCAAAGGAGAGAATTGGGTATTTCAGAGCATAATATACAAGTTATGAACCATGTGGCAATGTGTCTAGAACCAGAGTTGCATCCTCTAGAAGAGATGTAAGTACTCTTAAGATTGAAACCATCTCACCATCCCTATAGTGACACATTTATAGCATCTGGTTTTTTGTTGTTTTTTGTTGTTGTTGTTGTTAAGCAATGTGGGAAACTTTATTTTAGTACATTTCAATGTAATACAGAGTTGATTTAAAATAATCGGTATTATAAACTGCAGTGGTTGTATAAATTGTTTTAGGACATTTTCCTTTCCTTTGCAGCTATAATTTCACTGTCTGTACACCATACACATGGATCTCGATATACTTCTGTGAGGAGTTAGCCAGGCTCTTTCCAAGAGTACTGAGGCCACCTCTGTTAGCACCTGCATATATACATAGCAATGACTTTTTTAAACTATCACAATTGCAGAGGAAAAAAAAACCCTCTTTCTCAAAGAGGAAGAAAAGGAAAGTGTTGGCATACAGGTCTGAGTCAGTCAGTCCACAATCAGAGAGTCCTACTAATAAACACACCACACACTGAAAACCCTGAAAAAGTTGTACATGACAAGAAAAAGCCAAGAAAATGGTACAGTCTACCACACCCCTCCCACAGAATCAATAGTGTCAAAATATTCAAACAATACTGATAGAACACAGAACACTGAGATCATTGAGACTTGGAATTATGACACAATAGAATTCTCATAACGAGAAGTTGGCCATTAATACAGCAAGAGCTCAGAGCTGATGTTAAAGCCAACAAGGAACCTCAAAAGACAAGTGAGAGAACTTGTTTCTTGTCAGCTCTGCAGGCTTACATAGCTGACTGCGTTGACATACAACCTACCGCGCTTAGTTCACTGGAAGACAGCATCTTTGGTTAGTACATCTTCTATCCATCTTTGTTGTATACTCTGAATAATGAAGTTAAAAATATATTCATATCCAAATTCACCAATGACCATTTTAAGTGTGTAGTTCCACAACAGAACATTCACTGCTGTGCTGTGAAACCACCAGTACTGTTTTCCATCTTCTCCTACTAAAATTCTGTCCTGTTGTATGTCATCTCCTATCACTCCCTTCCCGTCCCATAGCAACTACCATTCTGGATTTGTACTTGATGGAGTTGAGCACCCAGGGATTAGCTAAGTAAGATCCTAGGGTATTTGAGATAACTTAATTGGCTTATTACACTTTGTATAATGGACTCTAGCCTCATCTGTGTTGCCACATATGTGAAAATGACTGTTCTTCTCATGAATATTACTAAGAATGATATTTTCTAATCAGTACAGTTAGAATATTTTATCATAGTTTTAAATTTTGGATATGACTGGTTCCTACAAAATTCTCCTGTGTAAAATTGAAACTGTACCTGTTGGTGCTATTTTAGGAGGTCCTAGATACTTGACATGGTATGTAGCTGGAGGAAGTAGATAGTAGAAGGATTTCAAGGATTTCACATCATCCCTGGCTACTTACGGGTCTTTGATTTCTGTCCACTATGAAGTGAATTGCTACTATGACCTGCTCCCATATATTAAAGAATCTAACTTTATAAATTGAAATGTCTGAAACTATGATACAAACAAAGTAATTTAGGCTCTTCTTCAGTGGTTCCTTGTGATGTGTTGCTCATAGCTGGAAGCTAACCAACAGATGCTTTGCATTATGGTGATTCATCATCATGTTGTTAAAGAAATAATTTTTGAAAAGGTTAAGATGCTTAGTAGAAGCCATACTTGAATTTTTAATTTTGAAATTTACTTGTCCTATTCTTCCCCCTACAGCAGTTAGTCTGCTCCACAATATGCTATCCGTAGAAGCCATGCTTGTGAGCTCCATATATCTTAGCATACAGGGTATCACCCTTCGTCATCTTAATGTCACCATATTCTGAATAGTCTCTTTTGTTATTTAATCTACTTCACGTGCACAGACCTGTCCTTACTTCTACATTGTGAAATTCCATCACACCTTCTTTCTCTGAAAATACCAGCATATCCATGGAGCATTTGATTCATTTAGAGTTGTTAGCAGGACTGGCCCAGGAAAATACAGTGGGTTTTTGAAGCTGTTGATATCAGTTGAGGTCAATATGACCTGTCTAATTGGAGCATTTTCCATAGAGAAAGAGTCTGTATTACTCCACCTTATCAATCACTGGAGAGCAGAGGCAGCTCACTAATTAAATTCACTAATTCAAGAGTTAGTGTTGCTTTCCTATAAATTATAATCTTATAAATGCACCCCATTATCTAGTTGTAGACAACAGCAAGAGGCTCATGACTTTAAGTACATTCTGGGCTCCAGAATGTTCTTGGGGGATATTCAGGCTTATGTAATGAGGGTCTTTCTCAGATCAGACAAATCAAATACAGTGAAAAGAATGCCTTTATTAACTACTAAGTTAATCAAGGATAACTTGGGCTCCTTTCAATAACTTATGTCAACTAATAGTTCAGTGGTTGAGTGCTTGTATCATATGCATGATGTCTCAGCTTTAAACTTCAGCGATAAGACAGAAGACACATTCAGGGTTTTCAGGTCAAAAAGAATGATTGTTATTAATAAGTCCCTTCACAGACAGGCTCTAGATAAAATTTAGAGTGAAACATCCAACATCATTCCTTCATCCCATGACACTGAATCAATGTTCTATTGCTATGAGGAGGCATCATGACCAAGGTAACTTTTATAAAACAAAGTACTAATTGGGGGCTTACTTACATTTTCAAAGCGTTAGCACATTATCCTTATGGTATGGAATGTGGCAGCAAGCAGAAAGGCATGGTGTTAGAGCAGTAACTGAAAGCTTTACATCCTGATCCCAGGAAGCAGAGAGAAAGGAGGTGGGGGGAGGGAGGAGATGCTGGGCCTGGTACCCACATTGACACATTTCTTCCCATAAACCCACACTTCCTAATCCTTCTAATCTTTCTCATATAGTTCATTAACATGTATGGGCCTATAAAACCATCATATTGCAGCGTCTTGAACCAATAGGCATGCAACCATATAATAATCCAAATAAGTCCAAAATAGTTCAACCTCAAAAGTACCCATAGTCTTTCCGTCCCAATACTGTTTAAAAGTCTCAAGTCCAAACTCTTCTCTGAGACAGGAAGCAATTTCTTAATTATAACCCCCTATAAAATAAAAAAGCAAATTACATAATTTTTACATATAATGGCCCAGATTATGCATTACCATTACAAAAGTGAGGAAAGTGACCATACTGAGAAAATACTGGAACAGAGGAAGACTGAAAGCCATCAGGAAAAACTCCCAATTCTGCATCTCCATGCCTGGTGCCAAAGTACTTTTTAGATCCCCAACCTCGTTCATGTTTGTTGACTGAAATACAATTGTCTCCCTTGGACTGGTTCTACACCCTCTTAGAAGCTTGGTGAATATTACACAACTCTGGCATCTCCATCATCTCAGGGTCTCCAATAAAACATAGGCCTCTCAATGACAACTTTACATAATAGCCTCTCCATTTCTCCATGTTAAAATCTCCTGGCAAACTCTTGGCCTTGGTATCTTTCTTTAACCATGGAGAAAGATTCCATATACCATGTCTTATACCCTTTCACATTCTAAATTCAGAACTGGGTATCCTAAAATGCCAAATTCTTCTGGTTTCTGAGTCAGAAACCTGAGCCCCTTCTTAGCTTGCATTTGCATAAGCTTTCAGTTGTTGGTTTTCTTTGCTGCTTAAGATTTCTTTTAATTCCATTTAGCTTCAGGTCTTTAAGCATTTTTGCTTCTTTGAGCACAAGACTTAGCTCCAACCTTACATTTCTGGTGTTCCTTTTCTCCTCAAACTACGCATTTTATATTTCTATTTGTTCAATTTGCAACTTTTTTATTGGAGATTTTCATAAGAATGATCTGCAAGAAACAAGTGACAGTCAATACTAGGGTGTCTTAAAATCTTTTTTTCCAACATTAATCCAAAATGCTTCCATTTACCACACACATATTTTTAGGACAAGGGCAACAAGTAGCCACATTGTTTGCCAAAATATCACAAGAGGGGAAGAATATTACGCCTCTTGCAAACCTCTTGAGCTAGGCCTACACTGCTCTCATCTCTTCTAACTTCCAAGCCCCGACATTAGGGCTTTTAAGCAGTCTTGGGAAGGAAAGACTATGGGTACTTTTGAGGTTGAATTGAATGCATTTGTGTTATTATACGTTTGCAAGCTTCTAGGGGTAAAGGGATGCAAAATCTTGCAAAATTTTTCAACTGATTTTCTTGTGTGAAGTCTCAAAGTCTTCTATATTCTGCCAATAAGCAGAATGGTTAATTAAGCCTGTCATAGCAATGCCCCACTCCTGGTTGCAATTTCTGTCTTAGTTTACTGTTCTTTGACTATGAAAATGCACCATTGTCAAAGCACCTACTGTGTACAGTATTATTAAGAAAAACTCTAGACACCCTCTCAGAAGTTTTGCAAGGACTGACTTGGATGACTTCTTTTGTTTTACTGTCCATTCACCTCAGCCTACCTACAAAACCCCTGCATCTAACCAGGTCTGTACATATTGGGCTTCTGTGCATGAGTAAGTCTCAGGTACAAAATGACATTCATGTTCCCACTTCTAACATTTGGAGTCCTCCTCTTTTTTTTTTTTTTTTTTTTTTTTTTAATTAGGGGAAATATCCTTAAAGAACTTCGGCCTCCACATGGTTCCATGTCTTTATTTTTTGCTCACTAATGACATTTGTGTGTGTGTGTGTGTGTGTGTGTGTGTGTGTGTGTAGCTACATGGATGAATGAAAAAAAAAAAGGAAAAGGAAAGGACATGACTACTTCTAGGTATGGGGGAAGAGAAAGATTATTATAGATATGTGGTAGACCATAGCCAGGGATAGACACATTTAAGAGAGTCCAGAGTGTTCATGACCCTGAACAATAGAGAGAGGGGTGAGGGGAAGAGGAGGGGAATGGAGTTGGGAGAACCAAGCACAGTAGCCAGGAAGCCAAAGATACAATAAGGGGTGGGTAACCAACATGTGTAGGTTATATAAGGAAGAGCCTCTGGGGGAAGGGCAGACCAACTCCTCAGCTAGAAAGTTCAGAGTAGAGGGGTGAGGAGTATGCCAGGTCTACCTTGTAACAGGTAGGGACTGTGGGATGCTGGGAGAACCTGGAGGCGGGGTCTGCTTTGATAGGTTAAATAGCTGCCTCAGCAGCTTGTCTCATATTTGAAATGTAACAATTAACTAAGAAAAAGATTATATTTAATAAGTACAACCTAGGACTCAAGCAACAAGTGAAATCTATGTAATTAACAAAGGATTAGTTAAGGCTAAACTCATGTTTCCTCAAAATGCTGCTTCTTTTATTTATTTGTTTATTTATTTATAACAGCTTATTCACATTGTATCCCAGCTGTAGCCCCCTCCCTCTTTTTTTTTTCACTTTTACAGACTGTTTTAAGGTATTAAAAATCCTTCATAGAAACAAGAAGTAAACCACTTAGTTTTGAGGGTTAATTTAAAGTATGGGTACACATCTGTGTCAGGGCCTGTGTTCCTGGGTGCTGTTACCTTTGTTGAATACCCAGATATAAAAGCTGCACAAAGAGCCAGTCTGGGTTCTGGGAACTGAACATGGGTCCTCAGAAAGAAAAGTTCATTCTCTTAAGCATTGAGCCATCTCTTCAGTCCCAGTTTTTGTCTGCCTGTTTGTTTTTGTTTATTTTTTGTTTCCACTGTATATTTGCATCTTTTTTAATTTATTTTTTTGTTATCAATCACAGGTTAGGTACTTTGCATCCCAAGCGTAGCCCCCTTCCTCATTCCCTCTCCCCCTCCCCAACCCTCCCTCATCTCCTCCCTGCCCCCTCCAAGTCCACCAACAGGGGAGGACCTCCT
>CM053742.1:2885298-2904442 GCA_028658305.1 Pachyuromys duprasi
ACTCAGCAAGTTTTGTGGACCTCAGATGAGTAGCCTGGTGAGGGTTAGTTACCAACAGGCCTGCCAGTTGTTTCTAGGAGAATAATCTTTCTTTCTGATGTCCTCTGTCAATCTGTTTATTTCTTCTTTACCTTGGAGTCTTAGGCAGCACCAGATTGGAGTATATTATCAGAATATCAATAGGACCCACTGGTCTTAGGGCCATATGTTAGGCAGCCTGGTCAGTGGGCAAACAATGTGGGAGAGCAATTTGTAGGGGAAGCCAAAACGCTTCTC
This sequence comes from Pachyuromys duprasi, assembly GCA_028658305.1. Lineage (NCBI taxonomy): Eukaryota > Metazoa > Chordata > Mammalia > Rodentia > Muridae > Pachyuromys > Pachyuromys duprasi. The sequence continues at coordinate 2,885,575 of CM053742.1, forward strand.
GGAGGGCCAAGATTTTTCTTTGTTTTTCATGTTTTTTTTCCTCCAGTGGTAAGAAGGCTTTTTTATCTATTGATCATACCATAGTCATGCATTGCAGCAAAAGTACAGTGACTGTCCTTTTATATGTTGGTAGGTAGACTTTCCTTTTTTCCATAAATTCAGTTCTCTGGGCTAAGGTACCTGGCTTGGACACAAACTGTTTCAGTTAAATTAACTACTGCAGCTTTCATGTACCTTATTTCATCTTTCGTCTTGTGACAATTACGGACAAGCATCTATAGCACCAGGCAAAAGGGTAGCTGTATTGATGGTTTCTCAAACTGGACTTAAGGATGGGCCAGCAGTATGGCCTGGTACTGGGTGCACAATTATTAGGCAGCCAGTGTTCTGGTGTTCCTCAGAGGAGGTCCTCAATGACATCATGGGGTGCAGTGAATATAAGATCTTAAGCCAGAGTTAACTTGTTTGTTTTTCTATTAGACTAGCAATAGATACCACAGCTCTTAGATAGGCAGACCATCCTATGGCTACAGTATCCAATCTTTTGGACAGGAATCTCAAAGGGCATTTCCTTGGCTCCAAAGTTTGGGTTAAAACCCCTTTTGTAATGTCTTTTGTTTGGTGGACAAACAGATGAAAAGGTTTCAAGACATCTGGAAGTTCTAGAGCTAGAGCCAAAGTCAGAGTTGTTTTTAGAGCCTCAAATGCCTTTTTGTGTAGTCTCGGTCCAGATTAATGGCTCAGTGCCCTACTTTGTGCTGGTGTATAGAGGCCTTACTATTTCCCCAAACTCTGGCATCCAGAGACAGCAATACCTAGCTGCACGTAGGAATTCTCAAATCTATCTCTTAGTCTGTGGAGTTGGGTTTTGACGGATGATTGCAGCAATGATACTCTGAGACAGGCTCCTTTCCTCAACCCCAGCTGGTAGCCAACAGAAGCAGCCTCTGATGTACAAAGTTGGGCTTTTATTTTATTTTATTATTAGTTGCATTTTATTAACACTGTATCCTAGCTGTATCCAGTTCCCTCATTCCCTCCCAATCCCACCCTCCCTCCCTCATCTACTCCCTGCCCCTTTCCAAGTCTACTGATAGGGGAGGTCCTCCTCCCCTTTCATCTGACCCTGGTTTATCAGGGATCTTCAGGACTTGGCTGCAAAGTCCTCCTCTGTGGCTTAGCAGGGCTGCTCCTTCTTTGCAGGATGGGGAGGTCAAAGAGCCCACCATTGAGTTCATGTCAGAAATAGTCCCTGTTCTCCTTACTAGGGTACCCACTTGGATACTGAACTACCATGGGCTACATCCGAGCAGAGGTTCTAGGTTATATCCATACATGGTCCTTGGTTGGAGACAGTCTCATATAAGACCCCTGTGCCCAGCTATATTTGGTCCTTGTGGAGCTCCTATCCTCTCCAGATCATATTAACTCCCCCTTCTTTCATATGATTCCCTGCACTCTGCCAAAGGTTTGGTTATGAGTCTCAGCATCTGCTTTGATACACTGCTAGGTGTAGTCTTTCAGAGGCCCTCAGTGCTAGGTTCCTGTCCTGTTACTTGTTTTCTCCTACATCCAATGCAAAGTTGGGCTTTCTTAACTGATGTTCTGTAACTCTATAACTGATGTCTCTAACTCTTACAGTAGTCCCACAGCAGCCCTTTTATAATTATTTTTTGGGTCGGGATCTTTGGCAGAAGGGTAGGAGGTCTGCACTTAATATTTCATCAAACAGGGTTGGAAAATTTAAAAATTTGCGGGCAACCTGGTCTATGTAATCTCCCCACTATAGCTTCCCTCTGGATCTGTCCATTTAAAAGCAATTCTGCACTGACTTACCTCTGCCACTGCAAGGCTGAAGAATGCATCTTTCTGGCCCAGGACAGTGTACAACTGATCCTCTGGAAGAATCACACTCATGAGAATCAGAGGTCCAAGGTTTCTTCACAGACAGGAGAGGTGTATGCCAGGGTGACTCTCATGGACCCAGGATGGCTGTCTCTGCATGCCAGGTACTATTTCCCTTCCCCCCGCCCCCACGGTCATTAGATATCATTTAATCTAGACAGGATGGGGGAGTGCTTAGCTGAACTGGTTATTTGAATAATTATATGAGCTTGGTGTTGGGCCAGTCCTGGGGCATTGGTTTTTGCCCGTACTCCTTGGAAATCTGAGGGATAGTAACACTGTATGTTTTGATTGGGGCAGAACTTTCCCAGCCAGGAGATATTTTTCTGACAGGGGATAAGACACCAAAATTTTGCTGGTTATCTGTAGGTCTGTGTCTCATCATCAGAGAAGGGGATGTTTTTTAGTTTATACAGATGGTCTTGTCCTGATTAGTTCTCTGCCATTAAAGACCTTCCAAGCTACCTCCAGCAACTGGGACCTATTTGTAACTTTAAATATTTCTGTTTTTCAACAATTTGGAGCCGACAGGGTGAGAAATGAAATCTTTTTAGTAGGTGTCTATAATTCTTTTTAAAAGGACCTAGCAGAAATTGTTTAACGTCTCCTTGGTCAGTGTTGGACAGAAGGGAAAATCTGTTCTGTCTAGGCTTTGTTGTTTCCAGTGATCCCCAGTGTTCAGAAAGAGAGACCCTGCCTCAAAGGAACAGATTATCAGTAATAGGGAAGGTATTTAGTGGCTGACTTTGGCTTCTTGTGCACTGTCCACATTCACGTGACTCTGAATGGGCGAACATGTACATGCACTCACACAAACACATATGTGCACAAAAAAACCCCAAATCTTTTAAAATATGACAAACGATCAAATACATAATGGTTATAAGAAGAAAAATTATACTTGCCAAAATATTGACATATTAGGCATTGCTGCAGCCTGTTTTCATACTTGTTTAATATACCCATATATTTGTGAAACATGTCTTTTTTCCCACCAAATTTGAAATTACTGGGTCAAAATTTAGTGAATGATCTACGAATATTTAAAAAATCAGCATGTATCATTGAGTTTTATGACATATATATGAATAGTACATAAAATGTGTACAGTAAGTAGGTAATGATACAAAGTGTACCTCTAACTGGGTCATGAAAAAAAATAATAATTGATCTGCCATGGATAATATGTTTTCAGTACAAGTTAGAAACTTAATTGAGTTGTACTTAGTTTTGAATTGTTCATATTTAAGTTCTTTATTTGTAATTAAAAAAATCTGAGAAGTAGAGACACAAAGACCAGACAAAGGCTAGCTTCACCTACATGAATTTGAGGTCAGATCGGGCTGCATGAGATCCTGATCTTGATGTTCAAACTTAACCTGAAAATGCCTTTGGACTAAGTCACAGTTTAATTTCCTTGTGCTCGCTGCCATCTTGTGGTCTTTAGGTTACAATGCAGTGCTCTTCATTTAACTTAAAACTTGTATATTTTCTATCTTCTTTCTTCACTTCCCTTTCCCCTTTCCTTCCCTCCTTTTCTCTCCTTCAATTCCTGGGGGTAGAGCTCAGGGCCAGCTAGGTAAACTCTGTACCACTGAGCTCCTCATCCTGGTCATAGATTTTTAGGGGGAAGGGTTTTACTATGTTCATCAGAATGGGCTCAGACGATGATCCTCCTGCCACTGCCTCTCCACTTGTGCTTACAGGCATGTACTACTATAACCAGCCACAGTAAATATGATTACTGTTTTCTTTTTCTTTTAGAAAGCTAGGTAAGCAAATTGAGAATTTATTGAAGTGTTTTTACATAAATAAATGCCTGTGAACATGTATGCATCCTTGTGTGTGTGTGTGTGTGTGCACGTGCATCCTTTTACAAAGATTTTGGACCAATTTTCCTCAATATGTTTTGTTATATTATAGGGTTAAATGTATGCAAGGATATTTTATAGGCCTGGAGGACTGAGCATAAAGCTCAATAGTAGAATAATCATGGTAGCATGTGTGAGTTTGAATACTGAGAGATCTAACATTGTCATAAAGTTCACAGAGTAACAAAATAGTGTAAGGATACCATCCATGTTTCAGAGTTAGGTTTAAGATATAAAACTCTCTTTAAGGAAATAATTGTTAACTAACCATTACCCTGGAAGCTTGTTGATGGGAAGTATATAGCATTAGATGTTCCCTTGGACAGAAAGGCTAGCAGTGAGGGTAGTGTGGGAAGTGATCCCTTACGTGAGATTCTGGAGACTAGTAAATCCCTAAACAGGCCATCATGATTACTGGCATTGCTGGAAAAACACTGCTCTCACCTCAAAGAGTAAAAGGGTATATTTTGGGGCCAAATATGGGTGAACATGACCTCAGAACACAGATTTTGGTCACCCCAAATAGTGTGCTTCAGTGTGGTAACAATTTCATGAACTTTTTATAGTAATAAAAAGTAACAAACGAAGGCACTTGCAATTATATTGGTGGGTACATCAGGTAGCTACATCAGGTAGGTGGATTATAGCATGACAGAAAGAACTTTGTTATAGGACATAGATGAATGGTCTCAACTTGTGGGCACAGAACCTTTGGGGTCACATATCAGATATCCTGCATATTTATATTATGAGTCAAAACAGGAGCAAAATTACAATTATGAAGTAGCAACAAACTAATTTATGGTTGAGGGTCACTACAACATGAAGAGCTATATTTAAGGTCACAGCATTAGGAAGAGTGAAAACACCTGACTTAGACAACATTTCCAGCCCTTTGATTGGTGAGAATCTAGGGCTTTGTTAATATATCCCAAAAGACCCTTAAAATCTTAGACACAGGACATCAGCATCAGTAGGGGTTCATGTGGGTGGATGGCAAGTAGTGCTTATTTAATAGGTAAAAATAGCTCAAGGTAAAATAATTAGGTTCTGGAACCACAACATTCTTACTGGTCCACATCATTAAAGTTTTAATCAATCATCCTTTGCAGCCACAGCTTTTTTTTTTTTTCCAGGAATAATTCTTTGCATTGGGAAGCTCAGAATGCTGGGAATGTTTAACTGGAAAATACATATTCAACAGAAGACCGAAAATGTTACATATTACTACACTAAAAATAAGTGCCTAATATATTTTACGGAAGCTTCAGGTTACGTATTGAGTGAAGATTTGGGATGAGCTCCTCCTACATCATGGTTTTGACCTTTATCTCCATAGACAACTATTAAACAACAATAGCTTCCTATTCTCCTTGATTCATTGGCAGCTTTCTTTAGAACAGGGATTCTCAGCCTTGTCACTGTTGATATCTTGGGTCCTAATATATTTTTTCAGTGTTTGAGTGTTTTGCGTGCATGTATTTATGTGTACCATGTGCATACCCTTGGAGGCCAGAAGACAGTGTCAGCTCACCTGGAACTGCAGTTATTGATGATTGTGACTCACCATGTGGATGCTGGAAACTACAGTCTCATCCATCAAACGAGCAATGAGTGAGCCATTTCTCTAGCCTGAGTCCTAATTCTTTTTTTATAGCTTTATTTTTATTAGGATATATTAACTATAAACAATGTTTCATGCCATTTTCATACATGTCTCCAGTACACTGTAATCATATTCATCCTCAGTCACATTTTTATGCCCTCCCACCTGTCTTTACCATTGTTTACAGCGACACAGGTGAGTTGTTCATAAGCCCACATGTACCTTCTCAGTGGTTGCATCACTGACAGAAATTCCTTTTACCCTTATCAATCAATAGCTACTTACAGATATTTAGGGAGGGGAGGGCCTCATGAGATACTTCCCCAAAGCAGTTGTTAACTGCTTGTAAAGCCTCTTAAAGGGCTGTGCCACTTAATTCTCTTATGGGACTGTTACATGCTTGATTGGAAGTTTAGCAGCATCCCTGGCTTCAACCCACTTGATGGTAATAGCACTTCTTTCCGGGTGCTGGGGATTGGACCCAGGGCTCCATGCATCCAAATTACATGCTCTAACCCTGAGCCTTCTGCCTCCAGCTCTCCCACAATTATTTTAAACTTGAGAACAATTTGGAGGGTTTTTAAAAGAATAAACTCTAGGCAGAAAAGCTGTAAATCTCAGTACCTGTCCAAAATAGGGAGACAGCAAAAAGACAAAAAGCCATGCCTCCCAAATGGTGGACAACTAGCGACATAGCAAGACAGATGACCTTTAGAGAAAGAGTGCAAAGGCCTGAAGTACTAGATAATAAGGCTCTGACCAGTACCAGAAAGAAAACAACAACACAAAAGCACCTTATGCCCTTCCCAGTAAGGGATCCAAGAGAACCTCATGGTAGCTTGTAAGGACTGTTCTAGGAGGCAGGAATTCTGGAAGGAAAAGTAAATTACCTCAATAAAGGGCGAATTATTCCTCCCATCTTGGTAGCAATGACTTCAGGGGTATTCTCTTGGCCAGGTGACTGACCTTCCCAAAGGGATTAATTGTCTTCAAAACGAAATTATTTTTGATTGTGTCTAGGTACATGAGTACAGGTGCCTCAGAGGCCAAATGCATTATATTCTCTGCAGCTATATTTACAGGTGGTTGAGTCATTTGACATAGTTACTGAGAACTAAACTCTGATCCTCTAAAAGAATAGTTAAGAGTTCTAACTCCTGAACCATCTCTACAGCCCCTTAGATTAACTCATGAAGAGACAACTGCACAACTCCATGTGGAGATAGGGTTCCATTATTTCTATAAATGCAATAATTTTTTTTGCTTTTGATATTATAATTACATAATTTTCTCCTCTCATTTCCTCTCCATACACCCTCCCATGTATTGCTCCTTGCTCTTCCTTTCCATTTTCAGCTAGACAGTAAAACTGTTCCCTTAACGGGCCCTTCACTACTACTCCCGAATTAGCCCTAAAACCATTTAGGAAGCCAATCAAGACCTTTTTTCTATTATCTTTTTTTATTAATTTTTTTATGATTAATTCACTTTGTATAGCGATTGTGGCCCCTCCCTCATCTCCTTCAAGTCTCAACCTCCCTCCTTTTCCCCCCTATCATCCTCCCCTAGTGCAATGAAAATGGGACTCTTCTCCTCTTACTATCTGACCCTAGCCTATCAAGTCTCATCAGGACTGCCTAGCCTGGATCCTCTTCCTCTGTGGCCTGGTAAGGCCACCCTGCCAGAGGAAAGTGATCAAAGAGCAGGCAACTGAGTTCATGTCAGGGACTGCCCCTGCTCCCCTTATTAGACTGAACTGTCTATGGTTATATCTGAGCAGGGGGTCGAGGTCCTCTCCATGCATGGTCCCTCAAACATGGGCTTTAGCTTTAAAAACAAAAAGTGCCATGACCACTGAGGGTGAAACCCCGCCCTCACTTCACTAAGCAGCTCTTCTCTAGATGATGGCAGGGAGGTGAACATCTTCTGGGAATAGGTCCCTGGTCCTGTTCTTCCCAGTATAGCAATGGTCATCCTTTTGAATTTCTTTCTGCCAGTGTCTTGTTTTGAGTGTCATTTGGACCTGTGGACTTTCATGGATAAGTTTAGAACAAACAAGAAGGGGTATAGTATCTAACTCAGGATAGTTACTATGAAAAGTCAGGAACATAAGTATTTTGTTATGTTACCCAGAAATTACTTTCAACACTGCTTCAGTAATAAAATAGTAGATTCCTTCAAGGCAGAAATTTGTCATTTGACTATTACTTCTGCCAGATGCTTAGGTGATAAAAAATTGTTGAATCACATATTAATGCTGGATTTTTTGAGTAGATCAAAAGAAATTTACTACCTAAAAATGAACAAGAATCTGACAGGATGGGTATGATGGTGTATGCCTGTGATCACAGCACTTAGGATTGTAAGACAATCTGAAATTCGATACCAGCTTGGCTGACACAGAAAAGTCCAGCCAATGAGACTGTGCCTCAATAAATAAGCATAAGATAGAGGCTTATTCCACACACACAAATCTCTTTTCATGTAGAAGGGACATCTTAGGAGTCTAATTGTAATGGATGTGTTAAAGTTCTCACAATTCCATTTTACGAAGTCTTCAACTTCACTAAACGGCTGTTTTCTAAAATTCTGACTGTAAGCTATCACCTGAATGGCACTTGGATCCTCATGTCCATTTCCAAATGCACATTATTAATCACCTGCTAGGTGGCCAGTGATAGGCCCACTACTTATAGTATGGCCTTCCCAGGGAAAGGGGATTTGAATAGTAAGGAAGAAAGGAAAGGGTTGATTCTTTTGGATACCAGGCCTCTTAACTACACAGAATTACAATAAAGTGACTTATATTGAGTGATGAAGTAGTAGGAGTTCTGCTTTATTGTGGCTAGTTATATAGAGAGCTTTGTTTTTATTTCACAAACTAATTACAGATATATAAGCAACTACTTTCAGACGTCATCTAAATTGAAAATGTGAGTCTAGAGAAAAGATGGAGCCAGAAAGCTTTATGTTATTACAGGTCAATGAGCATGAACTACAGGGGTCAGATAGCCATATCTGATAGTGTGGAAGATGCTCACCACTCACTCTCTGCTCAAAGATTTGCAGAAGTGTGAGACACAATGGATTGTTAGGCATTGACATACCAGAGTTAGCTCATCTGGGTTCAAAGTCTGATGTTGCCTATGCTAGATACATGTTAACATTGGGTAATTTGTCTGAATTTCTTTCTTCACCTTACAATAAAAACTTGTGATGATAAAGTGAAAATTCATCTGGCCTGCATAGTAAAATGACTGCCACCTGATATGTACTTCATAACTGGCAGCTGTGTTGATTATGAGTTTGGCTCAACTTATTTTGTTTTACTTTAGGAAAATAATGCTTTTTTGTCTTTTATGTCTACCTTGATCAGTAAATATCTTTGAACTTTGATAGATTTTGATACTATTCAAGAAATCACAATGGCAAATCAATTATGGTAATAACACAGTGACCTTTATTGAGAAGGTCTAAACATCACAACTAAAGTTATTTTTCAGTTAACTTTGTCAAAATACTTCAGTTTTCCAGCTGGATCTGGGATTATCTGTTAGAACAAAAAGCAAATTATTTATTTCAAAAAGTCAAAGTACATTATGAATAGTTTGGCATTAATTGCCCTCTTCCTGCCTAAAAATGTAATCACTGATTTGATATCCAAATAAGATTATATTCTATGTTTAGGAAAAACTAGATTTGTCCTATCTACTAATTGCAGCTATCCCACAAAGAAAATGATATATTTATCAATGAATTAACATCCTTTACCAAGGCAACCCCAAATTTACCTACTGCCCTTCTCTTGGCCACCAAGCTTTCATGACCTATTTGAGCCTGACTTAAGCACGTTGAAAGCATTGCCACAAATGTTAACGTACTTTAAATTTGTTGATTTGATGATGTTATAATAATAACCTGAAAAGAGGGCAGTGTGTCCACCAAAGGCTTATCAAATGAATTTTTAAGAGTTATTTTGAGTACTGGGGGGTGGTTGAACCCTGGGCCCCTTAACTGTTAAACAAAGGCATTATTACTGCGGTATCTCTCAAGTTCTTCCTAAAGCTTTTCTTTTTTTGAAATAGGACCTTGCTATGTATTTCTACCCTAGTTTTAAGCTCATGTTTAAAACTGGCTAAAACGGGGCATGAATTTTTGATCTGCCTACCTCAGCCTCCTAAGTAGCTGGGATTATAGGCTTATTATCACTAATCTTGCTCATAGTGCAATGTTTTATAATCTCAAGCTGCAAAGTGAAAACGACAACACAGATAAATAATAAAAATTTAGTAAATGAGGCAGGCACAGTGGTACATGCCTGTAATCCCAACACTCTGGGAGGCTGAGACAGGGGGATCTCTGAGGATTCAAGGCCAGCCTAGTCTACAAAGTGAGTCCAGGACAACCAAGGCTACACAGAGAAACCCTGTCTCAACCCCCCCCCAATACATCTATCTATCTATCTATCTATCTATCTATCTATCTATCTATCTATCTGTCTGTCTGTCTGTCTGTCTGTCTGTCTGTCTGTCTGTCTGTCTGTCTGTCTGTCTGTCTGTCTGTCTATCTATCTGTTTGTCTATCTACACACACACACACACACATAATGAATATTTGAAAGAAAAAGAAACTCCTCCAAGAAGCACCTTAAAGTATATGTGAAGTTACTGCATTAAAGGTATCTTGAGCACTAGATATTTCAGATAATAAATTTGCATAAGGTTAGTTTATATTTGATTGATTATACAGGTTTACACATATAACTATGGATCAGAAGCTACTGGTTTAAAAATCATTTCTATTTTAAGATAGTAAGAAATTCTTCATGCAGTATATAGCAAACCAACTGTGACAAAACATCATTGCAGGTACATTCTGAATGTTCAGCTCAAGAAAGAGCAGTGCAAGTCCCCAATGAAAAAAGAATTGTAGGATAAATATTATACATTTTGAAAATGTGTTATGTGCATAAACTTCTTTAAGAATTTACTGAAAACTATGGATTTTCAGGAAAAAATGTACATGCATTAGCATATACTGTGTTTAATTTTTAATTGACAAAAACAATTCCATGTGTTTCTGGGTTTGGTTCTTCTTTCAATATACACTTACCGAGCATCTACTATATGACAATTATTTAAATGATTAGCCAGGCAGCATGCATTAACTAGATAACTAAGGTCCCTTGTCTTCAGATTTATATTCTGTCACTTTCTGGCTGTGGTAAATGCTTTTTAAAAACAGGTTGATGGGCCAGTGGTGGTGTCACATGCTTTAATCCTAGAATTTAGAAGGCAGAGGCAGGTGGACTTTGGTGAATTTGAGGCCAGCCTGTTCTACAGAGCAACTCCAGGATAGCCAAGGTTACAGGGAATAACCCTGTCTCAATAAACAAAAACAAAACCAGGTTAATGGATAGTGAATGAGGCTGACATAAAGTGCTGTAGAAAGACTTCCAAGATCACATCTGAGCTGAAATGAGTGAAGAGGAGGAGGTAGCCAGTCACACAGAGAGCAATGCAGAAAGCATGTCAGAGCAGTTGGCAGGAAAGCTCAGTGGGTAGAATCCCTGGCCATGCAAGTCGGATGATCCCTGGAATCCACATAAAGGTGAAAGGGGAACAGATTCCATGCATTGTCCTTTGCCCTCCAAACACGCATGGTAGCATGCAGAGCCCCTATCATACAAACATACAGTGCATAATATTTTTTCTTTAAAGAAACAAGAGCAAAGGCCAAGCCTAAAGGCAGGATCCGTGTTCACAAAAAAAGCAAGGAGTACATCTGAAAGTGAAGAGTTGACTACCACACTTGGCTGTCGCTGGATAAGTGTATTTTTTTTTTAAATTTTAAGATAACTTCTTCCTTCCATCGCCTAATATATTTTCCTAATGACTGTTTAATTTTTACAAGATAAAAACCTGAAATTTCTATATGCTATTTAAGAAAAGGTTCAAGCAAGTTTATAAATCATATTCTAGCCAAAGGCTACTTTGAGGACTGCAAGTGTCCCTAAGTAAGAAAAGATATTTGTTTGAATCTTTTCCTTTTAAGTGTCAAGGAGAAAATCATTAGCTTCAATATTTAGTAAAACCAGATTTTCTCAAAAGTTTTCTAATATATACAGAGAGGTTTTGCTTGGGACTGTTTTCTTGGCTTACTACATAGAATAAATTCCATACATATCCTCTAAATTTATTCTCCCATATCTCTACTTTGCCTTCTTGCTTTCACCTTTTTATTAACAGTATACTTTTCTGGATGGTTAGGTTTAAAATTTATATTATTCATATTCTGACTTCTCTGCTTAGAGCTATTCTGCCAAAAGCCCAGGAATTTTCTGCAGTATGATTTCTGCTTATCAGTGTTTACATCATTTTAGAAATCAGGACAGTCTGATATAAGGAAAGATTAAAGTTGGCCTACATTTTTTTGTTATGCCCATGCCTTTAAAAATAACAACAAAATTAATATGACTTACTGTTTCACTACCAGGTTTCCAGCCAGCAGGGCAGACTAAAAGGAACAGAGAGAGAAAGAGAGAGAGAGAGTGAATATGTGCTGAGTCAAGCACTGAATTGTATTTTCTGCACTCCCAAATTTAGCCAAATTATATATTTCTGGGGTAAGAGTAATGTTTTATATATGTATACACCGTGGGATTATTAGATCAAACTAATTTATCTGTCTATCATCTCAAATAACTCACGGTTTTTGTAGTAAGGACACACAAAATCTGTTCTCAGGTATCTGGTCCAATGGTTGAGTGCATTTTCCTCTTCCAGATAACCTGAGTTTGGTTCTCAGCAACAACGTCAGGTAACCACCCGTAACTCTCAAGCCTAGGGGATTGACCTCTGACTTCTGCAAGTATGTTGACATACTCCCACACAGACATATCAACACATATATTCAAAGAAAACCAAACAAAATATACTCTCAGGAATTACCATTTAACGTTTTTTTTTTTTTTGACACAGGGTCTCAGGGTGTGGCTGAGGCTAGCTTAGAACTTACTTAAATTTATAGAGATCCACCTCCAACTATCCCTGCCTTTTGAGTACTGGGATTAAAGGTCTGACCCACCTCACTCAGCTCAGAAATTACACTGTTAAAGGTTTTATACCATATTCTATTTTAGAAAAAAAATGCCTTTTTCTATTTAGCTACTGCTGGAAATTGTGAAGGACTCGTTAGATAGATGTTTGATGTGACTGAATAACCCTAAGGGCTATAATAATTTAGAAAGCTAAATTAGAATGGCCATTCGAACAAGTTCACTAAGGCATAGAGTTTATAGGCAAACACTGAGCAAGTGTTTGAGCAACTTCTTAGTTAGGGTGTCTAGTGCTGTGATGAAACGCCACGACCATAAGAAACTTAGGGGGTAAAGGGCTTATTTCACTTACATGTTCCACATCACAGTCCATCTTTGAAGGATGTCAAAGCAGGAAGTAAAGTAGGGGCCATGGAAGTGTTGCACTGGCTTGCTCTCCATGGTTGGCTCAACCTATTTTTGATTTTTGTTTTGTTTGTTTGTTTGTTTGTTTGGTTGATTTAGTTTTTTTAGCATTCAAGACCACCAGCCCAGGGGTGGCATTGCTCACATTTAGCTGGGTCCTCCCACGTGAATCATTAATCAAAACAATACCTTAGAGGCTCACCTATGGGGCAACCTGACGGAGGAATTTTCTCAAATGAGTTAATTACAATACAGTGACAAAACTACATAGCTAAATATAATAATGCCACATACCAATAAAATCTACACTACTAAACAGTCATATTAGTACTACAATTTTAATAGAAATAGAATTTTAAAAATTCTAGAAATCAGGAGTGGTAGCACACACCTGTAATCCCAGCACTCAAGAAGGTAGAGGCAGGTGGATCTCTGTGAGTTCGAGGCCAACCTGCGTTACAAAGTGAGTCCAGGACAGCCAAGGCTACACAGAGAAACCCTGTCTCGAAAAACAAGCAAACAAACAAAAATTCTAGGACTACCTTTTTTTTTTCTTTCAGTTTATTCAAAAGGACTATGCAAAATAAGGAATATTTTTGTTACCTTACCATAGTAGCCACAAAAGATAATACTGATATTTTATTTTAAAAACTCAAGTTAATAATTGTGCTTGCTAAAAGAAATCTACTAAATTGAAAAGCATAATCCGAGTATGTCAGAAGCATTCAAATTACATTTAGAATAAGAAATTAAATTATGCTATCATACAGGCCCAGATCCAAATTTGAGTTGGCACACCACAACATCTATCCCATCTATGAACATGAAGGATGGCATGAAGGGTCTGGTCCTGCAGATCCAAAGCCTCAGGGTTCTCCATGGCCCAGGGCAACAACAGGATATCTGAGAGGAGTCCCACTGAGGATCCAGTATTGATAGACTAGCAGAAGCCAGAGGCCTGGAACCATACCAATGACTCACTGCAAAGAACATTTGCAAGTAAAGATTGTGTGCACAAAGTAAAGATTGTGTGGACATTGTGACACACTGCAGTTTCCATGATGAGATTTTTAAATTTTTATTTTGGGAGGAGGTTGCAGAGGGAAGATATAAAGGGACAGGAAGATGAATGGGATTGGGGTGCATGATGTAAAATTCATAAAACATCAATAAAAAGTTTTTAAAACCTGATTTTTCTATCTACTACAAGTGTTAGAAATGTAAATTATTTTCTTATTGAACTTACATTTTTTCTTTTTTTAAAAAATATTAATCACAGGTTATTTACTTTGTGTCCCAGCTGTAGCCACCTCCCTTTTTCCCTCCCAATCTCACCCTCCCTCCCTCATCACCTCCCTTTCCCTTTCCAAGTACATTGATGGGGGAGGACCTTCTCCCCTTCCATCTGACCTTAGCTTATCAGGTGTCTTCAGTACTGGCTGCAATGTCCTCCTCTGTGGCCTAGCAAGGCTGTTCCTCCCTCTGGGGTGGGGGGAGGTAAAGGAGCCAGTCTTTGAGTTCATATCAGAAATAATTCCTGTTCCCTTTACTAGGGTAACCCACATGGATACTGAGCTACCATGGGCTACATCCGAGCAGAGGTTCTAGGTTATATCCATACATAGTCCTTGGTTGGAGAAACAGTCTCATATAAGACTCCTGTGCCCTGATATATTTTGTCCTTGTGGAGCTCCTGTCTTCTCCCAGTCATACTAACTCCCCCTTTTATCATATGATTCCCTGCACTCTGTCCAAGGTTTGGTTATGAGTCTCCACATCTGCTTTGATACACTGCTAAGTAGAGTCTTTCTGAGGCCCACTGTGGTAGGCTCTTGTCCTGTTTCTTGTTTTCTCCTACTTCCCATGTCCATCCCATTTGTCTTTCTAAGTGAGGCTTAATCATTTTGTCCCGGGTCCTCTTTCTTATTTATCTTCTTTAGTTACACATATTTTAGTATGTTGATCCTATCTTATAGGACTATAGAAGTGAGTGTATACCACGTGTGTCTTTCTGCTCCTGGGATACCTCACTCAGGATAATCTTTTCTAGACCCCACAATTTGCCTGCAAATTTAATAATTTCCTTGATTTTAGTTGCTGAGTAGTATTCCATTGTGTAAAAGTACCACAATTTCTGTATCCATTCCTCTGTTGAGGGACATCTGGGTTGTTTCCAGTGCGCTTACATTTTTGTAAGAATTTGTCTTAGT
This sequence comes from Pachyuromys duprasi, assembly GCA_028658305.1. Classification (NCBI taxonomy): domain Eukaryota; kingdom Metazoa; phylum Chordata; class Mammalia; order Rodentia; family Muridae; genus Pachyuromys; species Pachyuromys duprasi. The sequence goes on from CM053742.1 coordinate 2,900,629, forward strand.
GCAACATATATTATGCTCTGATAAAGTTTAAAAAATTATATTGCCCATTGACACAAAATATAAATAATTAAAATGGCTTTTTCTTTTTAGCTTTCAATATAAATCCTTGTAGAGTGCTGATAAGTTCCAAGAGGAATTTTAATAGCTAGCCAGAAATGGGTAGCAAGTACTGCAGAACTGCTGGTTGGAGTAGCTGGGATCAGCAGGTTAAAAAGTACTGGCTCCTAAAGTGTGTATGAATTCAACCTGTGAAGAGCTCAGACTTGTCTCTGTAGTCATTTAATTAGAATATGATAAAATAGCAGGTATGCTCTTGCTAATAAGTGCAGTATTTAGTAGGATTATTAATATTGTGTCTTCTAATAAAATTTAAGAGCTCATGAATAAAACCTTTCTGCATCAAGGTATATGTTTATTTAGATAACAAGGACACTCCATGTACTGCCTATTTATTTAGTAATTATAATGTATAATTTACATCATGAAAGTAAACTATTAAGTACACAAATGAGAAATATATTTATAAAGATAGCATGATAGCTATTATTTAATTACATTTTTATTCCTTATTTTTCTGAACTTGTGACTAAAATAAGAGTAACGTTATTTAAATTATCCTTAAAACACAGCCAGCTAAACACCATTGAATTTTGTACTGGGTGGGTTGAATTGATTTTCTAACTTTTTTTTCTGAGATAAATTTTCCTCACATTAGTTTCTCAAGGCTCTACTTTTGTTTTATTTTTTTAATCACTGTGTGTTTAAAAAAAGAAATCAATAGTATTTTTAACAGGCTGAGTTATTTAAGAGTAAAAAGTGTTCAGAACAAATTTCTCCTGAGAATTCCAGTTAGAATCTGCAGTAAATGTTAATCAGTATACTTTTTCATTTTCCTAAAAATAACAACAAAAAAACTGAGGCAGCAAATGATAACTTGGGCTTTTAAAGTACTGAAATGTTAAAGACTGTGGGACTCAATGTTATGTTGTGATATTAAGATGTTAATATGAAGAGTGAAAAATTAAGGGAAGATTATGGTTTATGATTTAATAAAAGATATTTGTGTGTCAAATATGAAAACATAGTCCCCCAACATACAAATATATGTATATATATTTTTTAATGGGCAGGAGGTCATAGGCCTTATGAGGGATCCTATTCCTATTGTTTTGCTTCATGGACATGTTGTCAAACTGCCTCATAACAATGCTTCGTATTTATACACATGGATAGTGCTGCTCTCTGCCTTCGTGTGAAAAGCTATTTTGCAGTGGATAGCAATTAGTGAGCATTCATAAGTAGTCAAAATGTTAAGAATAAGTGACTGTTAAGCACTTAGCCCTATAAATGACATCTCTATCAAGGCTCAGGGAACATCGTGGAAGACAGACAGAAACAGTGTTAAGAACCAGAGAATGAGAAGGAGTATTAGGAAACTATGCCTTCTTGGCATGACATGACTGAACACACAGCAGTTGTGGTTACCTGCACAAGAGTGTGCCTATCAACATTCTACCATGGACAGGGGGAGGGACGCATAGACCTCATCATTCCTCAGAGAGCCATTTAATGGGGTAGGAAGTGTCATCTTCTTCAGTGGTAAAACTACTGATAAATTGCCCATGGTCCAGGAGATAACCCCACCCATGTTCACCTCATACAAGCAAGCCTAATTAAGCTCAATGGGTCATCAGTAAGAGTAGAAGGGAGCTTGGAAGGAAGAAGAGTTTTGGTGGGAGAAACAGTTAAGAGGGCAATGAGAGGCAAAATAAAGACCAAAATTCATTATAAACACATATGATATTTTCAAATAAAAAAAATAAGGTTTCAGAAAGAAAGGTACCTTCTCCATGCTTGTCCGTGTACTGAAAGGCTTGAACCAAACGCAGTGTCTCTTCTACTGATCTACCCACAGGAAGGTCATTCAGAGTAATCTGCCTTAGGATTCCTTTGTCATCAATAATAAAGAGGCCTCTGTGAAGCACAGGGGTAATAAAGGTGATCCCATTTCTTCTCAGTTAAGGTAAGTATTCTACTACGTATACTACTTGTCTACTATATATAGCCAAATACACGACAGGGTTTTCCCCATCTACTATACACTTTTCAATTACGACTGGTAAATGGCAGCTTGAAATTTTTGTTTAGGGAAACTGGACAGAAATTTCAGCAGTCAAGAGCACATGCTGCTCTTCCAGAGGAACCAAGTCTTCTCAGCACCCACTTCAGGCACCTCAAACACCTCCAGGTGTCTGATGCCTCTCTCTGAAGGTAACTTCACTCACATGTACGTATCTACACATGGACATGTACGTATACATATAATTAAATATCTGCTTGGGGATAAGGGGCTCCTCACAACTTTCAGGGTTCATAAACAGGCAATGGAGGGGCTTAAACCCTCCTTGTGTATCTACAGACAGTTAATAGTTGCTTGAGGAGAAAAAATACATTTCGTGATCCCCTGATAAGGTTTCCACTGTCCTATAAACCAACCTACGTAAATTCACTAGGTCACACACATACACACATGCAAAAAAGACATGAAAGTGAAAGGACTCATTGGGAGAGGTTCAGCAGGAGTAGGATAAGAGAGCATAATGGGGAGTTTAATATGATCAAGATACATTCATTACATACATCTATGAAAATATTATAACGAAATCCAGTATTATGTATAATAATGCATGTTTAAATGCCATACAAAAACAGCTCCAGGGAAGCAAAGGCAATAGATCTTTTGCTAGTTGGAGGTCAGAAAAACAACAACAATACCCTGAATCAGACTTTAAAACAATCCCAGCATTTGGGGCACAGAAGCAGGATAATTAAGAGTTCAAGGTGTGCCTTAACTATGTAGTTCAACTAGGCCAGCCTGGGCTAAAAGACTTTATCTCAAAAAAAAAAGAAGGAAAAAAAGAGAAAGAAAAGCTATTATTAAAAATAAAATAAGGGAAAAAATCATTCAATTCATTATTAGGTAATATTACTTGGTCGATGTCCAAAACTACAGTTAAAATTGCCCGTTTTATCAAAGAATTCTATTTGTACTTGTTAGGTCATGCAATCTAGTGTAAGTTTCTGTGCAAAGCTGGGAGTTGTTTGAAGGCAGAGACAGGCAGACCTCTGAATTTGAGGCCAGCCTGGTCTATGGAGTGAGTTCCAGGACTCACTCTGAAAAACTCTGAAAATTGAAAAAAAGCAGAAGAGGCTGCTGGGTGAGATAATGTCTTAGTCTTTCCAAGGATATGGGGTTTGAGAAGTACTAAGTATGAATCAGAAAAACATTACTGGAGCCAGTTCAGAAAAAAAGGAAAAAGAGCTAAGGATTTAAGAGACCCAGACAGAATCTACAACACTGACTAAATTTATAAAAACCCACACATCTGTTCCTTTTATATATAGAGAGGTTGTCAAAGGACTCCAGCTCCAACAGTGTGAAACTCTACTTTAGTTTAAATGGGGCATCAACAGGACTATCTACAACATTCTTGCAAAATATTATTTTTGATCCAAAATATCTACTAACTCCTAAGTACACTCATTTTTAGCAGGATTATAAATGTACTTGGAATTTTCAAAATATTAACCACTAAATAGTACCTAAGTGTATGGCCCGAGTCCTCAAGGTATACACCATAGTCCTTTGAGATCTGATGGTTCAGGTCGGAAAGAAGTGGAATCTTTATTGGCCCCAGTCCTCCCTGTCCTCGAGGAGTATTAATCCTGCAACAAACAGAACACTTCACCTCTCAGAGATAAGAAAATCGAATACATTAAAAGTCAACTCTTTCCACACATGAAAGTACATACA
>CM053742.1:2904942-2923373 GCA_028658305.1 Pachyuromys duprasi
TAAGTGTTTTTCTGCCATTCTACTGTCCTCTACAGAGAGTTCTTTGTTTAGCTCTATACCCCATTTGTAATTGGATTACTTGACTTGTTGCTTTTTAACTTCTTGAGTTCTTTATATATACTGGATATTAACCCTCTGTCAGATATAGGGTTGGTGAAGATCCTTTCCCAGTCTGGAGGCTGTCGTTTTGTTTTGATGACAGTTTCTTTTGCTTTACAGAAGCTTTTCCAAGTCTGTAGGCTGTCCTTTGTTCTGCTGACAACATCCTTTACTTTACACAAGCTTTTCAGTTTCACAGGGTTCTATTTATTAGTTGTTCATTATAGAGCCTGAGCTATTGGTCTCTTTTTTTTCAGGAAGTAGTCTCCTGTGCCAATGAGTTCAAGTCTCTTTCTCACTTTTTCTTCTAACAGATTCGGTGTACCTGGTTTCATGTTGAGGTCTTTGTTCCACTGAATATTGAATGGCAGAGAAACAAAGAAATTCTCACTGTCCTTAGTCATCAGAAAAATGCAAATCAAAATGACCCTGATATTCCATCTCACAACCCTCAAAATGGCTAATATATAAAACTCAAATGACAACAGATGTTGGCAAGGACGTGGAGAAGGGGGAGCCCACCTCCATTGCTTGTAGGGGTGCTAACTTGTAAACCACTTTGGAAATCAATATGGCTCTTTCACAGAAAAATGAGAATAGTTCAACCTCAGGACCCAGCTATACGACTCATGGGCGTACAAGTAAAAGATGCTCCACCATACAAGAAGGACATTTGCTCAACCATGTTCATAGCAGCTTTATTCATAATAGCCCAAAACTGGAAACAACCTAAATGTCCATGGACCAAGCAATGGATAAAGAAATTGTGGTACATTTACAGAATGGAATGCTACACAGGCATTAAAAACACGGCAATCATGAAATGGGTAGGCAAATGAATGGAACTAGAAAATATCATCCTGAGTGAGGTAACTCAGAAGCATAAATACATACATGGTATACACACACTTGTAAGTGGATTTTAATCATATAATACAGGATAGACAAACTACAATGCAAGACTCCAAGAAAATAAGTCCAATGGATATTTTTGGCTTCATGTGGGCCCACCAGTTAGGAAAGTGGGGAATATCTATTTCACTTGTTTTTGATTACTTCCCCCTGTTGGGACTTCCCTACAACGCCTATAGGGGGAAAAGATAAACTCTGAGCTGGGGTGTACAGGTAGAGGGGGAATGAGGGATGGAGTATAGGACTGGGAGGAGACAATGAATGAGGTGTAAATTGAATTAATTAATAAAAAAGAAAGGAAGGAAGCAATTAGAAAGTTTTTTTAAGTTTAAAAAATATCAGTGGACTTGGAGAGGAGAATGGGAGGAGATGAGGGAGGGAGGGGAGATTGGGAGGGAATAAGGGAGTGGGCTATAGCTGGTATACAAAGTGAATAAACTGTCATTAATATTAAAAATTTTTAATTAAAAATTATCAAGAAAATGAGTTTAGCCTCTTTAGTTCTTTATATATTTTGGATATTATCCCTCTGTCAGATATAGGGTTGGGGAAGGTCCTTTCCCAGTCTCTAGGCTGTCGTTTTGTTGTGACAACAGTGTCCTTTGCTTTACAGAACCTTTTCAGTTTCATGAGGTCCTATTTATTAATTGTTGATCTTAGAGCCTGTGCTCTAAAGTGTTTTGTTCAGGAAATTGTCTCCTATGCCAATGAGTTCTAGGCTCTTCCCCACTTTTTCTTCTAACTGATTTAATGTGTCCAGTTTTATGTTAAGGTTTTTGATCCACTTGGTCTTTAGTTTTGTGCAGGATGATAAATATGGATCTATTTTCATTTTTCTGCATGTAGACATCAAGTTGGACCAGGACCATTTGTTGAAGATGCTGTCTTTTTCCATTGAATGGTTTATGGATTCTTTGCCAAAAATCAAGTATATGTAGGTGTGTGGATTTATTTCTGGGTCTTCTATTCAGTTCTGTTGATCCACCATTCTGTTTCTAAAAACAAGGGAATCATGAAATTTGGAGGCAAACGGCAGAATCTTGAAAAGATCATCCTAGGTGAGGTATCCAAAAGGAGAAAGTCACATACCATATATACTTACTGATAAGTGGATACTAGACATATAATATAAGGTAAACATACTAAAATCTGTACACCTAAAGAAGCTAAATAAGAAGAAGGACCCTGGGTAAGATGATCAGTCCTCACTTAGAAACATAAACAGGATGGACATTGGAAGAAGGAAAAAACAAGAAATAGGTCAGGAGCCTACCACAGAGAGCCTCTGAAAGACTCTACCCAGCAGTGTATCAAAGCAGATGATGAGACTCATAACCAAACTTTGGGCAGAGTGCAGGGAATCCTATGAAAGAAGGGGGAGTTGGTAAGACCTGGAGAAGACAGGAGCTCCACAAGGAGAGCAACAGAACGAAAATATCTGACCACAGGAGTTTTTTCTGAGACTGACATTCCAACCAAGGTCTATTCATGGATATAACCTAGATCTCCTGCTCAGATGTAGCCTATGGCAGCAAAGTATCCAAATGGGTTGTTAGTAGGGAAAACAGGGACTGTCTCTGACACGAACACAGTGGCTAGAAGGGGAGGAGGTACTCCCTTATCAGTGGACTTGGAGAGGGGCATGGGAGGAAATAAGGGAAGGAGGGTCGGATTGGGAAGGAATGAGGGAGGGGGTTACAGATGGGATACAAAGCGAATAAAATGTAATTAATGTAAAAAAATTAATTTAAAAAAGTGTTCAGTATACTTAGTCATAAAGGAAGTTCAAATGAAAACTACTTTAAGATTTCACCGTACTCCAGTCAGAATGATTAAGGTCAAACCAAAATGAGAGCTCATGCTGGCAAGGATGTGGTGAAAGGGAAACACTTATTACTGGTAGGAATGCAAACTTGTATAGCCACTATAAAATCAAAGTGGAGGTTCCTCAAAAAGCTGAAATTGATCTACCTCAATATCCAGGTGTACTATTCTTAGGCACACATACAAAAAACTCTGTATCTTACTACATGGGCACTTGTTCTTCCATGCATTGCTGCTCAATTCATATATAGCCAACTATTACAAAAAGGCAAGATATCCATCAACTCATAAATGGATAATAAAGATGTCATAAGTTTACAGAATGAAATATTTTTCAACTGTTTAGAAAAATGAAATTATGAAGTCTGCAGGTAAACTTACGGAGATCTCTAAAGGGAGGTGAAATATAGCATAATGTTATGAAGAAATAAAGGGTAAAGTACAATAGGAATATGAAGTAAAGAGAAGAAAATGATGGAAGCTAAAAAGGGAATACAGGGAAAATAACTAACACTCATGGTCATTTGAAAAAACATATGGAAAATATGAAAACCTACTCCTGTACATGTTTCTGAAAAATATAAACAAATTTATTTATAATAGGAGAAAGAGTGCCTAACATATACATCTTATGTCACAAGTTAAACATCCTGTGATAAACATAGGTTACATGTTGTTGAGTCATTGGTCAAAAGTTTTTCATAGATCTCTAAAGATTATATCTTACCGCCAAGATTCTTGATTGCTCTCCACTCTCCATAACTTAATAAGGCCCTATGGCTGAAGACACCACTTATATCCTCAAACATGAAAGCTTCACCCAAACTGAGTAGCATCCATTGTGCTAAAAGATAATTTGCCTGCTACCAGGAAAAAAGTAATCATCAATATCACTCAGTTTCAAATCTTGAGATATACAATAGCTACCCACTTTCAAGACTCTTTTGCAGGTACAGGCATCAATGAAATGATAACACCATGGCAAATTATGGGCTAACCATACAGGTGCAGGTGGACAGAATGGCTCCTACTTACAGACTTGAGGAGAGAAATTTTCATATGAATGGCAAATGGATCAGCCTTGTATACATTACATTAAAATATCAATCCCTAAAGATCAACCAATATGTGGTTCTACTAAAATGGACCATGGAAAAGTCTCATCCAAATGAAGACAGTACAGTGCTGTTTCCAGCAGCCAGAGCACTGAGAAATGATAAGTGACATTCAATGAGGACAGCATTTCAGTTGGGAAATAAAAACAGTAGTGACATTAACACATCTTTGTGAATGTACATATAGCCATGAACCTACTTTTCCAAAGTCAGTCGTAAATTCTGGCATGCATACTTAGCAACATTAATTACATATACAGCAACGATGGATGGCACTTCTACTTACTTCTTATGCTGTCTCTAAGTGAAGACAACTGGCAAAGTGGCCAGTTATGTGGCAGAATATGGAGGTAGCTAGACCAGAAGTGCTAGGGAGAACACGGCTCCCCTCATGTGTCCTTAAAGGGTAGTTGCTGACTTTGCTGACAGCTGAGAGCATGCTTCACAGTTCTGAGACCTTTATTGTGTCATCAAATTCCAACTTTCACTGGGATCATCTTCCAAGTTTCAGCCATTAGTGTATGAGTGCAGTTGACACTTTAGAGACTAAGCACATAAGGTTTCAATTTCTTTGTCACATATTCTTATGAAATATTTGAGGGGTAGAATGTGTTTACTAGTATTTCCCTGTTCATAGTTGAGGTCTACCTGACTTAAGACTGATTTGGCCCTGTCTACTGTCCCTTACATTTTTTTCTCTTTGAGGCCTAGTTTTTAACCCTGCAATTGGAGGTAGTGACATTTTAGAAGTGCATTGCCATGTATTGATCCAGGTGCTAGCAGAAGTGACATCACCATACCTGGAAATATCCTGGTTAATTCATTAGAGATGTTCACTACGATCCAAGGAGTATAGAACAGCCAGTGAGTTTATAGCTGGTAATAGAGGGGAAATATCCTAAATCACATGTAGAGAACTTCTTCAGTATACCACTGTAGATCATGGTACCAGAGTATTGGGCAGCTAGTCCATATTATGTTGAAATGTATTGAAGGATGTTTCTCTGTGTTGCTTAATGATTGTATCAAATGTCTCAGTGTTACAAAATGATTAGTACATTTCAAAACTATATTGTCAACTCAATCCTGGTTAAAAATTTAAACAGAAAGCAGATAAATGGAGGCATAACAGAATTTAAGGGAAATTAAGGAATGATGAAATTAGTTGCAATGTGGCATTTTTTTCTTATTTTCTTTTTGTTTTTGAGATAGTTTCTACATCTAGTTCATGGCCACCTTGAACATGTAGTGATCTATATCTGACTCCATGGCACTGGTTTTACAGGCATGTTCTTCAATGTTTTTGCTAAGCATTTGAATTAGTTACTTTTCTATTGCTGTGATAAAGTACCATGATCATTTTGTAGATGAAAGAGATAATTTGGCCTCATGTTTCAAGATGGATAGTCCATAATGGCAGAGAAACATGATGGCAAGGGAAACATGATGTCAGGGGGAACATGATTGCAATGGACCAAGTAAGGGGACTGAGACCTGACATCCATATCCCAGGAAGCCCAGACTGGAACTAGACATGGCTGTGAACTCTCTATGTCCTCTTACTTGTCATGGATGGATTGAGGTACTTGCCCCAGCAAAGCCCTAGCTCCTAAACATTCTATAACCTCCTCAAAGAGCATCACTATTTGTGGACCAATTATTAAAATATATGAGCCTTCTCATTTAAAACACAACAGAACCTGTAGAAAAACAATATAATGACTATCTGGCTATAGTTTTTTTTTTAATGCTATGTAATATGGTGATTTACCTTTCTATCCTGACTACTGGATACCTGTCACAATAGAAAAAAAAAAACCTCAGACATATTAATTACCTTCCCTTATATAAAATACTATGTACACTTTCAGACAGTCACTGGATATCCTGGATCATGTGACCTGCAAGAAGGGCAACTACACTCAAAGCTTACATGCAACCTCTGCACAATGCCTGGGTTCTAAGCACAATGACATATTCATTGATCTCACAATGGTTCATCTTCAATTACAAGGTAGAATATATCAGATTAGAAGTTCTAAGTCATTTTCTCTGGCCATGATACCATGCAGTGAGAAGGGGTTTGCACCAGGGGTTTCAATGATTTTGCCTTGGCTTCCTTCAGGTGACAGAAGATCACTAGTTATAATATGGCCAAAGTATGACCAATATGTTTATAACTTGATTCTGTTGCACCTGCAGATCACCTGTCCAGGTCGCATCGTTGTACCCACAAAGGAGAAGAGAGACATGTAGCACAGAGCACATACTGGGCTATTCATTTAACATTTAAAAACAAACAAACAAAAAACAAAACAGCTTATGATCCAAGTAACACTTTGCATTGTGTACTGTTGAGATTTTATAGCTGAGACACAGAGTAGTTTGTGTGACATCTAAACAGTAAAGCTCTGTCCTTACCACTGTCTGACTGTAACTTATTTAAGAATCTGCCACCAGGTTAATGCCATCCTTTCTGTTTCTATTTATATTCCTCCTCCTTTTTCTGAGACACTGGGGAACAATGTGTCCCAAGCTGTGCTTGAAGCTTCATCTGTGATTAAATCTCTGCACCTCAAGGGCTTATGTAGAAGGCGTTGGGTTTCATTGTGGTGTTACAGATATTGTTGTTTGGCAGTGAGCTTGTTGCTAGTGTTTAAATCCTTGTACACCCATCCTCTTCCCCTGAGATATTTGTCCAGCACTGATACTTTGATGCGTTTTTATAAAGCTATAGTATAGGGGGGGAAAGACTGTTCTTTTGAAGACATTCATTTGAAGAGACACAGTTTTTGTTCTTGTTGTTGCAGTTAAAATCAAGCAGGAGAATTTTTTGACAAGCCTTGAGCATGAAGTCTTCACATTTTCCATGGTGGATGTCAGAGTAAATCCAGAAAAAGTGACCTGAAGCAAGTCCAATATGTATACAGACTTCCACAGCTGTGCATGAGAAACAATCATTAGAACCAGATTTTATTTTCATTAAATAGTATCACTATATACAGATATATGTACACTCTCTGGAATTCTTGAATCCCTGCTAATCAGACATGAAACAGGAGAGCAAAGAATGTACAGAGATAACATTATTACATTTATTTCACTAAAAGCCTTCTAGAGCACAATATATTGTTCTTAACTGAAACTCCTGTAACAAAACAAATAGGCCAAATACAGAAAAAACAAAATTACATTATCCACTTGTTATATGTGTATCATTATAGGGATAACAACACTGTATTTGGAGAAAAGAATCAAAAGTGACTATTTTGGTATAAATTAACATTCAACAGATAACTTGATAGCCATTATATGGTGTCTATGCCTAATACCAAAGTGATTAATTGAGACTCTCCTTTGAAGAGCCACATTTCAGTGTATCATTTTTCCCAGTGCCTCCCTTTCACCTAATCCTCTTGCTTAAAACTAATGAAAGAATTGTCTTTAATGAAATCCCCAAACTGTGTATCATACTGGCTACTCCTGAAGTTATTTTTCGCTTTGGAGCCATGAATCAAGTTTGGCTTGAGTTGAAGTCTCTAAAAGAATATAGGTGGACTCAACAACACGGATCTCTGTGTCTGTTCTATCACTACTGACACTGCCATATAGCAAGAAGGCTCTTACCAGATGACAGCATTTACATATTTCACTTCATAGCCTTCAGAACCATGAATTGAATAAGCTTAGTTGTTCTTTTTTCACTTTGACATAGTTTTGCTTTGTATCTCAGGCTAATCTTTACCTTCCTATGTAAATCAGAAGTCAGAACTTCAATTGCTGTTATATATTGCACCTTTGCAATCCCAGCCCTTATTAGACTGTGTTAAGGCATGTTTGTCTAGAGTTTAAGGCCAGCCTAGGAAACTGAATAAAACATTCCTTCAACATAAAAATGGCCTGGAGATGTATCTGTGTGGCAAAGGACATTAGTATCTAGGTTTAATCTTCAACATTATCAAGAAAGAACAAGAGAAAAAGACAGCCAGATATAGAGGGACACGTCTGTAACCTCACAAAACTGAGGCAAGAGCATAGTGAGTACTATTAGATGTCAGAAATACTGTAACTTTTCAATTTGGCAAGCAAAACTTTCACAGGATACTGCCAAGTGTTTCATGTTGCCAGAACACAGTCTATGACGAGAACCTCCGTCCCGTGAGAATAGAGAACTGTGAGTGTCTATGGCCATGGAACTTAGTTGATACATGATCAATCATATCTCTGCCAGATTCCATGCTACCAATTTATGCATGTTGCTTTTAAACCTTAAGGAAGAAAATGTCAAGCATTAGGAAATGAGGGAAACCTGTCTTAGCTTCCAAAGCATCCATGACTGTTGGAAAACTAGTATGCCTCTTAGCTCCTCTAAGATGCGTAAGAAGCCTCCAAGATGTATAAGATGAAGATGGGGAAACTGGCAATCCATGGTTTGTGCCATTTTCCTGTTTGTGCTCTATGATGAAAAAACTCTGGGGAGCAGCTTCTCCCTTTACTGAGCTTCCTCTAGAAGTTGCTCATTCTTGGAAAGTGTCTCTCCATCGTATTCTTGATGGTTTTGATATTCACACTGAAGTTCAGGATAACAGCCAGAAACTTATCCTTTCCCAGTAGCTCTGTGGCCATTCCATTGGATTGCATGTCATGCCTGATCTTCTCTTTGGCCTCACAGTAGCTGACTGTGGGAGGTACATCTGTCTCTGACATGGGTCATAGATATTCTGCAGAAGCTAAGTCATGGCAAATAGGCTCCTATGTGGGGTTTTCAGGTACACACAACAGTATTTCTCTGAACATGTTTTAAAATTTTATTTATTTATTCATTTTACATTTCAAATGAACCCCTCCCTCCTCTCCTCCTGGTCTCACTGTCCCTCCCACTTCCTCCTTTCCCCTATTCCCTTCTCTTCAGAAAACTGGAACCTCCATACCAACCCATCCTGGCACATCAAGTCACATTAGGTCTAAGTGCATCCTCTTCCTCCAAGGCCAACAAGGCAGCCCAGCTAGAACAAAGTGATCCAAAAACAGGCAACAGATTCCATGTCACAGACAGCCTCCATTCCACATTCTAAGGGACCCACCTGAAGACCAAGCTGGGCTCATTGATTACATATGTGTAGGAGGCCTAGGTCCAATCCATAAATGCTTTTTGGTTGGTGCTTCAGTTTCTGTAAGCCCCCATAGAAAGACCACAGAAGCACCTGATCATTATCTTGATCTGCTCCTATATCTGGCAGCAGTACAGTGATGGCAGCCTTGACAAGGTCCTAATTTCTGGTGTTTCCCCTTATTAAGCTGGCTATCTTAATTATCAATTTTGATAGAAACTGTTTTCAAGGTATGGTGTTTTCATCAACCTGCTGAATTATGTTAAGGCAAGGGCTTGCCTCAGAAATTGTGACTCTCCCAGATTCCCACCCATAAATAAAATTGCTAGACCCACATGCAATCTTACATAAAGACCCACTGTCAACAAGTTAAGTGGAAGGACAAGGCAGAGTCTGGAAACTGTCCTTGTCACTCCCATGCAGGGAATCCAGATGCCTACCAGTACTACTCAAATTGTCATATAGACATCAGATGGAAACATACTAAATTTCCTTGATTAGTCTTAAACTCATACTCTAACCCAGTCAGGACATGAACTTGTCATCATCTGATGTCTGCTTCCTAATTATTTTCAATAAAAACTTTGCATCACTGGGATGGTGTCCAATGTTGACATTGAATTACTCTCAGCTGATTTCTAAATATTTCATCAAAAGAGACTTGGATCCAAGGGAGAGCTCTGGAGTACCTTATGCCTGTATACGGTCTGTTCTTCTGAAATACAGTTAGGCAGGTGGTGGTCAGGGCAAGTTACCGCCAGCCAAAATTGTCTTCAAGGTACTGAATTAAATATCATCTCATTGAGTGCCCAGGAACCTCTATCATATGGGGACAGTACCAGATGAACCAGGAAGCATTATTCACCAGATAGTGTATCTGCTAAACTTTGAGCTTGGGCTTTCCAGCCTATGATCCAGGGTGAGCAACAGCAATCACAGAACAGAACACCCATATGACAAACTCAAGCGCAGATAATTACAACAAAAAACACAAACAGCCCCAACACCATAACTCCAGAAGCATAAATCCCAGTGCAAAAACACAATTGTGCATAGCCAAGACAATATGTCCTTGGGAGAAGCCAGAAACGTAACTGCAATAGGACTTTAGAGAAATAATAATTTAGTTGAAGAATGAAAGAACCTCAAAATAAGAATTGTGAATATGTTGAAGGATCTTAAAGAAGAATGAATAAATGCTTTAAAGATGACCATAAGAACACAGTTGAATGAAACAATAAAAACATTTCAAGATATAAAAGTCAAATTTAACAATAGCAAAAAAATAAAAAAGAGCCATTAAATGTTGTGAAGACCCCCAACTCAGGACTATTGGGGGTGAGAGAGCTAGAGAAGAACTAAATCCAAGATCCATCTTGCTTTTTAGACACCATTTTGAATGGCCCTCTCCTTTAGGTGACCCAAGTTCCACCACCAGGAACTTGGCAAATAAAAAACTCACAGAGGAACTTGGCAAATAAAAAACCCCAGTAGGAACTTGGCAAGAATAATTAGGCCCTGCACCTGGAGCCAACCAACGAAATAAAAGTACATACACAGTTCTGAATATTGCCCAGGACAAGGTGTTTGCATCAGACTCATATTCCTGGTGGTCTCTTGAGGGTCTCACGATCTGGGCATAACAGGGACAGGGGTTAAAATGTGCAGAATCAATGGTGTAGACTCCAGGGCAAGTAGTAAAAAGCAGGCTCATTAATTTCAGGAAGAGAATGCCCCTTTATATCCTCCACCCAGCGCTCCTGTATTGCAGGCTGTTACTGTGGCTCTTCCTCACTAGCTCATGTCTCATCACCTGCTATGGTGTCATGAGTCTCTGGGCCTTTCCAGGCAGGTTTCAAGTCTGGTAAATCTGGGCATGCCTGGACATGTCTCAGGTCAGCTCCATGTGGCAGCGCAGTCACACAAGTGCACTGTTATGCAGCAGGCCTTATTCCTGTTCAATGGCAGGACTTATTACTCCTGCAAATAAAGAAAACAGAATGTTGTCAGTTGGGTTTTGGATCTTAGTCATTCTGATGGGTGTAAGGTGAAATCTCAATGTCCTATTGATTTGCATTACCCAGATGACTAAGGATAATGGAGCATTTCTTCAAGTGTTTCTCTGCCATTCAATATTCCTCTATTGAGAATTCTCTGTTTAGCTCTGTACCCCAATTTTTAATTGGATTACTTTGTTTGTTGGTCCATAAAGAGAACAACAGAACCAAAATCCTGGGCCCCAAGTGGCCTGCAGAGATCAATTGTCCAACCAAGGCCCATGCATGGACAGGACCTAATACCCCTGCTCAGATAAAGCCCATAGGCAGATCAGTCTCCAAGTGTATTCCCTAGAAAGGGGACCAGGGGCTGTCTTTGACATGAACTCAGTGGCCTGCTCTTTTATTACCTCCCCCTGATGGGGGAGCAGCCTTACCAAGCCACAGAGGAAGACAATGCAGCCAGTCCTGATGAGACCTGACAGGCTAGGGTCAGATGGAAGGGAAGGAGGACCTCCCCTATCAGTGCACTAGGGGAGGGCATAGGGGTAGAAAGGGGAAGAAGAGGGGACTGAGAGGAGAAAACAGAGGGGGTTATAGCTAGGATACTAAGTACATAAATTATAATAAATAATAATAATATTTTTTAGAAAAGAAAACAGAAATTGAAATAAAACTTGAAATAAAAAATTATAATGTCAAATAAAAAAATGTGGTAAGCCTCACCCACAAATTACATGACATGGGAGAGATCTTGAAGACAGAAGAAATTTCACCAATGTTAAGAAAGTGATGCCTATCAGTATATAAAAAGCATACATAAGACCAAATAGTACCAGAAAAGAAATTTCTCATGAAAAATGAATGTTTAGAACAAAGAATAGTTAAGCCCTGAAAACACTTATTCAATGACCAATATATAAACGGAAGGGGTTATATTTAGGATTATGTGTATATACAAATACATAAACACTATAACAGTTAATGAGGCAACCCCTGAAACTGTTGATGGCACTCTACTGTTTTTGCAGATGGGAACCGAGTATGGCTGTTCTCTGAGAAGCTCTACCCAGCAACAGATCAAAACAGAAACTGATACTCACAGCCAAACAAAAGGAGGTGCATAGGGGACTTGTGGAAAAGTGGGGAGGAAAGGATTGAAGAACCCACAGGGGACAGGAGCTCCACAAGAAGACCAACAGAGCCAATAAACCTGGGCCCAGAGGGGCTGGCAGAGACTGAAAAACCCAAGAACCATGCGTGGACTAGACCTAGGCTCTCTACACTTGTATACTCTATGAGCAGCTTAGCCTCTAAGTGGGTCCACTGGAAAGGGGATGGAAGGGCTATCTCTGATATGGTCTCTGTTGCATGCTCTTCGATCACTTCCCCCTCGTGGAGCTGCCTTGCCCCAGGACATTGTGAAAGAGGAGGCACACATTCCTGATGCAACTGGATGTGCTGGTGTGGATTTGGGGGGCCTCCTGTTTTCTGGGGGGCAGGGGAAAGGGATAGGAAGATAAGGAAGGAACAGAGTGGAGAGACTGGGAGTAGAGAAAAAATCAACAAAATGAAAAACTAATACACGTATTCAAAATTTTGGAAGGCAAAACAAATTAGAATCCCCAGTTTTTCTTCAAACAAGTTTAATGTGTCTGGTTTTATGTTGAGAACTTTGAACCACTTGGAATTTAACATTGTGCAGGGTGATTAAATATGGGTCTATTTGCATTTTTATACATATACCAGTACCATTTGTTAAAGATGCTATCTTTTTCTATTGTATGGTTTTGGCTTCTTTGTCAAATCCGTAGATATCCATAGGTGTGTGAGTTTATTTCTGGGTCTTGGATTTGATTCCATTGATCCACCAGTCTGTAATGAACTCATTGGCACAGGAGACTACTTCCTGAACAGAACACCAACAGCATAGGCTCTAAGATCAACAATCAATAAATGGGACCTCATGAAACTGAAAAGCTTCTGTAAAGCAAAGGACACTGTCATCAGAACAAATCAACAGCCTACAGACTGGAAAAGGATCTTCACCAACCCTATACCTGACAGAGGACTAATACCCAGGATATATAAAGAATTCAAAAAGTTAAACACCAAAAAATCAAATAATCCAATTAGAAATGGAGTACAGAGCTAAACAGAAAATTCTCAATAGAGGAATAACGAATGGCACAGCGACACTTGAAGAAATGCAGTGTCCTTAGCCATCAGGGAGATGCAAATCAAAATGACCCTGAGAGCTCACCTTACACTCACCAGAATGACCAAGATCAAAAACTCAAGTGACAACACACATGCTGGAGAGGTTGTGGAGAAAGGGTAACACTCCTCCATTCCTGGTGGGAATGCAACCTTGTATAAGCACTCAGGAAATCAGTCGAGGGCTTTCTCAGATAATTAAGAATAGAGCTACACCAAGATCCAGCTATACCACTCCTAGGCATGTATCGAAAATATGCTCACATACACAATAAGAACATTTGCTCAAACATGTTCATAGCAGCTTTATTCATAATAGCCAGAATCTGGAAACAACCCAGATGTCCCTCAACCAAGGTCTGCATACAAAAATTGTGGTACATTTACACGATGGACTATTACTCAGCAATTAAAAACAAGGAAACCATGAAATTTGCAGGCAAATGATAGGAACCAGAAAAGATCATCCTGAGTGAGGTAACCCAGAAGCAGAAATACACACATGGCATATACTTACTTGTAAGTGGATAAAATACTAAAATCTGTACACCTAAAGCTAAAACAGGAAGGAGCCTAGGGAAGATACTCAATCCTCATTCAGAAAGGCAAACAGTACAGACATTGGAAGAGGGAGAAAACAGTGAACAAAACAGGAGCCTACCACAGACAGCCTCTAAAAGTCTATACCAAGCATGGAATCAAAGCAGAGGCTGAGACACATAGCCAGACTTTGAGCAGAATGCAGGGAATTTTATAAAAGAAAGGGCAGATAGAAAGATCTGGAGGGGAAAAGAGCTCCAAAAGAAGACCAATAGAACCCAAAAATCCTGGCCCAGGGGTCTTTGAAGAGACTGATACTCCAACCAAGGTCCATACATGGAGATAACCTAGCATCCCTCTCAGATGTAGCCCATGGCAGCTCAGTCTCCAAGTGGGCTTCCTAGCAAGGGGATCAGGGCCTGTGTCTGACATGAACTTAATGTCTGGCTGTTTGCTCACTTCCCCCCTAGGAGATGCAGCCTTACCAGGCAAAAGAGGAAGACAATACAACCAGTGCTGATTAGACCTGATAGGCTAGGATCACATAGAAAGTGAGGAGGACCTATCCTATTAGTGGAATAGGGGAGGGGCATAGGGAGAGAGGAGGGAGAGCTGGTGGGACTGGGAGGGGATGAGGGAAGGAAGGGGCTACAGCTGGGATGCAATCTGAACAAATTGTAATAAAAAAATCGCCAAATAAGAGATCAGAATCCCAATGATAAAACAATGAAAATTATTGTACAAGAGGACATTCTTTTGCATAGCTGGTATCAAACTACTTGAAAGAACAACTTAAGGACTTTATCTTGACTCATAGTTCCAGAGTGTTCAGTGCAAAATCACTGGATTTTCTTTTGAGACCTGTGGTGTGGCAGAACTCCATAGCATAGTAACTGTGTGTCATACGTTATTCAGCTCAAGGCAAACAGGAAACAGAAGGAGAAAGGACGAAACTTGGGGCAAAACATGTCCAAATGTCTGCCTGAGGCTGGTCCAACACAAAGGCTTTAGGAGCCTTGATGCAAGCTCTAGCATTACTTTAAATGTAAATGAAACAAACCTCTAAATAAAAGTCACAAACGGGACAAATGAATTTAAACCATTAAAAAAACAATTTATAAGGAAAGAGGAGATGACTCTGAAGGAGAGTGAAGAGGGTTATATGGGACATTTTGGAGGAAGGAAAGGAAATGGAAAAGTAGTTTGTTGCATTATAATCTCAAATATGAAAAATAACAATAAAAAGGAAATTTTATCAAGACAAATTAAGAAGAAAATCTGAAACTTTAAAGAATTGAATGAAAATGAAAACAAAACATGCCCGTACCTATTAAATACAATAAAGGCAGTTCTAAAAAGCAAGTTCATAGTACTAATTGCCTACACACAAAAAAGAAAAAGTTCTCAGTTAGTAACTTAATGACGCACCAGAAAGCTCTAGAACAAGAGGAAAATATAATCCCCCATAATAGTAGACAAGAAAAGATAATTAACTTCATGGTTACATTAAATGAAATAGAAACAGACAAACAATAAAACAAAGAATCAATGAAATGAAGACCAGGTTTTCTGAGATTGACAAACCATTAGACACATTAGTGAAAAGACACAGAGAATATACAAATTACCAAAATTAGAGATGAAAGGATGATATTAAGTTTTTTGTTATGACACCTTCAGCCATTCCTTTTAGCCCATTTTCATTTCTTTAGGTCAACCTCAATCCCGAAAAGCTTTTTCTGCCAATGACCTCCAGGGACTCAGGCAATTTTCATTGTTGTTCCTGTGCTTAATTATGATGATTCCACTCTCATTCTTGTCCAATAGAATCCTATATGCAGGAGTCCTTCATCCTGTCCTACCTCCATGCTCTAGCTTAGCCCTTTCTCACAGACATCTACCTTCCATTATAGTCCTTCATTAGTCTCTTTTTGTCAGCCTCTGATCTCCAGAAGCACTTTCTACCAGGAACCTCCTGCGGCCACACTCAAGATGGAACTCAAGTAATAAAATTTCAATTTCCTTTATATCCTTCATTACACTAGAATTACTCTTTATCCTGTAGCAACCTGTTTTGAAGGAGTCCTTCCTGCCACTCCAACTTCATTTGCTAGGGACTCCATCTCTTTGTTGGCCTAGGGCTTTTAACATTGTCTCTCCAGATTTATTCTTTGTCTAACTGCAGACTGCTTGTCCCTCCTCTGCCTAAACTTCCAATTCCTGTTGACTCTGCCTCTTGGTGAAGCTTTCCCACAGCTGCTTGAAGGATTTTCAACTCACAAATCACAATTCCTTTCTGAGTGAGGATTGATCACCTTACCCAGGGATCTCCTTCTTGCTTAGCTTCATTAGGTGTACAGATTTTAGTATATTTATCCTATGTTATAAGTCTAATATCTACTTATAAGTAAGTATATACCATGTGTGTCTTTCTGCTTCTGGGATACCTCATTTAGTGCGATCTTTTCTAGTTCCCACCATATGCCTGTAAATTTCATGATTTCCTTGTTTTTAATTGCTGAGTAGTATTCCATTGTGTAAATGTACCACGATTTCTGTATCCATTCCTAAAGTTGAGGGACATCTGGGTTGTTTCCATATTCTGGCTATTACGAATGAAGCTGCTAACATAACTAAGCTAATGTCCTTGCTGTATACATGCACATATTTTGAATATGTGCTTAAGAGTGGTATAGCTAGATCTTGAGGAAACACTATTCCTAATTGTCTGAGAAAGCCCCAGATTGATTTCCAAAGGGTTTGTGTAAGGTTACATTCTCACCTACAATAGAGGATGGTTCCTGTTTTCCACAACCTCTCCAGCATGTATTGTCATTTGAGGTTTTAATCTTAGCCAATCTGGTGTGTGTAAAGTGAACTCTCAGAGTCATTTTGATTTGCATGTCCCTACTTATTAAGGACACTGTGCATTTCTTCAAGTGTTTCTCTGCCATTCGATATGCTCTATTGAGAATTCTCTGTTTAACACTATATCCCATTTTTTGAATGGATTATTTGATTTGTTGCTTTTTAATTTCTTGAGTTCTTTATATACTCTAGATATTAGCCCTCTGTCAGATATAGGGTTGGCGAAGATCCTCTCCCAGTCTGTAGGCTGTCATTTTTTTCTGATAACAGTGTACTTTGCTTTAGAGAAGCTTTTCAGTTTCATGAGGTCCCATTTATTGATTGTTGATCTTAGAGCCTGTGCTGTTGGTGTTCTGTTCAGGAAGTTATCGCCTGTGCCAATGAGTTCTAGGCTCTTCCCCACTTTTTCTTCTAACTGATTTAGTGTGTCTGGTTTTATATTGAGGTCTTTGATCCACTTGTATTTTAATTTTGTCCAGGGTGGTAAATATAGATCAATTTGTGAGAACCAAGATGGCTGCCAGGAGAAGACAGCGCGTCTGAGGAGTAGGACAGCAGTAACAACACATCGAAGAGGAGACTGAACTCTGGGACCTAAAACACCAGCATTTGTGATTGCCAGGTGAGCGGAACTCCTACCGCAAGGAAATCAAGTGGGAAAATCCTAGGGACACCCAGTTATTCCCCGGAAAAATCTCTGGGTGACCAGCAGTGCTCAGCTCTGATCTTAAAGAGGAACTGTGCTGGGTGCCCGCAGCTGCAATACCAGACTGGGTCTCACAGCCTTTGGGCCAGACGGAAGAGGAAGCAGATACCATTTTGACTGACCTGCACACTGCAGGTCCAACAATAACCACCTCGGTCCGAGTGGGAGTCCATGGGCCAGTCTAAGAAAGACCCCAGTTCTGTCTCAAGGGGCGGGCATACAGCAGGTGCACACCAATCCCATCCGCCAGAAACACCTCAGACTGAGAGGGCCTAGGAGACAGTTTTAATTGGCCTGCAGATGCCAACCAAAACTACTACAACCAGCGAAGCTTTCAATCAACATAGAAGGAGAAAACGAAATTCTCCATGACAAAACAAAATTCATGCAATACCTACACAGCAACCCAGCCCTTAAGAAGGTACTAGAAGGAAAACTTCAGTCCAACCGAAACAACTACACCAAAGAAACCATAGGATACAGATAATTTCCCAACGACAACAACAACAAAAAAGCAATAAATCACAGTAAGACCACCAACTCCACAATAAAGGAAATAACAGTCATTGCTCACTAGTATATACCAACATCAGTGGACTCAACTCTCCAATAAAAAGACACAGACTAACAGAATGGTTGCAGAAACAGGATCCAACATTCTGCTGCATCCAAGAAACACACCTATGCAAGAAAGATAAACACTACCTCAGAGTAAAGGGCTGGAAAACAATTTTCCAAGCAAATGGACCCAGAAAACAAGCTGGGGTAGCAATCCTAGTATCTAATAAGATAGACTTTCAACCAAAGTTAATCAAGAAAGATGAGGAGGGGCACTTCCTTCTCATCAAAGGAAAATTCCAACAGGAGGACATCACAATTTTGAACATTTATGCCCCAAATACAAGACCATCTACATATGTAAATCAAACAATATTAAAATTGAAATCACACATTGACCCCAACACCCTAATAGTGGGAGACTTCAACACTCCACTCTCACCAAGGGACAGATCATCTGCTCAGAAGCAAAACAGAGAAACAA
>CM053742.1:2923873-2934151 GCA_028658305.1 Pachyuromys duprasi
GGAAATCATGAAATTCGCAGGCAAATGGTGGGACCTGGAAACGATCATCCTAAGTGAGGTATCCCAAAAGCAGAAAGAAACATATGGTATATACTCACTTATATAGACCTATAGGATAGGAAGGTCATGCTGAAATGTACACACCTAGGGAAGAGATACAAGAAGGAGGACCCAGGTTGGTATGATCAATGCTCATTTAGATGAACTAATAGTATGGACATTGAATGGAGGAGAAAACAAGCAACAGGACAGGAGCATACCAAAGAGGACCTATGAAAGAATCAGTATAGCAATGTATCAATGCAGATATTAAGTCTCACAATTAAGCCCTTGGCAGAGGGCGGGAAGTAATAATAAAAATAAGTGAAATTTGTAAGTCTGGGGGAGAACAAGAGCTCCACAAATATCAAACTGAACAGGGCACAGGGGTCTTATATGAGACAGTTTCTCCAACCAAGGACCATATATGGATATGGCCTAGAACCCCTGCTCAGCTGGGGCCCATGATAGCTCATTTTCGAACTGAAGACCCTAGTAAGAGAAACAGGGACTGTTTCAGTCTTGAACTTGATGGCTGACTCTTCGACCCTCCCCCATACATGTCAGGGAGTAACAGCCTGGCTAGATCCCAGGGGAGGACATTGCGGCCAGCCCTGAGGAGACAAGATGATCTGGGGTTAGATGGAAGGGGAGGAGGTCCTCCCCTGTTGGTGGACTTGGAGGGGGCGGGGAGGAGTTGAGGGAGGGTTGGGGAGGGTGGGAGGGAATGAGGGAGGGGGCTACGCATGGGATGCAAAAAACCTAACCTGTGATTGATATAAAAATAAATAAATTTATTTAAAAAAAGAAAAAAGAAAAAGTGAAAAAAAAGATCAATTTGTGTTTTCTTACATTTACACATCCAGTTAGACCAGCACTATTTGTTGAAAATGCTAACTTTTTTTCACTGTATGGTTTTGGATACTTTGTCAAAAATCAAGTATATAGGTTTATAGCTGGGTCTCCTATTAGAATCCTTTGATCTGCCATTCTGTTCTATGCCAGTACCTTGCAGTTTTTATTACTACTGCTCTGTAGTACAGCTTGAGATCAGGATGTTGATACTTCCAAATGGTCTGCTGTTTGTTGTACAGGATTGTTTTAGCAATCCTGGATTTTTTTTGTTTTTGCATATGAAATAGAGAATTGATGTTTCAAAGTCTATAAAGAATTGTATTGTCATTTTGATGGGAATTGCACTGAATCTGTAGACTGCTTTTGGCAGGCAGGATGGCCATTTTCACTATGTTAATCCTAAAGACACATGAGCATGGGAGATCTTTCCATTGTCTGATATCTTATTCAATTTCTTTTTTCAGAGACTTCAAGGTTTTTTTTTTGAACAGGTCTTTCACTTGCTTGGTTAGAGTCACACTGATGTACTTATGTTATTTTTGGCTATTGTGTAGGGTGTTGTTTCCTTAATTTCTTTCTTGGCCTTTTTGTATTTGGTATACTGGAGGGCTACTGATTTTTTTTTTTTCAGTTGATGTTGTATCCAGTCATTTTGCTGATGGTGTTTATCAACTGAAGGAGTTATATGGATAAAGTTTTGGTGTCACTCATTTATATCATATCATCTGCAAATACTGATACTTTGACTTCTTCCTTTCCGATTTGTATCCATTTTATCTCTGTTAGGTGTCTTATTGTTCTAGCTAGGAATTCAAGTACTATGTTGAAGAGATATGGAGCGAATGGGCAGTTTGGCCTTGTCCCTGATTTTAGTGGGATTGCTTTAAGTTTCTTTCTGTTTAGTTTGATGTTAGCTATAGGCTTGCTGTATATTGCCTTTACTATGTTTAGGTATGTGCCTTGTATCCCTGATCTCTCCAAGACTTTAAACATGAATTGGTGTTGCATATTTTCAAACAATTTTTTGGCACATAAGGAGAGGATCAGGTGGTTTTATCCTTCAGTTTGTTTATCAATATGATTACATTGATGGATTTTTGTATATTGAACCACCCCTGCCTGGGAGGAAGACTACTTGATCATGGTGGATGATATCTTTGATGTGTTCTTGGATTCAATTTGCAAGTATTTTATTGAGGATTTTTGCATAAGTGTTCATAAGAAAAATAGGTCTGGATTTCTCTTTTTTGTTGGGTCTTTGTGTAGTTTAGGTATCAAGGTGACTGTGGCTCCGTAGATGAGTTTGGTAATATTCCTTCTCTTTCTATTTTGTTGAATAGTTTG
The DNA here is from genome assembly GCA_028658305.1 of Pachyuromys duprasi. NCBI lineage: Eukaryota > Metazoa > Chordata > Mammalia > Rodentia > Muridae > Pachyuromys > Pachyuromys duprasi. Next base: position 2,926,112 of record CM053742.1, read on the forward strand.
AAAAGAATGGGAGGTAGCTCTTCTTTGAAGGTCTGGTAAAATTCTCTGCTGAAACCATCTGGTCCTGGGCTTTTTTTTTTTTTTTTTTTTTTTGGAAGGGAGACGTTTGATAACTGCTTCTGCTTCCTTGGGGGATATAGTATTATTCAATCTATTTACCTGCTATTGATTTAATTTTTGTAAATGTAATGTATCAAGAAAATTGTCCATTCCATTTAGATTTTCAAATTTTCTTTCTTATAGGCTTTTGAAGTAGGATCTAGTGATTCTTTGGATTTCCTCAGTGTCTGTTTTTATGTCCCCCTGTTAATTTCTGATTTTGCTGATTGGATAGATTCTTTATGCCTTTTAGTTAGTTTGGCTAAGGGTTTTTCTATCTTGTTGATTTTCTCAAAGAACCAGCTCTTGGTCTCATTGATTCCTTGAATTGTGTTGTTTCTAATTCACTGATTTCAGCTCTCAGTTTGATTATTTCCAAAAGTCTACTCCTCTTGGATGTGTCTGCTTCTTTCTTTTCTAGGTCTTTTAGGTGTGTCATTAAGTTACTTGTATAAGATGTCTTAAGCTTCTGCCTGGATACACTTAGTGTTATGAACTTTCTTCTTAACACTACTTTCAGTGTGTTCCATAAGTTTGGTATGTTTTGCCTTCATTTTCATTGAACTTTAAGAAGTCTCTAATTTCTATTTTTGTTTCTCCCCGGATCCAGCTGTCATTGAGTAGAGAGTTGTTTACTTTCCATGTGTTTATAGGCTTTTTGTCATTTCTGTTGTTGTTATGGCCTAGTTCTAGGCCATGGTGGTCTGATAGGATACTAGGGATTATTTCAATCTTTTTGTCTATATGGAGGCTTGCTTTGTGTCCAAGAATATGATCAATTTTTAGAAGGTTCCATGAGGTGCTGAAAAGAACGTATACTCTTTTGGGTTTGGGTTAAGAGTTCTATAGACATCTATTAGGTCCATTTGATTTAGGGTCTCTGTAAGTGCCATTATTTCCCTATTTAGGTTCTGTCTAGATGATTTGTCCTTTGGAGTATTGGTGTCTCCCACTATTAAGGTATTCGGATCAATGATTGATTTTAGCTTTAATAATGTTTCATTTGCAAATGCAGGTGCACTGTGTTTGGGGCATACATGTTCAGGATTGTGATGCCCTTCTAGTGGTTTTTTTCCTTTATGAGAATTAATTTCCCCTCATCTCTTTGATTAATTTTGGTTGAAAATACATTTTATTAGATTTTAAGGTAGCTACCCCAGCTTGCTTTCTGGGTCCATTTGCTTGAAAAACATTTTTCCAGCCCTTTACTCTGAGGTAGTGTTTATCTTTGATGCAGAGGTGTTTCTGGGATGCAGCAGAATGGTGGATCCTGTTTCCACAGCCAGTCTGATAGTCTGTGTCTCTTTATTGGAGAGTTGAGTTCATTGATGTTTATAGATAATAGTGACTAGTGAATGTTAGTTACTTTTATTGTGGAGTTGATGGTGTTACTGTGTTGTTCTAATTTAGTTCTTTGTTGTGAAGTTATCTATAGCCCATGGTTTTTTTTGGGGTGTAATTGATTTCATTGGATTGGAGTTTTCCTTCTAGTATCTTCTGTTGGGCTGCATTGCTCTGTAGATATTGTTTAAGTTTGGTTTTGTTGTCAAATATTTTGTTTTCTCCATCTATGTTGATTGAAAGCTTTGCTGGGTATAGTAGTCTGTGTTGGCATCTGTGTTCTCTTAGAGTCTGCATGGCATCTGCCCAGGCCCTTCAGGCTTTTATAGTTTCTGCTGAGAAGTGTGGTGTGATTATTATGGGTCTATCTTTATATGTTACTTGGCCTTTTTCTCTTCCTGCTTTTAATAGTTTTTTTCTTTGTTCTGTAGATTTAGTATTTTGATTATTATGTGATGTGAGGAGTTTCTTTTGTGGTCTAGACTATTTGGTGTTCTGTAGGCCTCTTGTATGTTTATGGACATCTCTTTCTTAAGTTGGGAAAATATTCTTCTGTGGTTTTCTTGAAAGTATTTTCTGGAGCCTGAATCTTCTTTTTCATCTATTCTTATTATTCTCAGAGTTCATATTTTCATGGCATCCTTGATTTCTTGGATGTTTTGTGTTTGGAATTTTTTTTTTATTTCACTTTTTCTTTGAGAGATGTATCAAATTCTGCAATTGTATCTTCAGTGCCTGAGATTCTCTCTTCCATCTCTTGTATTTTATTGGTGATGCTTACATTTGTGATTCCTGATCTTTTCTCTAAGTTCTCCAGCTTCAGGGTTTTCTCTGTTTGTATTTTCTTTATTGATTCTAATTCTGTTTCCATGTCTTGCACCATTTCCTTCATCTGTTTGAATGTGGATTCCTGTCTTTCCATGATGGCTTTTATTTTTTGTTCATTTCCTCTCTATATGCCACTTCTTGTGCCTGTGCTTGTGCCTCTATTTGTTTGGCTGTGTTTGCCTGTATTTCTTTGAGAATTTTGTTGGTGTCCTCTTTATGTGCTTCTAATAATTACATAAGCAAAGATTTGAGATAATTTCCAAGTGTTTCTGATGAATTAGCATATTCATTGATTTGGGGGGTTGCTGGTGAAGCCATGATATCTTGATTTTTGTTGGTTGTGTTCTTATGCCTAACTCTAGCCATCTGCTTATCCATAATCTTTGCTGTTTGTTCCCAGAATCTCTACTTCAGACTGGGTCCGTCTGTCTTTGGTGTCTTGAGTATTCTTCAGGAAGATGGTTGGGAGTGGATGTTGGTATTTCAGCTGTAGCAAAAGGAGGAAGGTCACAGACACATGTATTCAAGCTAGGGTGTGTGCATGGAAGTGTGCCTTGAAGGACAGGGAGCTAGAGCAAATAGATACCTGGAAATGTGGAGCTTAAGCACCGGAAGGGGTGAAGGTGCTGGCGCATGTACAGGTGCCCTGAATATCTTAGTAGCCTACAAGCATGTCGTACTGTCCTCCTGGTGTTCAGATCTGTCTGAGCTCTAGGAATTGTTTGCCTGGAAGCTACTGGTAGATCCACAGATCAGGGATTTCAAAGTTGAGAACACTGTCCCAAGGATCCCTCTGTTGCCAACAGTGAGGGGTATAGGTGGGAAGATCCAATGCCTAGCTGCTGGCATTGAGGGACCCTGGATCTGGGGTTCTAAATGCACTCACTTGAATGTGCACTCACTTGCTCAAAAGTCCAATCATAAAGCACAGAGCTTCTACCTGTTCTCTATTCTCAGATTTGGGACCGCAGGGCCAAATGAGAATGTAAGAGATCTGTCAGCTCAGTGGTTTCCACCGTTTGGCTGCCAGGCAGGGAGACCCGTACTTGGGGTAGCCATCTCTTCTATCTCAGTCACTCAGCACAGAGGCTCGTGCTTGGAGCAACCACTGCTGCTTCTACTGAGCAGTGATGTCCATGCTTGGGACAAGGGGAAGTGCAGGGAGGTTGAATTTTCACCTCTCAGTCCCCAGAGATGTCTACAGGTGACCTGAATAAAACTGTCCCAGCTCACGGGTTGTCCCGTGTCTTCCAGGAAGCCTCAATGTGGATGTTCTGGCTTCAGCTGCCCCTACACTCACCAATTTCATAGTTTCAGATCCCGTGCCCCTCAGATAAGGTGCTCAATGCACTCTACTTGTTGACATCTTGGACTTCCTAGTCTCTTCTAGTTCTACAGGCAGTCTAAAATACATTTCAACTCAGAGTCCCTCTTACTCTTTAATCCCCGTGGACTGGTTTCTTGCTCTGTCTCTTGACCTAAGGTTAACTTTACTTTACTAACTCCTGTGTACATAAAGTTCTTGGGTTAAAGGTGTGTGGTAGGGATGGCTGACCCACACCATAATCACCTATTTACAATAAACAGAAAATTCTTGGATTAAAGGTGTGGGATAGGAATCAAACACAGCAAACAAGAAACAGAGTTTTACAGTTCACAATTTTGGGTTCAAAATGTGATCAAATATCCTGCAACACACCTGCCTATAATCCAGAGAGGGAAACAGCAAACAATAAAGAGAACACACACTCAACAATGACAAGATCAGTGCATAATAAGCACTTCAAACATAATCATAACTCCAGATACATAGACCTCAACCTCAAACACAGTCAGTATAATATGCTTGCACCAGAAGCCATTGACCTTGTTAGAGTACAATCTGAGAAATGTAAAAATGTAATAGAGCTGAAACACAAGACAATTACTTAAAATAATAATTATGAATATGTTAAGACACCATTAAATTATATGAGTAAATCCCTGAATGAAGTCTATAAAAATACAGTTGAATAAATAATGAGACTAACTCAAGACATAAAAGTAGGATATAACAAAGAAATGTAACAATTAAAGAAAACCCAAACTGAAATAAAACTGAAAATTAAAATTTAGTATGTCAGAAATCTTAGTGGTAAGCCTCACCAACAGATTACAAGATACGGAAAAGAGACTCTTGGGTATTAAAGGCAAGGTAGGACAAATGGATATAGCTCATTCAAATAAAATGTTAAATCTAAAAAAAAACAATCCAGACAGAAATTATTGAGTAAATTTGAAAAACTATGAAAAGTTCACATCTACCACTTACAGAGAAAAAAGAAGTTGAAGATACTGCCAAAGACTAGCTTTGACAGATAAGGGTAAACTGAGTCAGTGTGCATAGAGTTGGAGACTGATCACTCAGCAGATTTTATCTAAGGATGCAAAGCTTGATTCTCTGCACTAAACTGCTTGTAGCTGGCAACACAAAAGAAAGTAAAGGGGGGGGAGAATCATACACACACACACAATAAATAAAGCAAGACAAGCTTCAATGAGCAATCTGCAACAGGCACCAACAATTTTACATATGAACGTACATACATACACACACATCCACATATTAGGTGGGTATAGTAAACTCCAAAGAGTGAGTTCCAACCAATTTTGTACATATACACATATACACACATGCATACTGAATGGATGGAGCAAACTCCAAAGAGCAAGCTCTGACAACTTTTTTTTTTCTCCCACAGCTTATATATCCCAGCAAAGTCTTTAAAGCTGTACAAAAATTACAATGTGGTTACATTCTATTTTTCTTTAAGTGAACAATTACAATGAGGATACTGTTAGGCCCAATTAGGGGGGACCCTAACTTCCTTAGGGGGCGAAGAGAACTCAGGAGACCAGGCATTGAAGCAATAGGAAGAGGTCATTTTATTTGATCCATCGCGATGGGACTACCACCCACAAAAGCGGCAAGGGACAGCCAGGAGAGACAGAAGGCTGGAGTTTTTAAAGGGAGCAGGGCAGGAATCTCAGGGGTTGCAGGCTTGGCAACACTGCATTGGGTAGTTGACTTTTAAAATGATTGGTTCATGTTAGACGCCAAGTCCATCTGATTCTGCCCCAATGTGGGTGGGGGAGCTGTGACCTCTGGACTGGTTGCTAGGCAACGTTTTCTCTACTGTGGATGTGGACACTCCTCCGAGGTAGGGAGGAGACCTTTTGCATTCCTTTGCAAGGGGGTGGGGTGTTGTTTTCTCTTCTTTCTGCTTTCTGCAAAAGTGCTAGGAGAATTTACTTTAACATGGGGTACAGAATTTATAAAGCAACCTGTAAAGCTAGCCTGATCTTTTCAGATACATAAAAGGGTTCCACAATATACTCACATGATCGAATATTTTATGTATTATGGATGAAAAACAAATGTGAAAAATTATTCCCAAGAACCCACATATATTTATAACTAAGAAGCCTGTTATAGATTAAGGAAGTGTAAGGGAGGAAGATAATTTTCTTAGCCTGTTTCTTTTTATTGGCAGGCTGCAATTTGCAGTTACAAAGAATTATCTTTAAAAATGATCTTATAAAAATTTAAAAGAATCACAAATCTAAACTTTTATATAGAAAACAAATTGCAATTTCTACTTTAAATCCTCAAGGTGCACATCTACCAGGAACATCTACAATAGTTATTAAATCATATCAGGAAGCTGAGGGCAAAAAAATAAAATGTGTAAAAGAAGTCAGTCATCACCTTAATTATCAGCCCATCTTGAGCAAGAGAGTCATTGTTGGGATCCTTATGCAGGCATTTCTACAGCCAGCCCTAAGAGACCTGACAAACAGCTACCCCTGAAAGACCAGACTAACTTTGTAACCTATGTTTCTCTTAGTTGCCTTATAGCTTATATTTTTGTAAGGATGGAAAATTTTTAACTTAGCCCTAACAAAAGGAACTAACCATGGGAACCAACCATGGGAACTAAAGCTTGTGAGCTGTAATTATTATCGGACCCGCATCTGATACAAAATGTTTCTAAGAGACACCCTTCTGTAGTTATAGATAAGAAAACAATTTCTAACCGTTCCCTCCTGGCTGCACCTGGTGACAATCAATCATAGATTGATTGGTTGGTCATAGATTGATTGTGAGAAAAGTCTTTTACCCCTAGACCCCTTCCTGTTTCCTGAAGATAAACAATCATAGACTGGCCCTGTGAGAAAAGTCTTTTACCCCTAGACCCACTCCTATTTTGTGGTTTTTGCCTTTATAAACTCTGTAATTTCGTTACTGGGCACTCCGCACTGTTCCTTCAACAGGAGCAGGTAGCAGGGTCCCAGAGTGCTCTGGTATCTGAATAAACACCTCTTGCTTTTGCATCAAGTTCGAATTTGCTAATTGTTTTGGGATTCTGCCTCGGAGGTCCAACACCCTGAAGACCACCCGCTGATCACCTGGAACCACCTGCACATGCTCTGGGTCACCTTATAGGAACTCTTAGAGCTCCCCTCCCCCATCTCTTCCACCTCGTCTGGAGACTGTCTCTGCAACCCCTTGCCCCTTCCCTTTCCCTAATAAACCTCCCACGTGGAACAGGTTGTGTGAACCCCCCTTGCAACCTTTATTCTACAGGATTTCTAACAGTCATATCAGCCAGTGCTAATTTGGGCTATTGTTTTTGCTCCCTAGCCTCAAAAAGTCCCTAGCTCAACTATGAGTGTTCTTTTCTGATCTTCAAAATGCTCCCTAAGGTTTTCTACATCAGAGCCAGTAATAGGAACATCTTAACCTAAACTTACTAAACAGTCTATTTTTCTAAATTCTAAGGGTGGTCGTCTTTGCTAATAATCTGTATCTCTACGCCCCCCCCCCTCCGAAAAGATGGTGGTTGAATCATTAATCTGCTCCGGCAGCAATGCTCAAGTGGCAATGTAACTGTACAGTGAGGGGCTGGAAGCCCCCTTACAGTTTCAAAATAAGCCATATTATGAGGGCTGTGTTGACCACAAGAACACAAAGCAGAGCTATGCTCTGTAATGGCATAAAGCCCTCAGGACATGTAGTCTTTGGGCTCTGGCTCCCTGAGGAACACCCATCATGGTTGTACTAACAGGCTCTATTCCATGAGTTCTAAAGCTATTTTTCTGTTCCTTCTGCACAAGCTTCTACAAGAAACCCAGACAAAAGACATAGAAAACATTTTAACAAAATTACAGGAGGAAATGTCATCGATCTAGAAAAAGAGGGGCTTACACAGTATAAGATGCATACAGAACACTGAATAGATAGACCAGAAAAGGTATTCACTATGACATATAAACACTATATGTATTCAAAACAAAGAAAGAATATTAAAACCTACAAAAGAAAAAGACCAAGTTGCCGGAGCCTGCCAGCAGAGTCGAACAGTTCCTGAGTTGGGAGTAAGGATTGAAATGAATAAAATACGCAACACATGTGATGTTCCGAGAGGCTTTGGCAGTCTGCTCTGAGCACTGAGTGCTCTGCACGCCTAAAAGTGGCTTGCCAGCTAGTTTCCCTTTATTTACCAAAAAAAAAGAAAGAAAGAAAACACACTCAACACAATGAGTTAAATTCACAAGGAGGTGTAGCAAGACCTGTGATTTTTTTAATAAATTTATTTATTTTTATATCAATCACAGGTTAGGTATTTTGCATCCCATGCGTAGTCCCCTCCCTCATTCCCTCCCACCCTCTCCAACCCTCCCTCATCTCCTCCCCGCCCTCTCCAAGTCCACCAACAGGGGAGGATCTCC
>CM053742.1:2934251-2945296 GCA_028658305.1 Pachyuromys duprasi
GCTCCTGTCCTGTTGCTTGTTTTCTCCCCCATTCAATGTCCATCCCATTAGACCATCCAAATGAGCATTGATCATACCAACCTGGGTCCTCCTTCTTGTACATCTTCCCTAGGTGTGTAGATTTCAGCATGATTTTAACAAGCTATCCTACCTGCTGTCACAAAACAAAAGGCGATGGACTTGCAAATTCTTCCCTGTCTCCAGGGAAGGCCTGGTCTTCATGCTGAGATTTAAATATCAAAGCAGCTGCCAAAACCACTGCTAGATACAGAGGCTTTGCGGATCCAGACACCAAGTACTATAGAGAAGCTTGCCAATTAAAAAAGCAGCTGACCTCTGAATGGAGACTCTGAAACCAGAAGCAGCTGGACAGATGTTCTATGTAATCTTATAGACCTTACTACCATACTCAACAAAGCTATCAATAACAATCGACGGAGAAAGAAAAACTTACTACAACAAAAGCAAATGTAAACAGTATCTATCTACCAATCCAGCTTTACAGAAGACAATAGAAGAAAAATTTTACTCTGAACATAATATACAGAACCAATAATATACGAAGAGTTAAGAATACAAGAACAGTAAATAAAAAGTACATGTGGAGGGGTGCACACTGTAAGAATGAGCTGACAGGAAGGAATAAATACTGCTCCTTGATAACTCTCAGAAATAATGGTCTCAGTTTTACAACACACACACACAGGTGCATGCATATGAACACACAGATTAGATAAGAAAACAGGTGTGTCTTAAAGTTGGTAAATGCAAGTTATAAAGGTTACAGAGTCTAAGGTAATTTAAAATATCCTAAATAGGTAAAACTGCTTGATGGTTTCTCCTGTTCCTATGCTACTGTTGTGTTGACTGTCCAGAGTTGTGACTTTTATCAATAAAGCTCTAATTTATTAATCTAAGTCTAATACAAAAACATTCCACTCTGTCACATACTATTATGGTTCTAAGCTCAAGATTGTCTCCATAATATGTATGTTTATGCTGTTAGGATCAAGTGAGGTTTTTTTTTTTTACTTCATGAAAGGCTTTTGCCTTTTCAGAGCTCACCTTAAGGAATGCTTGTGCTGTTAACACGTATATATGTCTATTTCTTTTTCTACAATGTATATTTCAGTGCAGATTACAATTGTGATACTCACATGTCTAAAGTTTTATCTCCTTATTAAAACTTAAAAGTAATTCTTGTAAGCTGCAGGAAGTCTACCTAAATCCACCTCTCAGGTCAATTGGACTCCAGATAAGTACTGTACTTATTGCCTATCTCAAAAGGTGGATTTCTCCCCTATCCCTGGTTCTGGGACTCCCTTTACTGGCTACCAGACTGCTATTTACTGCATGCAACACTGGCTGGATTGGTGAGATCTCCTCAATGCCAGCAACTACATTGATGAGTTCACCTCAGTTGTCAGCATAAAACACCTCTCTTGGTAGGAGAAGCTTGATCGTTGAGCTCCTGGCAACTTCATGATATCTTTTGAGACGGATGGACCCTTCCAGCCATGTCTAGGGATAACCCTCTGCTAACCTTCAGTTTAAGGTTTCACTTTCATTTTAGGGTTCACTTTCCCTTGGGAGGTGCATTGTCACTCATGTGGTGTCGCACATGGTTTCTCTTTCTCTCTCCCTCGATCATTCACTTTGGTTGTGGGAAGTCCTAACGTTAGGCAACCACTGTGCTCTTGTGGTGCCCCAGGGGCACACGCCCTGCCTTTTGGCAGCTGCGACTTCCCTTCTGACTTGACAGCTGACGAGTGTTCAGCCAAACAGGGCTTGGTTCTGAGCCATACCTGTTCTTTGGGACGCCAATAGAAAGGTTCCTGGATCTGCCTCCCAATAGGAAACGCCCAGACGCTGTTCTCCAAATTCTCTCATGAGATGTCTTCTGGAGAATTTCAGGTTTCTACACCTAGTGCCTGCTAGCACTAGGGGCTCCAAGTTTACACCCTTCTGTAACCAAACCTTGCCTCAATGACAGACCTAGAGTAAAGCCTTCTTAGCTACTGCCAGCGATTGGGTAAATAAAGGTTCCCCAGGGAAACAGAGATTCCCATATACAAGTCTCATTGATTCAAACCTTCCGTCTCTGTTTGCTATCCCAGAAGTTCTTAATGTATACCTAAAGGATTTTCTCCATAACCTACTTAACTTTATCTTTTGCCTATATATATATATATATATGTGTGTGTGTGTGTGTGTGTGTGTGTGTGTGTGTGTGTTTCAGTGTCCTGCCAAACACAGATGTTCCCATAGTCACAACAACGCCAAAGCAGCTACAAGTGTTCAACTCTGACCTCACAGACTTCCAACAAGCTGGGCCTACACTTCCCTCCAGCCGTGGATGTTCTCACAGATCCTGGACAGCATCAAAACAGCCTGTTCTTCCTGGACTTGGCCAGCATTTCAGCCTTTTTACCCCCCTACAGCGACCCCAGTGTCAGCAGGAAGTAGCCAGAAGAGAATCTACGCCCGTTATTCACTTATTAGCAAAAAGCTGGAATGGTGTGCTTCAGGACCAGGACAAGCAGTTCCAGGTTCTCCCAGTGTTCCTCAGTCCCTACTTGCTGCCTTGCATGGCTGGCAACTCTCTACTGACAACGCTCTATCCTAAATTTTCCAGGGCAGAGGCTTCTCTTCCTCTGATTTCTTGACTATGTGATCTGACCGTTTTTGTTCCTATAATTTTTCTCTCTCGAAATCTCTTGCATGGCAACCAAGAGCTGCTTCCAATGAACCTAGACTTATATACTTTAACTTGCCTTACATAAAAATTAGACCAAGTTCCTCATTTTTTAATTATAGAAAAAGGGAGGAATGTTAGTATTCTGAAACAACCTGCTTCTGGGTTACCTAGCAACTTATGATGTCATCTTGTATAGCTCAGCCAGGTGGCCACACCTGGAGGCGTGGTTAGTGGTTACCTGACCTTAAAAAGGACAACCAGACACTGTTCTCTCTCTTACTCTCTCTCTTGCTCTTCCTCCCTCTTACTCTTACTCTCTCTCTTTATCGGGGTGTCCCCCCTTTCCTCCTCTTCTCTCTCTATCTCTCTCTTACCCCCATCATGGCCCACACTCTCTGCTTACCCTCTCTCCACTTAATAAACCTCTTTCATAGAAAACCTGTTGTAAGCCTCATCTTATTTATAACAAGTCTTCCTACTGAATCCAAAAAGCTCACCTTACCATGGAGAATAAATATCACCTTGGAAAAAGGGGATGAAAAAAGTTATCCTAAACAAATGAACGGAAGAAGCAAGCAAGCATAGCCATTTTAATATCTGTCAAGATAGACTTCAAACCGAAACTAATCAGAAGACATAAGTAAGGGTACATATTCATTGTCTTGGCTAGATTTATGTTCACTTAACACAAGCTAGAGTCATCTGAAATGAGGGAACCTCAATGGAGAGAAAATACCTCTGTAAGATCCAGCTACAGGGCATTTTCTTTTGTTTTTCTTTTTTTAATTAATTACAGTTTATTCACTTTGTATCCCACCTGTAGCTCCCTCATTCTTCCCCTCCCAATTCCACCCTTCCTCCCTCTCCTCTACCATGACCCTCCCCCAGTCCACTGATAGGGGAGGTTCTCCTCCCCTTCCTTCTGATCCTAGTCTATCAGGTCTCATCAGGACTGGCTGCATTCTCTTCCTCTGTGGCCTGGTAAGGCTGTTCCCCCCTAAAGGGGAGGTGATCAAAGAGCAGGCCAATCAGTTCATGTCATAGACAGCCCTTGTTCCCATTACTAGGGTACCCACTTGTACACTGAGCTGATATAGATTACATCTGTGCAGGGGTTCTAGGTTATCTCTGTGAATGGTCCTTGGTTGGAGTATCAGTCTCAGAAAAGACCCCTGTGCTCAGATTTTTTGGTTCTTTTGCTCTCCTTGTGGAGCTCCTGTCCCCTCCAGGTCTTTCTATCTACCCCTTCTTTCATATGATTCCTTCCACTCTGCCCAAAGTTTGGCTGTGAGTCTCAGCATCTGCTTTGATACCCTGCAGGGTAGATTTTTTCACAGGCCCTCTGTGGTAAGGTCTTGTCCTAGTGATTGATGGGAAGGATTCTGCCCATTTTGAGTGGTACTATTCCTGGGCTATTGGTCCTGGGTTTTATTTGTAAAAGGCAGACTGAGAAAGCCAGTAAGCAGCACACATATATATGGCCTCAGAATCAGTTTCTGTCTCCAGGTTTCTGCCCTGTTTTAGTTCCTGTCCTGACTTCTTTCCATGATGAATAGTATAAGCCAAATTAACACTCTCCTCCCCAACTTGTTTTTTGGTCTTGGTGTCTTATCACACCAAGAGAAACCCCAACTAATACACTAATAAAGGAAAAATCCATCAGGGAGATACTGCAATTCTAAATAATTCTAAAGAAACTCAATTCTACGATATCTGAATTCATAAGAAGTTCATAAATGAAACACTACTATAGCTAAAAATTACCTATTGACCCTCACACATAATATCAGATGACTTAATATCCCACTCTCACCAATAGACAGGTCACCTAGACAAAAACTAAATAAATACAGGAGTTAGTTAATCAAATGGAACTAATATATATCTTTAGAATATTTTACCAAAAGATACAAAAATATGCTTTACTTTCATAAACTTAAAGAGTGTTTTACAAAATTGACCACGTACTTGGATACAAATCAAGTCTCAACAAAAATAAGAATTTGAAAAAAAAAAATCTTGTATCCTAATTTACCACCATGAGTTAAAGCTGCAGATCAACAAATTAAAAAAAAAAAAGATAGTGTACAAAGTAATGGAAACAAAACAACTCAATATTGAATGAAAAATGGGTTGAGACAGAAATCAAGAAGAAAATTTAAAACTTTTTAGAAGTAAGCAAATGAAAGCACAACATACTCAAACTATAGGATGCAATAAAGGCAGTGTTATGAGGCAATTTCTTAGCATTAACTTCATACATCAAGAGATATTTCATATTAGTAATTTAGAAGCATATCTGAGACCTCAAGAACAATAAGAATAAATAACACACAAAAGAGTAGATGACAACTCAAAGCTGAAATCAATGAAATAAAAACAAAATATTATACAAATAATCAATGAAACAAAGACAGTCCTTTCAAAATATCAGTAAGTCTGACAAAGACTTAGCCAAATTCTCTAAAATATATATAGAGAAAATATTAATTAACAAAATTAGAGGTGAAAAGGAAGAAAGAACAACAGACAATGAGGACATCCAGAGAATCAGGACACATTTTTAAAACGTGTACTCCACCAAACTAGACAGTCTAAAACAAATGGATAAATTTCCTGATACATATAATCAACCAAAGTTAATTCAAAATAAAATAAATAATTTAACCCCTAGTGGAATAAAAATGATAAATAAAGGTTTTCCAACTGAAAATACCTAGGACCAAATGGATTCAGCATAAAAGCAGACTTTCAACAAAAAAATAATGTCAGTACTCCTCATATCAATCTGCAAAGTAGAAACTGAAAGCTCATTTCCTAATTCTTTTTATTAGGCCACTATTACCTAACCACACAAAGATTTGGTTTGTGTGTACCAAAACCACACAAAGATTCAACAACAAATGAATGAAATTATAGAATAAGAACCCTATGAATACAGATGCAAAAGTTCTCAATAAAATATTTGCAAACCAAGGCTTAGAAATCTGCCAGTGCACATAGTCTTCTATTCAGGGTTCGCTCAACACAGTTTCTCAAGATACAGTTTTTGGACTACCTGCAGGACTAGCTTAGAATGGCTATTAAAAGTGCAAGTTCCTGGATCACTGCTGGGCACCAGACTCAGTATGAGAGGCCGGGACTCTGTTCTTTACCCAGGTTTACTAAGTTAGAAAACCACAACCCTAAATGAGGTTACTTTTTGCCTCATCCTCCAAAGCACAAATAAAATAAAGCCACTTTATTCAGACAGTCAAAAAATATTTGCAAACCAAACCCAAGAACACATCAGGAAAATCATTCACCATCTCAAGTTGGATTCATTCAAGAGATGCAGGGACAGTTCAACCAACTTAAACCAATAAACCCAATTTACCACATAAAAAGAGAAAAAGTTAAAACCACACAATCATCTCATTAGATGCAGAAAAGGCCTTTTACTCCTAAACTTCAAAAATCCAGCCACTTCATAATGAAAGGTCTGAAGAGACTAGGAATGCAAGCAAAATCGTTCAACACAATAAAAGCGATTTACAGAAAGTTTATAGCCAACAGCAACCTAAATGAAGAACAAATTTAGTTATATTGGATTTCTCAGGGCCTACTCTAGTAGTAGCTTTGCTTATCTGTAGTGGAAACAAATTGTCCTGGCTGTTACTGTATTTTTATGCTGACATCTAGGCATATGGGTTTTGAAATGATCATAATTGTAGGTGCTAATGCCTGGTTTTGTACTTGTTGAATGCCTGTTCTGATACTTAGTTTCTGTTGCCCACTCTGGTCTCTAGGAAAGTGTAGTGGCTGTGGGTAGCATTGTAGAGAGTGTTTCTGAGTCCCTGCTATGTATAGCTATGAGGGGCCCTGATACAAAGTATTTCTAAGGTTTTGGGAGCTGAGACTAATGAATGGGAATGGGGCATAAGGAGGTGGGGTCCAGGGCCTTTCACAGTAGGAAGGCTGGGCCTGTAAGAGGGATCTATGGAGTCAACATGGAATGGTGTCAAAAAGAGAAGATAGAATCCTGAAGGTGATCTTCTATAGGGCTGGGGATGAGACTGGAGTATTGGAAATGGAGAGCATGAAGATGTGTGAAACATCTTAAAAAAAGAGTATTCCAACATCTCCCTGTTTTAGTCCAACAAAAGTCTCTTTCTCTAACATCAATAAATGATATACAAACAAAACAATTAAAATATCAGTTAAGAATTACATTCACGGTGGGTGCCTTGCCTTTCCCATAATCTACCAGATTTAGCCTATGTCCCACAGCCAATGCACCTTTCTTGCCTTCAATGCAGAGGAGCTCTAAGACTGAACCTCCGTATATATCTGCCATACTACAGGATTCTCCAATATCATATTCAACCTTTGCACTCAGACCTATCTACTGCCACACTCCTAGTTTGGAACAGGAAGTACATCCTACATAGCAGCCTTGTTCTCTCTGCCTACCTCACTTCATTCTATCCATTCCATTTCCAAACTCTCAACCCAATCTGCCCTCACATCCTCTCTTTTCCCCAACACTACTCCATTAACAAAACTAAGACTAACAAAAAGTTTATATGCACATATCTAATCGCAGGAATACCAATCTTATTAAAATTAAGCCAGTATCATGTCTCAGGAAAACTACTACTTCTGTAGAAATGCTTGCCAGTGAGAATTACCTGGATGAACTCCAAAATTCAGAAATTAAAAGAACAGCCATAAACCTCCTCAAATAATTCAAGGAATTTGAAAAGGATACAAAGAAACAGCTTAGTGAAATCAAGAATAAAGAAATGAAGAAGTATCACTCTAGAGTAAGTGGATAAATAAAGGTACACCAATCAGATGGGGCCAGGAAACGAATTGCCTTCCTAATACCTGACAAAATAATCTTCCAATTAGAACTAATCAGAAGCGGTAAGGAAGGACACCTTATTTCAATCACAGGAACAGTTAACCAGGAACACAGTACTATTTTAAACCTATATGCTTTCAACTTAGGGGCACATTTCATTCACACAAAAAAATATGTAGTACTGGAATTAAAGCTACTGAATAACATTGTGCTGGCTAGTTTTTGTGTCACATTGACACAACCTATAATCATTTGAGAGGAAAGAACTGCAATTGAGAAAATGCCTCCAATAAGATTCAGCTGTAAGGCCTTTTCTTAATTAGTGGTTGATGGAGGCCCTGTGCTACTGCTTCTGTGTTCTATAATAAAGCAGGCTGAAGCAAATCATGGGAAGCAAACCAGTAAAAACAATTTCTCCATGGTCTTTG
The DNA here is from genome assembly GCA_028658305.1 of Pachyuromys duprasi. Taxonomy (NCBI): domain Eukaryota; kingdom Metazoa; phylum Chordata; class Mammalia; order Rodentia; family Muridae; genus Pachyuromys; species Pachyuromys duprasi. The sequence goes on from CM053742.1 coordinate 2,942,224, forward strand.
CATCAGCTCTTGTCTCCAGAATCCTGCCGTATTTGAGTTCCTGCCCTGAATTTCCATGGTGATGAACAGCAATGTATACAAATAAGCTGAAATCCTTTTTCCTCTCCAGCTTGTGTTTTTGTCCTGGTGTTTCAGACACGATTGGGCATGTTCAGAGTGGTATGACTGTAGACATGTCATGGTGTTTCATCACAGCAATACAAACTCTAAGACAAACAGCAATTCATTAATAGTAGATGACTTTAGTACTCAACTTTCTCCAATATACAGGCCATCTGAACAACAAAATAAAAAATAATCAGAACTAGTTGATATCATCAGTCAAATATTCTTTACAAATATCTACAAAATATTATAACCAAACACCAAAGAATTCACATTATACTTAGCATTACATGGTAACTTTTCTAAACTAGACCACATCCTGGAGGAGAAAACAAATATTACAAATTCAAAAAGAGTCAAATCACTCCTCGTATCCTATATGACCACAATTCAATAAAAATTAAAATTGACACCAAAAAAGCATACTAAAATACAAACTTGTATAGATTAAATGATTCATTACTAAATGAGTAATAAGTCAAATAATAAAACAAAAAATCAACAAAATTTTCTGAAACTAAATTAAAATGAAAATACAGAATAACAAAACCACTTCAACTAATTAAAAGCAATCCCTCTAAATGTCTACATTAAAAAAACCAAAAAAGCACAAATACAACTCAACAAAACAAATCCAAATGCAGTCACCAGAAAGAAATAATAAAAATCAGAACAGAAATCAATGAAATGGAAGCAATAAAAACAGTACAAAGAACCAACAAATATAAAAGCTAGAAATTAGAAAAAAATAAACAAAATTGGCAAACACTTGCCAACTTAACCAAAAGAAAAAGAAAGGAACCAAATTTACAGAGTAATAAATGAACAGGATAACATTACAATAGACAAAAAAGAAATTCAGAATACTATTAGAGAATATTTTAAAATCTTGTACTAAATGAAACTGGAATACCTAAAAGGAATGGATGATCTTCTAGATTCAGTTAAGCCATCAAAATTAAACCAAAAAGAAGTCAACAACTTAAACAGACCCATATAAATTGTAGGAAGTGAAATAATAATAAAATCCTTCTGTCTAAGAAAAATCCAAGAACAGATGGGTTCACAGAAGAATCAAACATTCAAAGGTCTACAAATAATTTTTAAACTGTTCAAAAAATGAAACAGAAGCACTCCCAAATGCCTACTATAAACCCAGTGTCACGCTAATACAGTATCAAGGTAACAATACAACACAAAAAGAAAAACATAAGCCAATATCCCTAATTAACATGGACTCAAATTTTCTCAATAAAATTCTTACAATTTGCAGACATACTTGCCAAAGATTGTACATGATGGTAAAGATGGCTTTATCTCTGAAAAACAGAGATAGTTGGATGTATGCAAATTAATAAGTATAATAAATGACATAAATGAACTTCAAAACAAAGATTACATGATCCATTCAATAGATGCAGAAAAATAGACTGGGGCAAAATTCGATATGTTTTCATAATAAAAGTCTTAGAATATGTATGGCTAGAGGGAGCATACCTTAAAATAGTAAAATGTATATACAAGAAACCAATAGCCAGCATCATTTGAAATCAGTGGTTCTCAACTTTCTTAATGCTGTGACCCTTTAGTACAGTCCCTCTTGTGTGGTAATCCCCAACCATAAAATCGTTTTTGTTGCTACTTCAGAACTGTAATTTTGCTACAATTATTAATTGTAATGTAAATACCTGATATGTAATCCCTGTGAAAGAATGCTTGATGCCCCCAAAGAGGTCATAATCCACTCTTGAAAACTATTCTTCTAAATAGAGAAAAGCTTAAAACAATCCAATTGACGTAAGGAACAAGACAGTGATGTCTACTATCCCCACTCCTTTTCAATAATGTCCTCAAAGTTTTAGATGGAAGAATAAAACAAGAGAAGGAAATTTAAAGGATACAAATAAGGAAAGAAGTAGTCAAACTATCCTTGTTTGCAGATGGTATGATATTATACGTAATCAAGACAAAAAATTTAACAGAATATTCTAGAAATTATAAATCCAGCAATATGATAGGATATACATTAAATTTGCATACATCAATACCTTTTTTATACACCACATACAGAGAAAGACACACTCCTATTAACAACAGTCTCAAATAATAAAATAGCTAGAAATAAAATCATGAAAGTGAAGGACCTCTATAATAACAACTTTAAACCTCTGAAGAGATAAATATAATAAGAGCAGAAAGACATCCCATGGTCATAGATTAGTAGAATTAATATTGTCGAGATGATGCAAATAACTAAAGCTATTTACAGGTTCAATTCAATCCTAATGAAAATCTCCATCTTCACAGAAATAGAAAAATAAATTATCCTAAAATTCATATGGTACCTCAAAAGACCCCAAATAGCCAAAAATAATCCTGAAAAAAATAAAATTTCAGGAGTTATTACAATTCCGGATATTAAAACATATTATAGAACCATAATATAAAAACAATAAGCTACTGGTACAGCAACAAACTTGTAGAACAATAGAACAAAATTGAAGACCTAAGAAAGAGAATGTATAACTTCAGCCATTTAACATTTGTCAGTGATGTTAAAAACACATATTGGGAGATCCAAGATGGCTGCCACTAGAGGACACTGTGTCTGAGGAGTAGGACAGCAGAAACAATGCAGCGACCAGGAGACTGAACTCTGGGACCTAAAACGCCTGCATTTGTGATTGCCAGGTGAGCAGAACTCCCACAGTGAGAAAATCAAGCGGGAAAACCCTAGGGACACCCAGTTATTCCCCGGAAAAATCTTCAGGTGACCAGCTGCACACAGCTCTGATCTGAACGAGCAGCTGCGCTGGGCGCACGCACCCACCATAATAGACTGGATCACACAGTCTCGTGGGCAGTCTGAGGAGGAACCGGGTACCATTTTCACCGAACTGCACCCTGCAAGCGCACACTGCACACGGGTTCTGCTTCAACCCACGGGTGTGCGGCAGGCACGAACCGA
>CM053742.1:2945796-2973417 GCA_028658305.1 Pachyuromys duprasi
TCACTATTCCTAATTGTCTAAGAAAGCGCCAAATTGATTTCCAGAGTGGTTTTACAAGTTTGCATTCCCACCAGCAATGGAGGAGGGTTCCTCTTTCTCCACAACCTCTTCAGCATGCGTTGTCACTAGAGTTTTTGATCTTAGTATTTTGCTACTCTTAAAGATTCTCTTTTTAATTGGAAACATATTTATATATAATATATTCTGATTATGGTTTCTCCTTCCAGATCATCCCAACTTCCCCACACAGAAAATTTATAAAAACAAAATGGGAGATCATAACACAGAAGCAAAAAATTTGTGAGGAAAGAATTGCCTACACAAAGCATTGTGAGACCAAAAAAAATCTCCCCAAATACCATTAAGTTTGTTTTGTGTTGGTCATCTAGTACTGGGCATCTCGCCTGGCATTAAGTGTGGTTGGTATAGCTAGTGAGACCCCGTTGAAGAAAAGTATTTTTTCCCCTTTGTGAATGGTCATCATTTGGAAATAGGTTCTGGGTTAGTGATAGTAGCTTACGTTTACACTGCCTCTCAGCACTGGGACCCTATCTGGCTTATACCTGTGCAGGCTCTATGCATGCTGCTAGTCTTTGTGAGTTCATATGTGTGTCAGTTCTTGTGTGTCTTAAATGCCTTGTTTCCTTGGTGTTTTCCATTCTGATAGTTCTTACACACTTTCTCCCTCCTCTTCTGCAGGGTTCCTTGAGCCTCAAGGGAAGGGATTTGATGGATGCATCTTATTTAGAACTGAGTGTTTCAAGGTCTCTTGCTCTCTGAACATTGTCAAGTTGTAGTCTCTGTGTTTGTTTCTATCTGCTGCAGCTGGAAGCTTTTTGATAATGGCCTAGGAAAATATTGATCTATGAGTACAGAAAAATGTTATTGGGAATCATTTAATATCTACATTCTTAGCAGAACATTAGTATTTGGTTTCCTCCTAGATCCATGTCCTATCTCCTCTCAGGTTCTTGGCTATTTGGGCAGTGTAGGGCTTGGGTTCTGTCTCATGGAGTAGGACTTAAATTGCAATCAAATGTTTGTTGGTTATTCCTACAACTTTTGCGCCACTATTGCACTAGCATATCTTGTAGGCAGGTCAGCATTGTAGATTACAGAGTTTGTAGTTGGGGTGGCATTTACCTTTCTCCCTTGGTATTGTTCAGAGTACCTTCCAGTACTGTGAACACCAGTCAGTAGTGGGTGAAGGCTCCATCTGGCTTTTTGCATTGTCATTGATACTCTCCATTGTCATGTAGTTGTTGAACAATTCTTATTTTTGACTGGACTCAGACTTAGAAGTAGAAGTTCTCAGCAAGCACAGTCAATGTCTCTCTTGCCAATCTGTTCCTGGTGTTTTCCTTTGGCTTCCTTCATTCTCTTTATGAAAAGTTTAGCATATTCTTCAGCCTGCTCCTTTTTTTATTTGTGTGTTGTTTCTTCTGAGCAGTACTTTGGCATTTATGTTGCAGGGCATGTGGAGTAAGAAGATGCTGAATCTCGTGGTCTCAGGTCCTAGGGTTATTTACTCACTTAATTCTAACAACAAATAGTCAGACATCATCTTAGAGATTGAAAAGCTTTTGGATTCTACTAGTTCTGTGGGGCCTCAACCACAGAGATATAGTAGTATCTCATAGTTCAAGAATCTCTCTGTCTCTCTGTACCTCTGTCTCTCTCTCTCTCAGTGTGTTTTCTTATACTAACCAAGTTGAGAACATATTGACATCCTGAACAGACTTGTGTTTCATCTGTCCAGTTCTCCTTGGTTTAGAACAAGAATGTTGCATACTCAACAGAAGACGTACTCTAATGTGGATAAGGACACCTTGATTCATGAAAGAAAATGGTTTGTTATTCTCACCACAGATTCAGATCAAACATAACACTTCAAGTCTTCTCCTAAACTCCTCAGCAGCTATTTCTGTGACTATGTGTTTCTCATAGAAAACACAAAGCTTGCATTCCTTACACACTTCAGTGAGTTCTTGAGAAAGAAATATTCAGCTTCTTCTTGACACAGTTGATGGCCTATAAGGTGCCATAAAAAAGTTATAACAGTGTTTAAAAGTTCTACAGGTGATTCAAATCTCGCTCACACACTCGAGAATGTATTATAGTCAAGAAATCTAAACTTCAAAGAAAACCTCCTAATGTTTTCATTCTTTCTGTGGAAGAAAACAATATAAAGGAAATATCCATGCTGGCATGAAAGTAGTTCTATATCTTTTACCTTGTACAAAAATGAATTCAAATCAGGAGTGGTGATCTCAGCACTTGGAGGAATGAGTCAGGAGGATTGCTGTGAATGTGAGGGCAGCACTGGCTACACAGTGAGTACCAGAGCAACCTCGATTATAGAATAAGACCTTGCCTCAGTAAGGGTAACTTTCCTTAAGACAGACAATTTGAGATCTGTTCCTGGAACTCACAGAGTGGAAGGAAAGCAGCAAGACCTGGAAGTTGTCCTGTGATCTCTACATGTGTACCGTGACATTCCAGCATGCACATACACCTACACAGTAATTTTAAATGTATAGATTTTTAAAAATGACTGTGCATATAACTTAGCACCTACTCTGCAAACACAAGTTCCTACTATCCATCTCCAGCACTACAAAAAAGATGACAGTGGAGGGAGGGGAACACCAACCCACCCACAAAGACTTTGACCCAAAATTCACCTTGACTATCAAATATGCAGGGATAAAAATAGAGAAGGGATTGTCCAACCAGTGGCTGGCCCAACCTGAGACACAACCCATGGGAGAAAGTCAACCCCTACTAGATGCTGAGTCTCACAACCAAGCATTGTGTGGAGCACAGGGAGTCTTGTGGAAGAGTAGGGAGAAGGATAGAAAGACTTGAAGGTGAGAGGAGCTCCATGAAGAGCCAACTAACTTAGGCCCAGTGGGGCATACAGGGACCGAAGCACCAACAAAGGGGATGCATAGCCTGGACCTAGGCTCCCTACACATATGTAGCTGATGGGCCGCTCCATCTTTATGTGGATTCCCTAGTAAGGGGTGCAGAGGATGTCTCTGACATGGACTCTGTTGCCTGTTTTTTGATCACTTTCGGCTGGCAGGGCTACCTTGTCAGGCTACAAGGGAAGAGGAGGCATTCAGTCTTGATTTGACTTGATGTACTTGGATTGGTTGTTGTTGGTGATGGAGTGCTCCCATTTTATGAGTAGTAGAGGAGGAGGAAGTGGGGAATAAAAAAAGAGGGTGGGAACAGGAGGAAAGGAGGAAGGGGGCTACTATCAGGATTTAAAGTGAATTTTAAAAAGACAGCAAATTTCATATTATGTATTCTTTTACCACAGTAAGAAAAAATACCGTGGTTTTAAGTATCAGATACAGAATCTAGGTATCTTTTTTATTTTTTATATTAATTACAGTTTATTCACTTTGTATCCCAGCTGTAGCACCATTCCTCATTCCCTCCCAGTTTCACCCTCCCTTCCCCATCTCCTCCTAAGCCCCTCTCCAAGTCCACTGACACTAGCTTATCAGGACTGCTGTATTGTCCTTCTCTGTGGTCTGGCAAGGCTGCTCTCCCCTCACGGGATGTGTGGTCATAGAGCCACTGAGTTCATGTCAGAGACAGTTCCCATTACTAGGGAACTCACTTGGATGCTGAGCTGCCATAGACTACATCTGAGCAGGGGTTTTAGGTTACACCTATGAATGGTAGATGTAACCTACCATTCATAGGTTGGTAGGAGTAACTTGGTTGGAGTAACAGTCTCAGAAAAGACCCCTGTGCCCAGATATTTTGGTTCTGTTGTTCTCCTTGTGGATCTCCTGTCTTCTCCAGGTCTTACTATCTCCCCCTTCTTACATAAGATTCCCTGCACTCTGACCAAAGTTTGGTTAGCACCTGCTTCGAAATAATACTAAGTAGAGTCTTTCAGAGGTTCTCTATGGTAGGCTCCTGTCCTGTTTCTTCCTTCTTCCAATGTCCATCCTGTTTGTCTTTCTATGTGAGGATTGCTCATCTTATCCAGGATCCTCCTTCTTGCTTGCTTGCTTTAGCTGTACAGATTTTTGTAGGTTTATCCTGCATTCTATGTCTACTATCCACTTATAAGTGAGTATATACCATGTTTGTCTTTTTGTTTCTGGGATACCTCACTCAGGATGATCTTTTCTAGTTCCCACCATTTGCCTGCACCTTTCATGATTTCCTTGTTTTTAATTGCTGAGTAGTATTTCATTGTGAATATGTACCACAATTTCTGTATCCATTCCTCAGTTGAGGTACATCTGGATTGTTTCCATGTTCTGGTTAATATGAATAAAGCTGCTACGAACGTGGTTGAACAAACATCATTGTTGTGTACTTGAGCATATTTTGGATATATGCCTAGGAATGGTATAGCTGGGTCTTGAGGAAGCACTATTCCTAATTTTCTGACAAAGTGCCAGATTGATTTCCAAAGTAGTTGTACAAGTTTACATTGCCACCAGCAATAGAGGAAGTTTCTCCTTTCTCCACATCTTCTTCAGCATGTGTTGTCACCTGAGTTTTTGATCTTAGCCATTCTGATGGGTATAAGGTGAAATCTCAGGGTCATTTTGATTTGCATTTCCCTGATGACCAAAGATGTTGAGCATTGCTTTAAGTATTTTTCTGCCAGAATCTGGGTATTTTAGGGGAGGAAATGCTTGGAAGACTGTTATAAGCTACTCTCAGGTGCTTATAATCCAAAGTCAGGCTAAAAGAAAAGGGAAAGGCTAGTAAGTTTTTAGCTCATCTGAGAGGATACTTGCCACCAAGTATAATGATCTGAGTTACATCTTTAGGACTCAGTAAAAGTATAAAATTGACTCCTGAAAGGTGTCCTCTGACCATTCACAGACATAAAACCACCCCCCCACACCAAATAAACAAATGAACAAATGAATACTATTTTTAAAAAAAAGAAAAGAAAAAGAAAAAGAATACTGGCAGTTTGTCTGCTCCTTTGACTGAGAAGCATCCTGTGATGAATTTTATGTTTTCAAATATCCTGACACTAAAACAAAAACAAAAAACAAAAACACAACAAAAAGAGGAAGCACAACCTAAAAGCAGCAAAAGTTTCTGGCAGAAGATGTTGCCCACTTTTTTGGGGACAGGAAAAGTCATACAATCACAAATTAACAAATTATGAAAGTGTTCACCTGAAGGCTCTCCAAGCATGGAAGATATTCAGTATTTTGATCTGAGCCTGTTTTGTTGTTGTTGTTGCTGTTTTTTTTTAAGACATGGTATCATTATATAGCCCTGGAACTCACTACAGAGAACAGGCTGACCTCAAACTTAGAAAACTCCTCCACCTCTGCCTCCAACTCCTGAATGCTGGAGTTAGTGACATACAAAACCAATCATGGCTTTCATTATGTTTTTTTTTTTTTTAATTTTCTCTTCGGTGGGAGCTAAACACAAAGTCTGATTCATACTATTTTTTTCCCTGCAAAGTTATACAAAGGGAAGTAATAATGTCGACTGTGAGAATTAAAGTTAAAATCAAATCTCAGCCCAACCAACATAACCAGTGGGAACAATGGACAATAACCATGACTCTGATGAAATTCATTTCTCAGCTGAAGACACTGGCCCAGTGTTTCTCTTGCTCTATTCTTAGTACTAAATCAGACTTTGGGGAAAGAGCTTCCATAAGTTTGAAACAATGGATATTCACCCTGCATGCCATATATGTTCTGGTTCTCAGTGTGGTGTAAAGGTCATGACCTCTTTTCTTCCATCACAAGTTATGACAGAGATTTCCCTTCTGCGAGGGGTTACAGCCATCATAAGAACATCAATGGTCAAATTAGGTGACCTAAATCTACCTTGAGATTGAAGCAGTAATGTTGAAGTATAAAATATAAAGGAAGGCACAATAGCTTTTTAAGCTTAAGCCACTTGTAGGTTACAATGAAACTGGTGGCCATGGAAGACAGACAGGAGATCCAGGTTTCCTTTGTACAATAATTTCCACCTTTGGGAAAATAACTGATTAAACAGGATGTATGGGTGCACATGATACAGAATCCCACAAATGAGCCTGAACCTACAGGAAACTTATTTGGTTTAAAGAAGCAGAAAATTCATTAGGTTCAGAGCAAACAGTCTTTGGAGTTCAGGAATGAAACTCAGTGTGAACAAACAGAATGTGTTTCTTAGTGAAAAGAGGCAAAGGGGAAAAATGTCTTAAGAAGACAAAAATACCAAATATGTTCTGCACTGTAAGATTTTGAAGATTGAAAGACATGCCCTCCTACTTATCTTTTGATCTTCAGTGTGATAGCTGACACTCAGAAAATGTTTGTTTATTGAATAGACAAACACATTTGTTATCTATGTACACACCACATTGACAGACATTTTGGACTGTGAGCTTAAATGAACTGGATTTCCCAGTGCATGGGCCTTGTTGGTTATCACAGTCTTGTGGTCCAGAATGTATTTGCCTATGAAATATCTATGCTTTAGTTTCTTCTGATATTAAAAGAACCCCCAGGTCATCACTTTGTTTATTGATTCCCAGTGAAAACAATACCTTTGTCACTACGTTTTATATAAGTTAAGTTACAATCACTGCGTATATTGAAGTATTGGGTGGAATTTGGGCGACATCTTGGAAGGGAGATAACATGTATTCATTCCTCTTTTTCCATTCTGCTGCTTGGAAATAAGATGGGATGGCTAGATTTTAAATAGCTGGATTTAAGCTTTAAAGGGTAATGCCAACCCTTCAGATGACAGTGTAGGTATCTAGGAAGAGCTTGAGTCCTTTGTGTCTTTGGAGGTGTCGTATTATCTCTGGGCTGCTATTTATAACGTATTTAAGATGTGTAGAGTAATTAAATCCAACAACATGGTTGTATTGGCAAGGGATCACATCTAAAGACCTTCTAGGTCTATGTGATTCAGGTGGAATACAGAAATTCTCTGGATTATAGTATCATCTGGCTGTAAGAGAGACATGTCCTTAATACACACTTTTAATTCCAAACAATGAAAGTAAGATTAGTTTATAGAATGAAACAGGTGTGTTTGAAAGTGACGTCTAATTGAGGGGCAGACAAAATAACAAATCAGAGAAAGATGTGACAGAGTGAGTCAGAGATAGAATACATCCAGCTCTCACGAGAACACACAAGAAAGAGAAGCTACTTAAGAACAGTGAGAGAAAGAGTTGAGTTGAGTTCAGTTGAATGCAGTTGAGTTCAGCTTAATTCATGTAGTTCCATTCAGTTCCATTCAGTCAGTGCAGTCAGTGAAGTTCAGTTCATGGAGTTCAGAGGCAGTTTCTTCAAGCAGAGCAATTCAGTGAGAATCAGAGAAAAGCTGGTTTAAATCAGTCAGCTTGGAAAGGAGTTTTGAGTGAGACAGCTGAGTTTAACCAGCCAGCCAGAGTTTAGAAAGAACTAGAAAGTGTGAGCTTATTCAGCAGTAAGTCTTGAAGGCTGAAAATATTCTAAGCCTAGGTTGGCAGACAGAGACTGGAAGCTTAAGTCTTCAAGGTCCCGGCTTATATTTTACAGAGGATAGAAGCTTCCAGACTTAGTCCTAGAGATATTTTGAACAGAGCTAGAAAAATTCTGGGCTCAAAACCAGCCATGTATATGTAAAGCTTGAGTATGGGTCACATCTTATCCCGCAATATCTGAAGAAATAAAAATGATATTTACAACAGTGTAAGCTTTTAGCTACTAATTTTAGGGCTACTATACTACACCTAACCATAATTCAATCAGGTACAACTGCAGCCTTGAAAAATATGCAACTAGGAGAGATATCTCAAACCTCAAAGCCCATCTCTTCTTTCACTTTTTAACAGTTACTAAGCAGTCTAAAAGGGCATGAGTTCCATGTCTCCTAAAAGCATTCCAACTTGGATTGTCTTCATGCTAAATTTTCTTCTCTTTATCGTATCCTATCCTACCCTATCCTACCCTACCCTATCCTATCCTATCCTAACCATCTCACCCTATCCATCTTATCCTATTCTTGTTGTAGTGTATCCAACAGAGAAGACTGCTGAGACATGGGTTTAAGCCAACAGAAACTATTTATTAGCCAGCCAGCAACTACACTGGGTGCTCCAGATCTCAGTGTATCCCCAAGCTTTTCTCAGGGTGAGCTTTTAAATCACACACAATGAAAACATGTCCTGAGGTGACATTTAAGTCAGCAATAACAATTAGTCAGAAGCTGAACTACAGAAACTGAAAAGCAAGTTTAGTACATGTAGAGACTTTCCCAGAACTATGGACTTTGATGAATTGTTTTTGTTTTGGCAAGTGGTGCTGTCTACATACTGAATTTTATAACCTGAGTGGTACTTCCATCATGGAGTCAGTTGTGCTAAGGTCTGGAGGCCCACTGAGGTTGAGGACCCTGTTACATTCTCTCCTCTCCTTTCCTTACCTCTTCTCTCCTCTCGTTTAAATTTTTTTCCCTCAGTGCTAGGGTTGAACTCAGAGACTTGCCCATACTAAGCAAATGATTAGCTACTGAGCTACATCCTCAGCCCTCTTGCTAAATATTTTACCTCATGAAGGTAGTTTTCCCTGATTTGCAATCTGACTCTCCCTGCTATGTATAGAAACTGAAGTGTCTTAGTGCTTATCAACAATTCCCCTTGCTTGACTTCTCTCATTCCAGATATCTAGGCCTGAATTTCTCCATGTAGCATCAAGGATACTTAGAGATTGAATGACTTCAAGGTATACTTACTGATCATATTAAACTTTGCAGTCATTCAATCTCTAAGGCATGAAAATGTTCATACCTTACTCAAATTTGGAGTACATACATTATCCAGAAACAATTTCTAGGAGACAGAATACATGAGGGAGGTTTTTAAGATGTGGGTGTGGGAGTGGAACATAGTAGGAAAATGAATTGTTGAGGTTACAGCAGTTGGGAGGCAGATCTGAGCCATAAATGCAAACCTTCTACCGCCTTGCCTTCAAAGAAGGTGGGCAGATAACTTTGGCAGTTCCATTCGAAACAGGTGTCAACAAATCTAGAATTACTTCAAAAACACACAGAGAGTATGAGTTGTGTCTTAGGAGCCAACATTAGTTGGAAAGTGTTGGCAGAGCTAAAGCTGCAGGAAAGTACAGAAGGGGTGGCCTTTGGTTATGCCTTGGGATAAACTTTTTTTTTCTAGTCATTAAGAGAAGTAAGCCTCTATTTCCATGTTTCTCAAATTAAACTGGCTGAGTTGGTTGCTTTGAGAGGATTAGCCAGAGTACAAATCGTTATCTGATTCCTCTGACTGTTCCTTGGCTTCAGCCTTGGCTTCACACTATTAGCAGGAGCTGCAGTGGTGGTAGCAGCCACAAATGCAGATGAATTAGCAAAGGCCTTGACCTTTTCAGCAAGTGGGAAGGTGTAGCCAGTCTCTTGACAGGCAAAGCCAGGATCAGCTAGTATCCACTAGGACAAGAGTGTGGCACTGTCTCTGGTAGAGAGTCTGCACATAAACACTGGTAACATTTTGGATACACTCTAGAAAGGGAGAGGGCAGAGTCTGCTCTGTGATATCAAAAACCTCCGGGTTATAAATGCTGCCATTGTTAAACTCCTACTAGATGACCAGCCCAAAGGAGAAGGCGGAGATGTTCAGCATGTTCAGCAGTGTGGCCTCACTGGCTCCTTTGTTGGCTGTCTCCCATTTTCATCAGCTGCATATCATTCAGAATTTCAATGATACCTCTGGAAATTTTAGTGGTGATGCCTAAAACCTGGAAGAAAGAGGTATTCTCAGACACAAGACCAGTGTTCTAAGCTGTCACAGTGACCACACACAGGGCCATAGCACCAGCATGAGCAGCAGCCTGCACCCTACTAGCCAGCAGCATGTCCCTAATCTCAGCGAGGTCCTCCTTGGTGAACACAAAGCCCACATTCCCCCAGATGTGAGGCAGCAGTTTCTCCAGGTAGGTTGTTCTCCAGGAGCCACTCAGTGGCCTTGTGAATAATAGTGTTCTTGCCAATGAGAACCACAGACTTCCTTTGAAGGGACAAGTGGATCTGCTGCATCTACTTGGAGCCCACATTCTCTTATCCCACAGTGAAGCATCCAACTTATGGGTATTCATCCATAAGTCGGATGATCTTAGGGAAGTTGTTGGACTTTTAGGTTGCCCTTTCTTCCCTGGGCAACAGTGTGTCAGGGAATGGTACAGTGTTTAAAGAGATGTCACTCTAATAAAGAGGCCTGGTGAGAGCCATTTTATATACAGCAATACAATTAAGTTATTAAATAACACTATAATAAATTGTTTTGACTTATTTTAAGACTTTAAAATTTTTTGGTTTATGTATGTGTTTCTGTGTACATGAGGTCAGATAGTGCCAGATCCCCTAAAACTGAAGTTATAGGCAACTTTGATCCACTTAAAATGGGCATTGGAAACTGAACCCAGGTCCACTGCAAGAGCAATACCAGCTCTTAACCACTGAACTTTGAATCTCTGTAGCCCAATTACATGCTTTTTGTTTGTTTTTAAGATTAAAGCAGTTTATTATGTATGGAGTTCTATAATTAAAACAGAATTTTATTTCAGTTAAAAATTTCAAAAGACCAAAGGTAGCAGGGTATGGGTTTGGGACCCTTTTTCTCGGTTCTCTCCTTATTTAGCTCAGCTTATTTGTTAACTAAACTCTTACTTGTCAACTAAATTCCATTCTAGTTTTCACGTGGTTACCTGATGGTCTCAATTTGATATTTCAAAAGTATACTCCTTTAATTTTGAAATCAATACAATTCTCCTTTAATTTAATGAAGGACTGTTAGGATCTCACATCAGAGCTCTCTATCACTGTATCCCCTTTGTCTTTACAGTCTTTTTAAAATGTAATTTTATTTGTATATTTATTTATTACAATGTATTTACTTTGTATCCTTGCTGCAGCCCCCTCCCTTGTCTCCTCTCAGTCCCAACCACTTTCCCCCTTCTCCTGCTATGACCTTTCCCTAGTCCCCTGATAGGGGAGGACCTCCTCCCCTTCTATCTGACCCTAGCCTATTAGGTCTCATCAAGGCTGGCTGCATCATGCTCCTCTGTGTCCTGGTAAGTCTGCACACCTCCAGGGGGAGGTGATCACTAAGTTCATGCCAGAGGCAGCGCCTGTACCCCTTACTAGGGAACCCACTTGGAAACTGAGCAGCCAATGGGCTTTCTTTGAACAAGGAATCTAGCCTCTTTCCAGAGTCTTGACCTCATTGGCAGGAGAGAATTTTGTGAACAGAACACCAACAGCACATGCTCTAAGATCAACAGTCAATAAATGGGACCTCATGAAACTGAAAAGCTTCTGTAAAGCAAAGGACGCTGCTGTCAGAACAAAACGACAGCCTACAGACTGGGAAAGGATCTTCACCAACCCTATATCTGACAGACGGCTGATATCTGGTATACATAAAGAACTCAAGAAGTTAAAATGCAACAAATCAAGTAATCCAATTTAAAAATGGGGTAGAGAGCTAAATAGATGTTGTTTTAAGCATAAATACAAAAGGAAAAAAATTTCAGGTTACAAAATACCCCGCCCCCCAAATAAAAAAAAAAACTTTGTTTCTTTCTTCCTTCCTTCCTTCCTTCCTTCCTTCCTTCCTTCCTTCCTTCCTTCCTTCCTTCCTTCCTTCCTTCCTTCCTTTCTTTCGTTCTTTTTTGGTTTTTAGAGACAGGGTTTCTCTGTGTAGACTTGGTTGTCCTGGACTAACTTTATAGACCAGGCTGGCCTCACACTCACAGAGATTCGCCAGCTTCTGAATCCCCAAGTGCTGGGATCACAGGTGTGAACCACTACTCCTGGTGCCCTTCTTTCTTTTCTTTTCTTTTCTTTTCTTTTGTTTTATTATATTTTAAATTAATTAATTCAATTTACATCTCGGTCATAGGCCCCTTCCTCTTCTCCTAGTCCCATCCTTTCTCCTTCATCTCCTCTCCCTTATTCTGAAGGGGGCTCCTCAGAATAGGGGAGCCCCCTGAGTCAGACACCCCAGCTTATTTATTCATATGAGGACTGAATTTTTCTTCCTCCTTTGTGGCCTAGTAGGGAAGTCTCATCAAGGGGAAGTGATCAAAATGCACGAAACATAGTCAGTGTCAGAGATATTCCCCAGTCCCCTAACTTGACTGACTAATTTTGACAAAGAGTCTCACTATGTAGCCCTGGCTGGATTGAAATCCACAATGTAAACCAGGTTAGCTTCAAACCCATAGAGATTCATTCACCTGGCTGTGTCTTCCTGGTACTGGGATTAAGGGCATGGGACACAATGCCTGTCTTATTTTTAAGTTTATTTGTGTGTGTGTGTGTGTGTGTGTGTGTGTGTGAGAGAGAGAGAGAGAGAGAGAGAGAGAGAGAGAGAGAGACAGAGACAGAGACAGAGACAGAGACAGAGAGACAGAGAAGACAGCAGGTGCACGGAACAGCCAGAACAAGGAGGTGAATACCCTATAGCTAGAATTGAAATGATTGCTAGAGGGTTCCTGAAGTGGGTGCTAGGAACCAAAATTAGGTCCTCTGCAAGACTCATATGGGCTCTTAATCACTTAGCTATCTCTCCAGCTCCCAAATCACCTTTCCTAAGTGAGTCGATAGGAAAATATCTTCGTGTATAATTCCTATTGCAATAATGATCAGTGGGATAAAGAAGAAAACCAAGGTTTCCTAACCGCTGCCCTGGAAGAAACACAAGTTGCGTTCTTTCAGAGTGCAAAAAAAGTGATTGCTACTTTAAGACCAAGAAGGTGGAATTCACTTATCAGGGATGGACTTTCAACTCAGAGTCTCTGAGAAGCATGTGATGGGAAAGAGAAGTAGTGGTTCACTGAGCACGTGCCTTCTCCCCCTTCTACAGAAGTCTCATGAGGAGGAAACAAAACCATCTAGAAGGCGTCAGTGCAGCTTCTAGAGACAAGCTTCTGGCATAGGTTGCATAACTCCTTGGTGATATTAAGAAATAACAGGTTGTGTGAAAACTGGGGTGGGGGTGTAGCTCAGTGGCAGAGCACTTGTCTAGCATATACATTTTTGGATTCTATACTAACACTGCATTAAAAAGGTAATATTAAAAAGCCTGAGATTTCTAATGTGGTAAAATTCACATGACCTAACATTTAACATTTTAGCCAATTTTTTTTTTTTTGAGAAAATCTTTACTGTGCAGTTGAGGGTAACTTCAAATTAACAATCTTTTTGCTTCAGCCTCCTGAGTTCTGCTATCCCTACCATGTTTGGCCATTGAAACCACTTTTTTTTTTCTTCTCCAAAGACTATCCTTGCTTTATTTTTAAAGGACCTATGCCACAGAGTAAATATAAAAACCAAAAAGTCCCATCAGTTCAATAACAATTAAAATAAAGCCCCCAAATGGAAAACTGGGTACAATGGAAGTGGCCCCTAGGCAGTGGCATAGGGATCCCTGCTCGGGGCACCAGGTTGTGGGGCAGCAATTGTCCTGTGAGAGCGATGACCGTCTAAGTCAGGACCTTTACTTCTGGGGTGTGCTCAGCTTCTGCATGCCCCGAATCTTGTCCAGCAGGCCAGAGATCAAAGTCTCAATGGGGTTGTAACAGTAAACTAACATCTCCTTGACTCTAGCAGCCCAGCTATTATCACTTTCCTTGTCCAAGAGTTCATCCACATCCATCTCAAACTCTGGGATCTCCTCTTCCTACCAGAGTTAAAGACATGTGACCTGTCCTAAGATCTATTCCTCCAGGTTGAGGCGCTTCCATAGCTCCTTTTGGTCATACTTGACAGTGACCTTCCCTTGCTGGCTCACCAGGCCATCGTCATCGGTGGCCTCACCACGCCACTCCCACTGTCTGCCATAGCGGCCTCTGGGGTGTGGGCTCCGGTCCCTCTCTGTGCTGCCAGCCACTTCCTGGACGACTGCCAACTGGCTCCTGGTCCCTGGCTAGGGTTAGTTCTAGGGCTCAGCTCCGCAGGGAGGGAAGCTGCGGGGGCTCCCAGGGGCAGCTGCAGCATGAGGAGACTCCGGGCTGAAACCACTTTATAAAATAAAACCAGCACTTAGGATTGAACTCAGGGCTTTATAAATGCTAGGAAAGGATTCTTCCACTAAGCTATATCTCTGGATTTACAGCAACCACTATTTGTAAAAAGATTTATTTATTTTTATTTTATGTGCAGGTATTTTTGCCAGCCTATATGCATGTATACCATGTGTGTGGTGTAAGATCCTTTAGAATTGGAGTTGCAGAGACTTTATAGTCATTGTGTGGGTGCATGAGAGAGCAACAAGTGCTCCTTAACCACTGAGCCATCTCTCCAGCTTTTCTATAGTAAACACTTTTAAAT
Source organism: Pachyuromys duprasi (assembly GCA_028658305.1). Taxonomy (NCBI): domain Eukaryota; kingdom Metazoa; phylum Chordata; class Mammalia; order Rodentia; family Muridae; genus Pachyuromys; species Pachyuromys duprasi. The sequence goes on from CM053742.1 coordinate 2,960,143, forward strand.
GTACACTCCAGAGGCGTTAAGCAAGTACATTTTATCAGCACTATCCATCTCAAAACACTCTGTCTCTTTTTTAAGATTGTGTCTTATCAATACAGCCACTCCTGATGAGACCTAATAGACTAGGATCAGAAGGAAGGAAAAGAAGACTTTCCTTATCAGTAGACTTGGGGAGGGGCAAGCTTGGAGAAGGGGGAGGAAGGGAGGGATTGAGAGGGGAGGGAGGAGGGAATACAGGGGGCATACAAAGTGAATAAAGTGTAATTAATAAAAAATTAAATATAAATCAAAAGATTGTGTCTTATGGCTCTGAGTCTGGCTTTGAACTCATAATGTAGCCTTGAGCTTCTGTTCTCCCTTCCCCCACCTCCCAAGTAATGAGATCACAACCCTGCCAGGTTGACGTTGTGCTGGATGTCATGGCTTCCAGCATACTAAGGAAACACTATACCAACTGAGCTACATCTGAACCTGTGCCATTCTTCTCTCTGCCTCCATCAATTTTACTACTTTAAATTGGTTTCTCCTATAATTAGGATGATAGTATTTGTCTCTTTTGCGTATTTCCCTCATCCCTTTTAAAGGATGTATATTATGGCATTGTATGCTCATATACAAATTGATTTTAGAGAAAAATAAGCATACATATCCAGGTGTGTGTGTAAAGTTACAAAAATATACAAAATGGTAAAAAGCTGTTAATTTTTAACTCTATGATTCATGTTTAGGCAGTTGACAGTCTCGTCACAGATCAGGTGTGTGAATGCATGAAAGAGAGTTCATGGCTTTTATACAAATAACAAACGATATATCAGAACACAGGAGCAGATAAATTCTCCCCTACAAGGCGTCAGAAAGATTGCTTTAAGGTTAATATTTTACCAGGCTCTTAACAACAATAAAGACAGGACTGTCTGGACTGGTGACCTCAGTGGCAGGGTACAAACTCCCATAGGTGGAAATCGTGTGGGCCAATTACTACAGCTGCATAAATTTTTCCCCCAGATTTGGAAGCATAAATCTAATACTCTCTGATCTGTTACTTATCATGTTTGTCATACCAAAGAAAGATACTCACCATTTGTATTCTGTGGATTTTACTTGGTACAATGCCTGAGTGAAGTTCTAGGTTCAGTCCCCAGCATCACATAAACTGGACATGGTGGCACATTCTCGTAGTCTCACCACATGGAAAGTGAAGTAAGGAGGATCAGGAGTTAAAATAATCTTGGACTATATAATGAGTTCAAAGCTAGGCTGGGCTGCATAAGACCCTGCCTCAAAAAACGATCTGATGCTGCTAGGTTTTCTTATAGTGTGGCAGGGCAATTTGCACAGCTCATAGTATTCTGTTGAAAGAACAGAAAGCCCTGTACTACCAGAAGGAATAACTACAAGATTCATTCATCTACATATCTGATATGTATGCCATTCATACTGATGTACACCTATCAGTATGAATGGCTTTTCTGCAGTCTGGCCTTTCTCACAGCATGGTGATTAAAATCTGAGCATACTAAGAAACAGCTAGGTAAAAGGTTATGACCTCTTTTCATACATCATGTGGTGTTTCTTTTAGGTCTAATCCATTAGGACAGACAGTTCTCAACCTTCCCAATGCTGAGAATCTTTAATACAGTTCCTCATTTGTTATTGTGACTCCTAACCATAAATTATTTTCTTTGCTAGTCCATAACTGTAGTTTTGCTACTGTCTTGAACTGTAATATAAATATCTGATATGCAGGATATTTGGAGTGCAACCCCTGTAGAAATGTCATTTGGCCCCCCTCCCCCCACAAACGGTTGAGAACCACTGCATTAGGAAAAAATTATTAAGGGCAATCTGAACAGTAATAGAGGAGAGGGCTGTCAAAGTCTTACTAAAACATGTGTAACCACTAATTGCTGTGGTCATTTTCAGTGCTAGCCGGTTTGTCAGTATGTCTCTGAGGTAGGAAGCATATAAGTTTGTCATGGGACTCTTTTTGGGATAATCAATGAGTCCATGATAACATCAGGAATGGTAACCTCAGCCACCTGTCCTTGCAATGACTAATTTTCAGTAGTGGCCAGGTAGAAATAGCAACATTCCACTTCTAACTGACTCATTCTGAACAAGTCAACTCCAGGGTTCCTAAGTAAAATTTGGTAGAAAGTGTCGAGACCAAACATGGGGATAGATTGCCTGATAATTTGAGTCTCTGTGTTTGCATAATTAGTTCAAGTATGGGAAAGTGACACTCCTACCTCCAGGCTGCTGAAAGCTTAGATCTACTGCAATCTTAGTACACGGTGTTTGTAAGTCAGCAGTAGGTTAGAAACTTTGTAAGATTTGTCCAGCTTATCTGATTCCCCGAAGGATTAGTTATGAAAAGCAAAACAAAACAAAACCCAAAAAACGGAGATGATTGCCTGGAAAAAATCTTGTATTTCACAATCACAAAATTTTGTTTTGTCTCAGTTTCAAGTTCCATGGTCTTAGGAACAGCACTTAATTGTGATGAATTTTAATGTTGTCATCTCCAAATTATTAATAGGACTGAAGGAACTTATTTTGTCTTGCATCTATACAATTCTTGATATACTCTATTTATTGTTACTATTATTATTGTTAGTATTAGTATTGGCATATGTTCATTGCACGTGGTACTGAGTTTCGTAAGGACATTTCCGTATAATTATATAATGTACCTTTAGCATGTTTTTCCCCCATATATCCTACCTTTCCTTTCCTATCCTTCCCCTCCTGTTAGTTCCCTATATTCCCCTAAACACATTCACTTCTTTCATGATATATATATATATATATATATTATATATATATATGATTTCATGTTTCTATATAATATCTAGGATCCAGAATTAAGAGAAAATGTGGTTTTTCCTATTTCTGGGACTGACTTAATCTGCTAACGTCTGACTTCAAATGCACTACATAGTGGAGAATGACCTTGACCTCGTGTTTTCACTTCGTGGATTCTGGGATTACTGGCACTAAGTTTCCTTACTTCTATGATTTTCCATTTAAACATACTGGATGGGAGCTCTGGATGATCACTCAATAGTTAAAAGCATTTGCTACTAATGAAGACAAATATTTGATTTTTGTTTTGCATTTACTCAGAAGCAGATGTCAATTTTTAATTGAAAAACAAACAAACAAAAAAGAAAACAAACTCACAAACATACAGAAGCAGTTATTAGCAAATAAACTGAACAATTAAAAATAGATTTCTTTGGCCTCAAACTCCTAGTTTTTACAAACAGAAATATTAATTCAGAGTCACCCATGGAAACTTTAGAAAAAAAATTTAAGTCAGGACTCCTTGTTTGAAAAGGCTGTGACTCAATCAAGACCAGAGCAGCCTTTAGTTGTGTGAGGGGTTTTCACAGTCCTGGGTAGGGAAGGCAGGACCTTGCATATACTGGCAAAATGTTGAATCACCAAGCATAGGACTAATGGGCTTTAAATGTAGATCCTTGCTTCAACCCAGACATCCCTCAAAGTCCCCAACTCTTTGTCCTTGGCTTCCTCAGTACTAGAAATGCAGGTGTGCACACCCATTTCTGACCAACTTTGTCTGCTAAGACAAGGTCTCACTACAACTATCTCTGTAGAAGGCTAGACTGGCCTCAAACTCACACATATTTTCCTATCTTGACTACTGTGCCATAAATGCAATTGGAAAATATGAAATATTTTATTGATATATAATTCCTATACCACACAAGTCCCACTTAAAGTATACAATTCATTTTTCAATGTATTTAGAGGAATCATTATCAATTATTCCCCACCCTAAAACAAACAAGCAAGCAAACAAACAAATGCTCTGGAGCAACTCTCTAGCCAGGCAGTGATGGCACATGCCTTTGATCTCAGCACTTCGGGAGGCAGAGGCAGACAGATCTTTGTGAGTTCTAGACCAGCCTAGTCTACAAAGCTACTTCCAGACAGCCAGGGCTACACAGAGAAACCCTGTCTCCAAAACAACGGCAGCAACATGAAAAAGTCATTTCCCAGTTCCCCTTCCTCATGATCAGTTCATTTGTCAATTTGGTCTCAGTTTCCAGGTGTTCAATCAAATACTAATCTACTCAGTTGTGGTGATGCCCAACTTTCAGAAGGCTAGGGAATGATGATTATGTATTTGAGGCCAGCCTGGGTTATACAGTGAGATTCTATCCAAAAGACAAACAGACAAACAAAAACAAAACTGAAATCTCAGGACTGCCGTGAAAGGTATGTTATAGATGTGATTAAAGTCTATAGTTAATTGGATGCACGTAAGAGGGCCTGATTCAATCAGGTGAAAGGTTTTCCACAGAAATTCTGCTTGTGAACTGCAATTTCAGCTTGAGAACTCTCATCTGTCATTTCAAACTACCTGTCCTATGGGTTCAGGCATGCCTTAGACTGACAAAAAGCCACACCCTTGCAATAAACTCCTTAGTATATGTCTCCTACTTATGTCTGTTCTTTTCTGTCTTTCCCTTCTGTTTTTTTTTCTGGGGTGGGGGAAACAGGGGGCATGTTCCTGCCACAGTTTATTTGTGGAGGTTAGATGACAACTTTGAGGAGTTGGTTTTTTCTTTCCACTGTTTGAACTGCAGGGATCAACCAACCTGTTAGTCAGGCTTAGTAGCAAGCACTTTTATACACTGAGCCTTCTCACTACACCTCATTGCTCTCTTTTTTTCTTTAAACAAAAAAACAAACAAACAAACAAACAAACAAACAAAATACCTGGGAGGTTGGGCCAGAGGACTTCATGGATCCCAGGCTAGCTTTCGATTGCGATATGGCAGAGAATGGCCTTGAACTTGTTATTTCCTGATCATTGCAGCAGTGGCATTACTCATGTGCCCCATCGCACAGTTTACAAGGCACCCCCTTTGTACCGCTTTTCTACCTGTACCCCTTGATTTGCTCTGTGCTCTTCACAACAGTCTCCGCCCTAGAGTCTTTTTTTTTTTTATGAGACAGGGTTGCTCTGAGTAGCCTTCACTGTCCTAGACAAACTTTGTTGATCAGGCTGACCTTGAACTCACAGAGATTCACTTCTGCCTCCCGGAGTGCAGTGCTGGGAATACAGGCATGTGTCACCATGCCTGGCGCATCCTAGAGTCTTGAATAACTGTTAGCCTCCTTTCTATCCACATGGATGGTTGGTTCTGGACACTTGCAGTGAATGTGTTCATACAGTCTGTGCTTTTTTTTGTGGCCGACTTCTTTGATTTGGCATTTAAAAACTATGTTTTTCATTTTGTAAAAGATGCATTTAGTTAGAGGGCAGGAGAGGGGATCTCCCCCTTTCAGTGGATGAGAGGAAAGGGGTAGGGGGGAAAGAAGGAGGGGGCTACAATAGGGATAAAAAATAAATAAATTGTAAAAAATATAAAAAGATAGTTTATGTTTTAAAATTATTTTCTTTTATGTATATGGGTATGGGTATTTTGACTGTATATATATATATATACTGTATATCTATATACTATATATCTATATACATATATATATATATATATATACATACCTGTGTAACATACAAATATAGTGCCTTCAGACTTTAGAAAAAGAGGTCAGATTTCTGGGGATTGGAGTTATAGATGGATATGAGCAGATATGTAGGTACGGGGATGAATCTGGTTCCTCTGAGTCCCCTGAACCATTTCTCAAGCCCAGTAGAATTTACTCTTTTCTTTTAATATTGGAGACAGGATTTCAGTAGGTATAGCAGATTAGGCTGGCCTTGAACTCAGAGATCTACCTGCCTCTGCTTCCTGAATACTGGGATTAAAGGCATGTGCCATCATACCTGACCCTTATTGGGCATGTTTGAACTATCAGTGATGTAGTATGTATATATGTGTGTGTGTGCTTTGTTCTTCTTATGGCTGGATAATATTCTACTATCTGAAAATGTTTGGTTTATCCATTATAAGTTACTGTGTGGCCACTGTGAACACTGTCAGTATGAATGTCTATATATAAATTTTTGGTGTAAACATCTTACTTTTTCAGTTTATGTTTTATTTATTGTTATTATGAATGTATGGATGATGTGTGTGTATGATAATGAAGGCATGGATATGGAGGTGAGAGACAACTTTTAGGAATCAGTTCTCCCCTTCCACCTTTACAAGAGTTCCAGGAATTAAACTCTTGTCATCAGGCTCGAGAGGCAAGTGATTTTAAATACTGACCCAACTTGACAGCTCTGCTTTTTGTTTCTCCTGGTATTTACCCAAGATTAAAATTTCTGGGTCATAGAACTCAATGCTTATCATTTAATTTTGTTTTGATTCCCTATAGTAGGTGTGTGTGGTGTGTGTGTTTGTGTGCACTTATACCATGGCACATGAGTGGAGTCTGTCCTTTCCTTCCACCTTTACTCTGGTACTAGATATTTAACTCACGTTATCATCCTTCTGTCTTTTTCTATGCTTAAAACTTTGAGGAAGTAGCAGACTAGTTCTCCATATGCTCATGAACAGTTGCTATTATTTTAACCATCCTCAGGGTGTGAAGTGATATGTCAGCATGGTTCATGTACATTTCCCTAATGAATAACAATGGTGTTTTTTCATGTATTGAGTAGTTATACATATATCTTTTTTTCCTGAAAAGCCTGTTCAAATTGTGTACTTTTTTAACTGTTTAATTTTCACCATTCAAGTTTCTGCTTTGCTCTCTTTTTCTTGAGATTTACCCCCACATTGTCTTCTGAGAGTCTTACAGTTTCAGCTCTTTCACTCAGGTGTATGACTCCATTTAGACTTCTATAAGTTTAAAGCATCATTTAAAAAAAAAAAGACAAAGATTTTTTGGTTCTGTTGCTCTCCTTGTGGAGCTCCTGTGCTCTCCCTATCTTACTATTTCCCACAACTTTCGTGAGATTCCATGCACTCTGCCCAACAGTTGCCCATAAGTCTCAGCATCTGCTTTGATATTCTGCAGGGCAGAGTTTTTCAGAGGCACTCTGTGTCAGGCTCCTAACTTGTTTCCTGTTTTCTTCTTCTGATGTCCATCTTTGCCTTTCTGGTTGGGGATTGAGCATTTTAGCCAGAGTCCTCCCTCTTGATTAGTTTCTTTAGGTATACAGATTTTAGTAGGTTCATCCTATATTATATGTCTATATGAGTGAATATATGCCATGTGTGTCTGCTTCTGGGATAGCTCACTCAGAATGATCCTTTCCAGTTCCCAGCATTTACCTGCAAATTTCATGATATCCTTGTTTTTTTTTTTATTGCTGAGTAAAATTCAATTGTGTAGATGTACCACAATTTCTGTATCCATTCTTCAGCTGAGTGGCATCTGGGTTGTTTCCACCTTCTGGCTATTGAAAATAAAGCTGCTACAAACATGGTTGAGCCCTGAGACTGATACTCCAACCAAGTACCATGCACAGAGAAAACCTAGAACTCCTGCACAGATGTAGCCCATGTCAGTTCAGTGTCTAAGTGGGTTCCATAGTAATGGGAAGAGGGACTGTCTCTGACATGAACTAATTGGCCTGCTCTTTGATCATTTCACCTGGATGGGGGAGCAGCCTTACCAGGACACAGAGGAAGACAGTGCAGCCACTCTTGATGAGAGCTGATAAACTAGGATCAGAAAGAAGGAGAGGAAGACCTCCCCTATCAGTAGACTTGGGGAGGGGCATGCGGGGAGAAGGGGGAGGGAAGGTGGGATTGGGAGGGGAGGAGGGAAGGGTTTATGGGGGGTTACAAAGTGAATAAAGTGTAATTAATAAAAAAAAGGCAGAGAGAAACTGGACAGATAGTTCAGGTGTTAAGAGCACTGGATGCTCTTGCAGATAACCATTGTTCGATTTTCAGAACTCTCATGGAAGTTCACAACTACTTTCTCTTTGGTGAAAGAGCGTGAATAAAACTATCTTTATGTCTTGTGACCTGGAAATATTTAATGTAAACATAATAGCTCTTTTATTTTTCTATAGGAAAGATGGTATAAGTTATAGAAGCCTCATCATACCAGGCAGTTTATTAAATAAATATAACTCACAGGACTTAAAGTAGGCTCATATTCCTGGTTCAGTTTCACCATAGCAAAAGGCACATTATGGGACCAGCAAAGGGGAAAAAAACCCCACTGGCTTTTTATCCTTTTTTTTTCTTTTGGCCTGGTGGAGGTGGGGAGGCTTGGCAACCTGTTCCTTCAGCAAAGAGAACAGGGGCAGCAGCATCTGTTGGTGCCACCTAGAGACATTTAGCACCAGGATTTTATTATTTTATTTTATATTTTGTATTTTTCATCTATCTATCTGTCTATCTGTCTGTCTGTCTCTTTATGAGCACACACATTCAAATGCATATCTGAGTGCATCTTTAACCCCAGATCCTGTCTATCTGATGCTACTTTCTGACCTCTGCAGATTCCAGGTTGACATGTACAGATGCACAAGCAGGCAAAACAGCCATCACATAAAATTTCAATTAAAAAAAAATTAGGCTCTTGTCCTGTTGCTTGTTTTCTCCTATATTCAATGTCCATCCCATTTGTCCATCTAAGCAAGGATTGATCATCCTACCCTGGGTCCTCCTTCTTGCTTATCTTCCCTAGGTGTATAGATTTCAGCATGTCTATCCTATCCTATAGGTCTATATAAGTGAGTATATACCAAGTGTTTCTTTCTGCTTTTGGGATGATCACTCAGGATGATCATTTCTAGGTCCCACCATTTGCCTGCGAATTTCATGATTTCCTCATTTTTAATTGCTTAATAGTATTCCGTTGTGTAAAAGTACCAAAGTCCTCAACTGAGGGACATCTGGGTTGTTTCCAGGTTCTGGCTATTACAAATAAAGCAGCTACGAACATAGTTGAGCAAATGTCCTTGTTGTGTACTTGACCAACAGGACAGGAGCCTACCACAGAGGGCCTCTGAAAGACTCTAGCTAGCAATGTATCAAAGCAGATGTTAAGACTCACAACCAAGCCTTCAGCAGAGTTCAGGGAATCATGAAAAAAGGGGGAGTTAGTAAGACTTGGAGAGGACAAGAGCTCCATAAAGACCAAATAGATCAGGGCACAGGGGATTTTTATGAGACTGTTTCTCTAACCAAGGACCATGTATGGATATAAACTAGAACCCCTGCTCAGATGTGGCCCATGGTAGCTTAGTACCCAACTGGGTACCCTAGTAAGGGGAACAGGAACTATTTCTGTCATGAACTCAAGGGCTGGATCTTTGACCCCCCCCCCCCAAGGGAGGAGCAACCTAGCTAGATCCCAGAAGAGGACATTGCAGCAAGTCCTGAAGAGACATGATAAGCTAGGGTCAGATGGAAGGGGGGAAGGTCCTCCCGTATCAGTGGACTTGGTGGGGGGCAGGGGGAAGATGAGGGAGGGATGGGGAGAGTAGGAGGGAATGAGGGAGGGTGCTATGGCTGGAATTCAAAGCACATAACCTGTGATTAATATAAAAATAAATTGGGAGGATCCAATACGACTGCCACGAGAGGACACTGTGTCTGAGGAGTAGGACAGCAGTAACAGCGCAGTGACCAGGAGACTGAACTCTGGGATCTAAAACACCAGCATTTGTGATTGACAGGTGAGCGGAATTCCTATGGTAAGGAAATCAAATGGGAAAATCCTAGGGGCATCCAGTTATTCCTCGGAAAAACTCTGGGTGACCAGTGGCGCACAGCCCTGATCTGAACAAGCAGCCACCTTGGGTGCCAACAGCCGCCATACCAGACGGGGTCACACAGTCTCCGGACCAGACTGAGAAGGCCCCTGGTACTGTTCGAGAATGGGCTGCACCCTGCAGGTGCGCACCACACGGTACAACCTGCAACCACCCCAGACCATGTGTGTCCTTGGGCCAGACTGAGAAGTCCCGGGTATCATTTCAGAGTGGCCTGCATCTGGTAGGCGCACACCACGCAGCACCGCCAGCAACCACCCCAGTCCGTGTGTGTGTCCACGGGCCAGTCTGAGAAGGCCCCAGATTCCATTCCCCAGACAGGGCTGCATTGGGCTGCACACTCCCCTTGGTGGTGTTAGCTGCCACCCTGGACTGGGACACACAATATCAGGTACAGACTGAGGTGCCCCCAAATACCATCTCAGACTGTGGTGCACAGCTCCTGGCCCAGAAGGAGGCGCCAAGTCTCCAGTCCAGAGGGGAGCCCTTAGCAACAAGCCCAGGTCGGAGCGTGGAGCCTCCAGACCAGAGTGGCACCCCCAGCTGACATCTCAAACCAGGACACTCAGCCTCTGGCACAGAGTGAGGAGCCAAGCCTCCAGACCAGAGGGGTGACCAGCCTGCGGTGCTCACAGCTTCTAGCACAGAGCACGAAGCCGGGCACACAGAGCCCACAACAGAGTTCAACTGAGGCAACAACACACACTATCAAACCACTGGAACTCCCTGATCTTCGTGAAGAATACTCCAGACACAAGAGATTGACAGTTCCAGTCTGAAGTTCAGCCTTAAAGCACAAACAACTCCTTGATTATATATAAACAAATGGCCAAAGGTAGACATAAGAACTCACATAACAAAAGTCAGGACACCATGGCCCCACCAGAAACACCCAAAGGCAATGGAGATTTTAATTCAGCAGAGACACAGGAAAAGTATGTTAAAGCTATGATTATGCAGATATTGGAGGAACAAAAAGAGGGACAAAAAGAGGAAATTAACAAGGCCCTCAAAGAAATTCAGAAGAATATAACTGCCCACGTAGAGGAACAATTAAAGATATACAGAGAGGAAACAAACAAAAAAATAGGAGCCACAGTCAATCAGATGAAGGAAATGATACAAAGCATGAAAACAGAATTAGAATCTATAAAGAAGACACAAACAGAGAATAACCTGGAACTGGAGAACTTAGAGAAAAGATCAGGAATCACAAAGGTAAGCATCACCAATAGAATACAAGAGATGGAAGAGAGAATCTCGGATGCTGAAGATATGCTGGCTGAAATGGATTCCTCACTCAAGGAAAAAATAAAATCAGAAAAGTTCCAAACACAAAACATCCAAGAAATCAAGGATGCCATGAAAAGATGAAACCTAAGAATAATTGGAATAGATGAAAGAGAAGACTCCAGGCTCCAAGGACCGGAAAATATTTTTAAGAAAATCATAGAAGAGTATTTTCCCAACTTAAAAAAAGAATTGTCCATAAACATGCAAGAAGCCTACAGAACACCAAATAGACTAGACCAGAAAAGAAATACCTCTCGTCACATCATAATCAAAACACTAAACCTACAAAACAAAGAAAAAATATTAAAGGCAGCAAGAGAAAAGGGTCAAGTAACATATGAAGGTAGACCGATCAGACTCACACCAGACTTCTCATCAGAAACTATGAAAGCCATAGGGCCTGGGCAGAAGTCATGGAGTCTTTAAGGGAACACAGACGCCAAACAAGACTACTATACCCAGCAAAGCTTTCAATCAACATAGATGGAGAAAACAAAATTCTCCATGACAAAACAAAATTCATGCGATACCTACACAGCAACCCAGCCCTACAGAAGGTACTAGAAGGAAAACTTCAGTCCAACGAAAACAACTACACCAAAGAAAATACAGGATAGAGATAATTTCCCAATGACAACAACAACAAAAAAGCAATGAATCACAGTAAGACCACCAACTCCACAATAAAAGGAAATAAGAGTCATTGGTCACTATTACCTATCAACATCAATGGACTCAACTCTCCAATAAAAAGGAGGACCCAGGTTGGTATGATCAATGCTCATGTAGATGAAGAAATGGGATGGACATTGAATGAAGGATAAAACAAGCAACAGGACAGGAGCATACCAAAGAGGGCCTCTGAAAGAATCAATATATCAATGTACCAAAGCAGATGTTATGACTCACAACTAAGCCTTCAGCAGAGGGCTAGGAATAATAATGAAAATAGGGGAAGTTAGTAAGACTTGGGGAGGACAAGAGCTCCAGAAAGACCAAATTGATCAGGGCACAGGGGTCTTTTATGAGACAGTTTCTCCAAACAAGGACCATGTATGGATATGGCCTAGAACCGCCGCTCAGATATGGCCCATGGTAGCTCGGTGCCCAACTGAAGATCCTAGTAAGGGGACAGGGACTGTTTCTGTCATGAACTCGATGGCTGGCTCTTTGACCCTACCCCATACATGCCAGGGAGTAACAGCCTGGCTAGATCCCAGGAGAGGATATTGCAGCCAGCCCTAAGGAGACAAGATGATCTGGGGTCAGATGGAAGGGGAGAAGGTCCTCCCCTGTCGTGGACTTGGAGTGTGGCAGGGAGGAGATGAGGGACGGATGGGGGAGAGTGGGAGGGAATGAGGGAGGAGGCTATGCCTGGGATGCAAAGTACCTAACCTGTGATTAATATAAAAATAAATAAATTACATTAAAAATAAATAAATTACTTAAAAAAAAACTTATGGCCGAGGTTATATTTCTACTTTAAAGCACTTGCCTACCATGCATTAGTCTATGGATTCATTCAGTACCACAGAGGAAGAAAGAAAAAAGTGACACAATTAAGATATTGTGTTTAAAAAAATGTTCAATGTGTACTTTCTTTGAATTCTGAGCTCAGCTGAGAACAATATTTGAAGTGAGCCAGTGCTCACTCTGTGGGACAAACAGATGCTTTCATAAACACGTCACTCTTGAATGGAGTACAGCTTATGACCTATTTACTTATAAAGTAGCCCTAACAGCTTGCCTTCATAGCATTGGGGGAAGGAGGAAAGATTCCACTGTGAGAATCAGGGCAAAAAAAAAAACCCACACAAAAAACTAATTTGGTCTAAACAAGGGTGTTAAGAATTCTCTGTGCCTTTCAAAGACAACTTTCTCTTTGCTGAAAGACAGTGAATGAAACTGTCTTTATATCTTGTGACCTGGAAATATTTAATGTAAACATAATAGCTTTTATTTCTATAAAGGAAAGATGATAGAAGTTGTAGAAGCCTCATCATACCAGGCAGTTTGTTAAATGTAATTCCCAGGACTCACAGTAGACTTGTATTCCTGCTTCAGTTTCATTACAGCAAAAGGCGCATAATGGGACCCGCAAAGGGGAAAAAAAGAAAAAAAAAAGAAAACACTAGCTTTTTATCCTCTTTTTTTTTTTTTCTTTTGGCCTGGTGGAGGTGGGGAGGCGTAGTCACATGTTCCCTGCTCCAGCAAGGAAAACACAGGCACATATGCAGCAGCATCTGTTGGTGCCACCTAGAGACACTTAGCACCAGGATTTTATTATTTTAGTTTAAGTATTT
>CM053742.1:2973517-3008599 GCA_028658305.1 Pachyuromys duprasi
TATCTATCTATCTATCTATCTATCTATCTATCTATCTATCTATCTATCTATCTATCTATCCATCCATCCATCCATCCATCCATCCATCCATCCATCCATCCATCCATCCATCCATCCATCCATCCATCCATCTATCTATCTATCTATCTATCTATCTATCTATCTATCTATCTATCTATCTATCTATCTATCTATCTATGAGCACACACATTCACATGCATATATGAATGCATGTATGTGTATATATGCCACTATATACATGTGAAGCTCAGAGAACAAGTTGCAGGACCCTGTTATCAAGCTCAGCATTAGGCTCAGCAGCAAGCACCTTTACATACTGAACTATCCTACTAGACCCAGAACCCAAGCCTTTGCTGTGACTGGTGATTACATGAGGTTGTATAGAAAATTTCTTCCAGTTAAGGTTTTCTATCTTGTAGGGAAGTTTGTTATTGAAACTTGGGAAGTGAACAACTCAAAATCTTCATGAAGTCTCTAAAACTGACCAGATACATAAGTTCTTCTTTCCCCAAGAGACTATATGCTGTACAGATGGCTGAGAGCCAATCTAAGATTAGCCAAGCTGCCTGAAAGAGGCAGAAACCAGCTGACATGCTTGGAAGAAGCATTCTCCAACCAGTCCATGTGGACTGAAGATTGTACAGTGAGCTCCAGGTTTCGAGCTTCTGTGAGCTGTCACTCATGCTGAAATGGGGTTTTGGTAATGTGGCTATTTTTGAATTATTTATGCTTTTGTAAGTAACTCCTCACCCATACTCCTTTAAGTAATTCCAATGAAACTCATTGGTTCACCAAGATGGATTTTGTTAGTATTCTTATTTTGGTCTGTCATTACTTCACTGTTTGGGGTACGTAAACATTTGCTCAGTCTTCCCAGGAATAGGATCACACAGCACACATTCATTCTGTCTAGCACTTGCCAAAAGAATAAATGCCCAGAAGAAAGCGAGAAATATGCTTTAACTCATATCTTATGTACTATCTATATGACCTGATACAGTAGGCTTTGTTGATTCAGCCTTGTAAGCACACAGAAGCTTCCTATGCAAGTAGGCCTTTTCATTATTATTGATTTGTTTTGTCTGAGGGTCTCATGTGTTTTAGGCTGGCCTTAAACTCACTATGTAGTCAAGAATGGCTTTGAACTCTTGCTCCCCAGGCCCCCATCCCCACAAGTGTCAAGATTATAGGGCCACACCTGGACCTCCAGTACTGTCTAGTCCTCTGGTCCTTTCTATCATTTTTAAAAATTTCTTATATTAATTACAGTTTATTCACTTTATATCTCAGCTGTAGCCCCCTCTCTCTTCCCCTCCCAATCCTACCTTCCCTCCTTCATCTCCACCTCTGCCCCCCTCCAAGTCCACCGATGGGGAGGTCCTCCTACCCTTCCATTTGACCCTAGCTTATCAGTTGTCATTCAAAATGGCTGCATTGTCCTCCTCTGAGGCTTGGTAAGGCTGCTCCCCCATCCAGGGGAGGCGGTCAAAGAGCCAGCCACTGCGTTCATGTCAGAGAGAGTCCCTGTCCTCTTGCTAGGGTACCCACTTGGATACTGAGCTGCTATGTGCTACATCTGAGCAAGTGTTCTAGGTTATATCCATGAATGGTCCTTGGTTGGAGAATCAGTCTCAGAGGACACCCAAACTTTGGGCAGAGTGCAGTGAATCACATGTAAGAAGGGGGAGATAGTAAGACCTGTAGAGGACAGGAGCTCCACAAGAAGAGCAACAGAACCAAATATCTGGGCACAGGGGTCTTTTCTGAGATATACTCTAACCAAGGACCATTCATGGATATAACCTATAACCCCTGCACAGATGTAGCCCATGGCAGCTCAGTCTCCAAGTGGGTTCCCTAGTAATGGGAACAAGGACTGTGTCTGACATGAACTCAGTGGCTGGCCCTTTGATCACCTCCCCCTCATGGGGGAGCAGCCTTGACAGACCACAAAGGAAGACAATGCAGCCAGTCCTGATGAGACTTGATAGGCTAGAGTCAGATAAAAGAGGAGGACCTCCTCTATCAGTGGACTTGGGGAGGGTCATGGGAGGAGATGAGGGAGGGAATTGGGGATTGGGAGGGAATGAGGGGAGGGGTTACAGCTGAGATACAAAGTGAATAAACTGTAATTAATTTATAAGAAATAAAAATTTAATTAAAAACAAAACTAAAAACCTTTTCTCCTTCCACCCCCAAGACAGGGTTTTCTTGTGCAGCCTTGGCTTCCTGGATTTGCTTTGCAGACCAGTCTGGCCTCAGACTCACAGAGATTTGCCTGCCTCTGCCTTTCATAATGCTGGGATTAAAGGAATGTGCCGTCACACCCATCTAGAATCCTTTCTGTTTGAACTCTTGTATCTCCTATTAGATGGGCTAAAAGATGTTCTTCTCAGGTAGTTTTCACTTGATCTGAGGATCACCTCAGGAGTCACAGGGCAGGTGTCTTTCTTGTCAGCGTTCCCTCAGTGCTGAGCAGATGTAAGGATAGATTTGACAGAGTAGAATAGTATTATGATTCCATTTTAAACCAGAGCCTTTAGACCAGTGGCTGTCAACCTGTGTGTTGAGACCTCTTTGGGGGTCACATATCAGATATTCTTCATAAAATTATAGTTATGAAATAGAAACAAAATTTTATTGTTGGGGCCACTGTGGTAAGTGTCACAGCATTAGGAAGGCTGAGAAACACTGCTTTAGCCTCTAAAGTTTAGAGGTTTTTCTATAGATATGTGATTTGGTTGATGGTCACCATTGTTAGATTATGGCTGTTTCTAACTTCCAAATGTTACAACAGAGGTTGGCCTAAACATATCTTCCAGCTTCTGTGACTTCTCTGCCTCTAATTTGTTATGAAGGAAGAAGAAAAGTCACTCACAATTCAAACTTGAAACCTAACTATGTGCAACAGCATAGTCACAGGGAAGTGCTGCCATAATTAAAAAGAAAAAAAAAGCAATGTTTATACTAGATATTTCAGGACCAGAGAGATGGCTCATCAGGGAAAGGCGCTTGCCCTTCAAGCCTGGTGACCTGAGTTTGATTCCTGGATCCCATGGTGGAAAAGCAGATAACCAGCTCTTGCAAGCTTTTTCTCTGACTTCTACACACACTTTGTGGCACATGCCTCCCCCACTCCCATGTACATACATACAATAATAAATGGCTTCATACAAGGACCTTTGCATGAAATTATATGTAAGAAAATAAAAAAGAATGTAGTTCGGCAATATTTTTACTTATTTTGTACACAGTAACTTTTTAAAAATATTTTTAATTTTAATTTTTATCGATTACATTTTATTCACTTTGTTACTTTTGATGTGAAGGAAAATACTTAGGGGATGCATACATAGTAGATGGCGGATGCTGGCTTTGGAGGTAAAGCTATTTCAGGTTCTATGTGTAGTTGTCATGAATAGGTTCATGACTAGGCATTTGGGACATTCTTCATGTATTTTTCTAGCTTACTTATTAATATGTATTAATGTTATTGTATGTAGAAAATAATGTCTTATTACTTTTATATATTAACAGGAATTTGAGCACATGGCTAAGAGCATAAGCAGTGTTGGTGAGATCCTTCATGTCCTGGATGGATTATCAAGGATATTCAATTTAGAATTATTATTAATTTTCATTAAAAGATATGTCACTGCATTTGCATTCTTGTTCTCCTTCTTCCTTTTTCTCTTCCTTCTTCTCCTTCTTCTTTTCTCTCTTTTTCTCCATCTCTCTTTGTTTCTATCCACCCCAACCCCCCCCTTCTTCTCAATACAGAGTCTCTGGCTGGGGATGTGTCTCAGTAGGTAAAGAGCTTGCCTAGAATTCAGGGTTCTGATCCCTAGCAGGGCCATGCATGATTATAATCCCAGCACTTAGAAAGTGGAGGGAGGAGGATGAGAGAAATTCAGGTTTAGGACTAAAGCTTGGCATGGTGGTGAGCATTTCTAATTCCAGTGCTTGGGAAACAGGCAGGTAGATCTCTGAGTTTGAGGCTAGTCTGATCTGGGGCTAGAGTGAAGGCTAGTGGCTCATGTTTATATAGTTAATTTAGCTCCAGTGTCATATTTGTTATTTTGTATGAAAACACCTGAGGGCTAAAGCGGTACATACTCCATATAGGAGGTATATATGCATTGAAAAATAAGGTCCTTTATTCATCATGGAAATGTTTAAATACACAAGATTGAGTATATCTTGGCACCAGTTTAATTCATAAAAAGTATGATGAAAACACTGTCCTAAGTAACAGACAAGAAAATGTTTTCTCCCATACAAAATTTGATGTGCCTTCCTAGTGCTTCAGTCAGTTGTGTTTTATAGTTCTAGGTACTAAGAAACTACACATAAAATAGGATGGACTTCTTTTAGGGGAGCACAGAATACATTATAATAACATCTACTAAAACAATTTTTACTTTATTAGATCACAATATATGTTCTACTATTTGAGTTTTATTTTTAACATGCCCATGTCAAACCATGCATTGATAATACTCCCTATATTGCTCCTGAACTTGGCAATGCAACGACATTTTATATGAAGCTATAGACTTAAGGGAGCATACTTTATCATCTGATATTAAATATACAGGTCATGTATCCACCCACATTTGTCAGACTTCAACAAAACCTATGTAGATTCACCTTTATAATCACCATGGGTCCAGATGCATGTGAACACGAAATGGGGAATGCTGTCTAGAAATTACATTAACTCAGTAAGAAGAGTATTTTAATATTCAAAATATTAAAACTTCAATATTTTAACTTAATATTTAATCATTATTTAAAATTAATATTATTAATTAATGATGATTTTATTTTAACAAATTAAATTACATGGTAAATCACAGTTTTGCCAGGAACATGAAAAAATATAGTGGGATTAAACAACATCAGTGGGTTTAATTTCATATAAAATTATTTCAGATTTTGCTTATTAGCCATTAGGAATACAAGTGAATAAAATCATAGTTGATGTTTTGGTTTTGGAATATGCAACATAGATTTGTCATATAATTGATGTATAATTTGATCATGAACTTCCCATTGTAACATTTCAAATAATATGTTTCAAAAAATACTTGATAATGGCTCCATATATATATATATATATACTCAGTGAATTGTATACTGAATTGTGCCTTTAGCCTTAAGTATTTTTCTTTTTTATTTTAATTTTATTTTTTCTTCACAATTTCCTCTTTATATACCCCTATTGAACCCTTTCCCTCAACTCCCCCCAGTCTCACCTTTCCTCCCTCTTCTCCTCATCCCCTTCCCGTAGTCCACTGAAAGGGGAGTTCTCTACTATTTCCATCTGCCCATAGCTTGTTAAGTCTCATGAGCACTGCCTGGATCTTCTTTCTCTGTGGTCTGACAAGCCACATCATCAGAGGCAAGTATCAAAGAACAGTCAACTGAGTTCATGATCAAGGCAGCCCCTGCTCCCCTCACTCAGACATCCACATGGAGACTGAGCTGCCAATCAGCCACATCTAAGAAGGAGTCCTATGTTCTTTCCATGCATGGTCATTGGTTGGTGCATCAGTCTCTGCAGGACCCCCGGGGCTCCAATCTTTTAGCTTTGTTGGTCTCCTTGTGGGGCTCCTGTCTCCTCCATGTCTGCCTATTCCCACCCCTCTCTTCTTTCACGAGACTCCCTGGTCTCTTCCCAAAGTTTGACTGTGAGTCTCAGCATTTGCTTCAATCCCCTGTTTAGTGGATCCTTTCAGGGGACCCTCTATAGTAGGTTCCCAACCTGTTTCCTCTCTTCCACTGCTTCTGGTGTCTATCCTGTTTGTCATCCTGAATGAGATTTACGCATCCTCCCTAGGTCAGAAACAGAAAGACAGCCATGGTATACACTCACTTATAAGTGGATATTAGCTGTATAATATAGGAAAGCCATCTATAGACCTAAAGAAATTAAACACTAAGGAGGACCCTTGGGTGGATGTCCTTAAGTATTAATGTTTGAAACAGTTAATAAAGTCACAATTTTGAGAGTCATGACTCTTGTGCATCACATATGTGTGTTTAATAATGTATGTAAGGTATGGTAGAGGATTTAGCTGTGAATCAGGAATCCTCAACAATCTTAACTTCTCATTTTAATCCTGTCTATACCATAGAATCCATTCCTCGGTGTACTTGATGACTATGTGAATGGAACTTTGTATCAAAGTTGTAAGCTGTAGCATTGTGGTGATGGGAAACTAAAAGAAAAAATACTTCAAGGGAATGCTGTTATAATTTCAAATAATAATAAATAATAATAATGATAATTATAATAGAAAAAAATCTTGCCTAAAAGCATTGTCTAAAATGTACATAATTCTAGAGATTTCCAGTGTGTTCCCTGGAGGGATTCAGTAGTGAAAACAGGCTTGTGCATGAAACACAATGTACTGAAATGGTTGAGCTTCATTTATTGTTCATGAACACAGTGGAAGGGTATGATTTCTGTTTTTATTTAAATAACTGCCATATGTTGCTATTTAAACATCAGTTTATATCATAAAGTATATTGTAGTCTACTGTGTAGGACTCTCCAGTCAAGTTACTGAGGAGATGCAAGGCAATTATTCAAATTCATGACTTTGACAGTCACCATATGGACCAGCCTGATCACAGAATAACACTGTATTAAAGTTATTGCTATATTTTTAATAATGACTTTTTATTTTTTTGAGATTATACTATCATTACATTATTTGCCCCCTTTTCTTTCTTACCTCCAGCTTTTTCCATAGAACACCAGCATTCTTCCAAATTCATGGTCTCCTTTTAACTTTGTATACACTCAGGTTTTAATATAAATACACACATATATAATTAGTATATGTAAATATCTACATTTATGTATGAAAGCAATAGTCTTGTTTCTGTGACATTGTAGTAAATATTTGCTTTTACTTCAGTAATTACTTGTCACACATTCCTCTCAGTGAATTAGAATTTCCTATGGTAGCTGCTTGTGGAGAGAGACACTTTATTGTCCTCAACTGCCACAGAATAAATAAATAAATAAATATATAATATAATATAATATAATAAAATATACAAGCATGTTATATATAATATATTTATACATTATGTATAATTCTTATAAATATATATTTTTCTGATTAATATATTAATTAACATGTATCTAAATTATACTTCTATAAATATTATATATTTTTGTTATTTAACAATAGACATATGTAAATAAACAATTGTTATAAATAAATATATTTATGTTACTATAAATATATTCCTATGCTTTAAAATACGTAAGTGCAACTATAGTTTTAAAAATATTTGTTTCCTTCATTTATTTAATCACTTTACAGCCTGATTCCAGCCCTCTTCCTCCTCTCTTCCTTGTCCCACCATCACTCCTCTTTCCTTCATTTCCTCTTCTTCTTTTCTTTCTTCTTTTTCATCTTCATCTTCTTCCTCTTCTTCTTTTCAGAGAAGAGGAGGCCACCAAGGGATACGAACCCATCCTTTGCAGCAGAACTAAGCACACCCTCTCCCACAGGCCAGACAAGGCAGCCCAGCTAGGGAAAAGGGATCCAAAGGCAGGCAACCAAGACAGAGACAGACCCTACTCCCATTGTTAGGGGACCCACATCTTGACCAGGAATCATATCTGCTACGTATGTGTAAGAGTTTCTAAGTCCAGCCCATTCATGTTCTTTGATTGGTGGTTCATTCTCTGTGAGCACCCGTGGACCCAGTTAATTCTGGTCTTCTTGTGGTGTCCTTGACTCCTCCAGTTTCCCCAATCCTTCCTCCCACTCCTTCCACAAAACTCTTCAAGCTCTGCCTAGTGTTTGGCTGTGATCTCTGCATCTTTTTTCACTATATTTTTCCATTAGCTACTGGATGAAGCCTCTCAGAAGACAGTGATACTAGGCTCCTGTTTACAAGCATAGCAGAGTATTATTAATAGTGTCCGGGGTTGGGTCTCTCCCATGGAGTGGTTCTCAAGTTGGTCCAGTCATTAGTTTGCCATTCCTCACTCTCTGCTCCAACTTTACACCTACATTTCTTGTTGGGAAGGTGAATTTTGGGTTGAAAGTTTTAAGGGTAGACTGATGTAGCCCTGTCTCCACTAGAGTCTCACCTGGCCATGGAGGTGGTGAATTCAGGCTCCATATCCCCAGCTGATACAAGTCTCAGCTAAGGTCACCTCCATAGACTCCTGGGAGCCTCGTTGGTCCTAGAAATGCACCCCCCAAATGGTTTCCATTCTTTCTCCTGGTCCTCCTCCTCACCGCACCCTCACTTACCCTACCCCTGATTCCTAAGCCTGTTGCACTCCTCATCTACTCTTCCACTTCTATTTCTCTGAGGAGAAAGAATCAGGAAAAATGGGGGTATTGGGTATGAGTGTGGGGCTGGGAGGAGAGGAAGGAGGACACTAGGGTCAGGCTCTTAAAATTATTAAATAAATAAATACATAAATGGAAAAAGAAAATAACCAAAAGAAATGTGGGAATGAAGTAACTAAGGTCAACAGTCATGCCTGCCTTGGAAATATATTTGCAATTTCCATGACGTTGACTATGGTCCAGATGTATCAACCAAATAATATTAACACAAATTTAAAGTAAAATTAAATGAAAAAAAAGTATAAGTAAAAAATAATTGTTATGTTATATCTTCAATAATTACTATGTTCTGCCAGAAATAAATGTTTCAAGATGTCTCTGACCCTCATCTAACTTTGATGTAAATTATAGTCTTTGAAGTTTTTGCCCACTCTTGGTCACTAGCCAATAAAGGGCTCATATATTTTTAATTGGTTTAATCAGTGTGGCTGTCTGTATCTTTCTTGAGTGGATAACATGTGGCCATGTTCAAAATTTGCACATGTGTGAACACCATTACATGAGCCAATATGTGAATGTGTTTGGAAACGAACATTGCTAAATATATACATTTGTGTGGATATTTGACTGTGGTCAGCACTACATGTTTGTGAACATGTCCATATGCAAAGAACATGTGACCTAAGCATGCATGTGTGCATGGACTATAAGCATTAGTGATTAACTCCAGAGTTATCAATAATGCATCAGTGTCATATTAAGAAAGCAAATAATGCACTTCCCTTTGAAAAAAAATTTAGATTTGAATTCTCTACTTCATGCTCTCTGTATCTTCCATCTCATTTTTGCTTGAACCATGAGTCTGAATCTGCCTGTACAAAGAAAACTATCTTGTAAATCTGTGTCTGTGTCTACATGTGTCTGTTGTGTGACTGTGTTTGTCAATTTCTGACAAAAGGCTTCTTTCTGTCTTTATTGAACAGTATAGAAAGTATTACATGGGGAAGGAATGGAATACTTTACAAAAAATTTTAACAAAGTTTTACAAGGGCCCCAATAGACCCAGACAACAGTACTACAAACATCATTGTTTATTAACTAAAAATCATATATGGGTGCCTTCAGCCTTTATGATATATTTTAGGAGGTTGTTTTCAATCTCTGTGTTTGCTGTTTTGTCAAATTACACATTTTTTTTCTGTGTCAGGAGCGTGGAAGAGTACATAACTTAAGATTACAGCCAGGCATTATCTTAGGTTGTAAAGGTTGGGAAATCCAAGGCAAATAAGCTTGGCTATTATATTGTTCTCATAAAACCAGGTTAAACAAACAGGCTTAGTACACAGTAGAATAACAGCATTGAGTCTTAAGTGATCTCAGGGTATATTATTAACTCTGACTGTGGGATCCAGAAAATGTTCCTGTCTTTTAGAATGTAAGAGGTATTTTCAGAACATTGCATTGATACAGCTTCTGCTTTAAAAAAAAAATAAAGAAGCATGTCTGTGGGAATGGTCATTGTGAAGAGTTGGTCAACACATTGCATACTGAAGGGGCACCCTGAATCAGCATCATCTCATGATGATTCTTTTGAAAAGTTGGAGAGAGCATATTAGGACCTTGAGGAAGAGACAGACAAATAGAATGCCTATTCCCATAAAAGACCACATCTTAAGATATAATTCTGAAAATCAATTAGAAGTGTTGAGCCAGTTAGTTTTCAAACACCATTTAAAGGTGTTTACTTTGAAGATAGGAGTTTAAAGTCGTTGTAGTTTGAATAGTCTGTGGCTGTTGTGGCAGTGAGAACTATGGAGATATGATAGCTGCAATAATCATAATTGAGTTGTTCCCTAGCAGATTCCCTATGCCATGGATAAGTCTGATTAACATGAGTCAAGGCATGGATCTGCCTAAAAATTAAAGTCAGGAAATTAAAATCACATTGCTATGAGAAGAAGTTTGGTAAATGAACAAGAATTAAAAGTGACACATAGTTTAAAAATGGTTGAAATTCAAGAACATGTTCCTCTTTTGTTACCAGCTTGTCATTTTCTGGTGTTACTTCATAGTATGGCTTTACCAATCTTGGTGGAATCCAGAGAAAACCTGTAGTAGAAAAAAGCACAAATGAGTAGCCTAGGTTCCAAGTTATTAAAAAAAAAAAAAAAACAGGATTCAGACCTTGGTTTTATCCTTGAGGGAGTTTTTTTTTTAATTTTTTAAATCATGAGTTTGGAAATAAAATATTGCTTCTTGTGATATTTTTCTGAAGATAACAGGGTAAGATTGAGAGGAATGACTCTTTAGAATTTTAAAGTATAAGTTTTTTTGACAAGTTGGTCCTGAAAAGTTAAGCCCTTACCCACCCCACCCCCAGTTTGTTTTAAGTATTTGTTTTCTCAGTAATAAGTGAGCTGGTTCAATTATGGCTTGTCCTTGATGGTTATAGAGAATTCCATGAGAGTCATGAATTTCCTAAAGCAGACAAACAGAGATAGAAAGTTTTAAATCTGTATGGAAAGCTGTTGTCTGTGTTGACCTAGTTTAGAGCTTCCATTACAGAGAAAGTAGTCAGTAATTACCTGTAAAGAGCTTGAGTAGATTCGTGTTTGAACAGCAGCGTAGATAGCACCATAGTGGTTATCAACACAAATATGAACACATTTAAAATGCCCAAATAAATTTATGTGGGTAACAGCAATTTGCCAAAAGTCATTAGGATGAAGATCACAAGGCTTGACTCTTTTTGAGATGGTGGGATGGAGGAACTGGTAGTAGAGACAGGATCAGGGACAGTATAATTCACTGAGCTTGTTCCTGTGATAGCTAGACTTGTTTTTGTAAAGTTTTAGTTTCCTGTTGAAAGAAGGAATGGTAAGCAGTAGCCTGTTGAAAAAGAGGATAGGACTAGGTGGTCAGAATGATGAATTCTTTTTGTGAGGGTTCAGGTAATTTTCTGGTATCTACAAAGGAGGCTCTAAATGGAAGCAAATCGTGATAACAAGAAGTCTGAAGCACGAGTCAATATGACTTGAAACAACACTAAGATGTCTTGAGCCACATAGTAAAAAATAAGTGAACTAGAGGATTGGTCTGAGAACTATTTGAAGGCAGAAGAGGCAGCCAGAAGTTCCATCTGCTAGATGGTGCTTGCTCTGGGAGCAATAAGAGAATACCACATTCCAGCATCAGCAAGCCATGTTAATGACTCCTTGTCTGATCTATTGGTTCCATATGAAAAGTATAGTGCATTCAAAATAGGATGTGGGCATATGGGAGAAAAGGTCTGAATGGGAAGTAACAGAATTCCACATAGCGTCTTTAAAAAATATTAATTTATTCATTTTACGTTCTGATCACAGCCCTCTCCCACTCTCTTCTCCCTTTCCTTCCTTCCCTTCTCCTCAGAAAAGGAGAGTACCTAGCCCATACAAACCCACCTTGCACATCAAGTCACATCAGGACTAAAGGCATCCTTTTTCAGTGAGGCCCAACAAGACAACCCAGTTAGGAAAAAGTAATCCAAAAAACAGGCAGCTGAGTTCATGTCAGAAACAGCTCCTACTCCGCTTGCTAGGGAACCTTCATGAAGAACAAGCTCCCATCAGTTACATATGTATAGGGAGCCTTGGTCCCTTCTGTGAATGCTCTTTGGTTGGTGCTTCAGTCTCTGTAACCCCCAATGGGTCTAGGTTAATTGAATCTGTTTGTCTTCTTGAGGAGTTCTTGTCCCCTCCTGGAACTTCTATCCTTACTTCCACTCTTCCACAAGAGCCCCAGAGTTTTGCCTAATGTTTGGCTGTGGGCCTCTGGATGTCTTTCAATCCCCTGCTGGGGGGAGTCTCTTAGAAGACAGTTATGCTAGGCTTCTGTGTGCCAGCATAGCAGAATATCTTTAACATTGTCAGAGGATGGTTCTCTCCTACGTGGTGGATCTTAAGTTGGACCAGTCATTGTTTGGTCATTCCCTCAATCTCTGCTCCATTTTTATCCCTGAATAACTATCTTGTAGGCAGGGTAAATTTTGGATTGAAGGCTTTGTGGGTGGGTTGTTGTCCTCCTTCTTCCACTGGAAAACCTGCCTGACTTGGAGGTGGCCTCTTCAGTCTCCATGTTTCTCAAAGCTAGTGGTCTCAGTTAAAGTCACCCCCATATCATCCTAGGAGCATACCTATTCTCAGATCTCCAGCTTATCTCAGAGATACTCTTAAACCCCAGTTTCCCTTCTTTCTCCCAGTCTTCTCACTTCCAACCACTCTTCTACCCACATTTGATTCAGACTTAGTCCCCTCGCCACACCCTCTCCCACTTACTTTTCATTCTTCATTCACTTCCAATGTCTATTCTCTTTCCCCTTATGAATGGGATTCACCAAAGGCAATCTACAGATTCAATGCAATTCCCATCAAAATACTGCCACAATTCTATAGAGATTTTGAAAGAAGAGTACTCTACGACATATGAAAAACAAAAACAAAAACAGAATAGTTAAAACAATACTGTTCAATAAAAGAACTCCTGGTTTCAAGCTGTATTACAGAGCAATAGTAATAAAAATACATTCTATTGGCATAAAAATAGAATAGTTGAACAATGGAATCTATTTAAAGGCCAATAAATAAAATCACACACCAAGGATACTTGATTTTATACAAAGAAGCCGAAACCATACAATGGAAAAAGGAAGGCATCTTCAACAAATGGTCCTTGTCTAACTGGATAAATGCATGTAGAAGAATGTAAAGAGATTCATATTTATCACCCAGCACACAGCTCAAGTCCAGTTGTATCAAAGACCTTCACATAAAACAAGATACCCTAATTCTAATAGACAAGAAAGTGGGGGATGGCCTTGAGCTCATTGGCACAGGAGACAACCTTCTGAACAGAACATCAAGAGCTCAGGCACTAAGATAAAAAATTAATAAACAGGACCTCATTAAACTGAAAAGCTTCTGCAAGGCAAAGAATACTGTCAGAATAAAATGGAAGCCTACAGTGTGGGGAAAGATTTTTAACAACTCTACATCAGACACAGAGTTAATATCCAAAATATATAAAGAACTCAAGAAATTAAACACCAACAAACCCAATAACAATTAAAAATGGGGTACAGAGCTAAACATAGAATTGTCAACTAGGAATCTCTACCGGCCAAGAAGCACTTAAAGAAGTGCTTGAGGAAATGCAAATCCAAATTACTCTGAGATTCTATCTTACATCCATCAAAATGGTCAATATCAAAAACTCAAATGAGAGCAGATACTGGCAAGGATGTGGAGCAAGGGAGCACTACTCCATTGCTGGGGGAAGCACAAACTTGTACAGTTACCTTGGATATCAATGTGGTGGATTCTAAGAAAACTGGGAATTGATCTACTTCAAGACCAAGCTATAACAATGCTGGACATATTAGCAAAAAATGTTCTACCATACCACATGGACATTTGTTCAACTATGTTCATAGTAGATTTATTCATAATACTCAGAAACTGGAAACAGCCCAGCTGTCCCTCAACTGAAGACACAATGGAATACTACTCAACTATTAAAAACAAGAAAATAATGGAATTTGTAGGCAAATGGAGAGAACTAGAAAAGATCATCCTCAGTGAGGTAACCCAGACACAGAAAGATACATATGGCATGAACTTACTTATAGGTAGATAATAGGCATACAGTACAGAATAACCATACTACAATTCACAGACCCGAAGAAGCTAAGTAACAAGGAGGGCCACATAGAGTCTTTATAGGAAGATTGTAAAAGGTGATTTTCCCCCTGAAACAACTAAACCATCTGCCATTCTTAAGAGGTTTGTAAAAGAAAATGGAGATTATCTTGAGAAATAGAAGGAAAAATAATATCAGGATCCTGGTCAATAAGTTGGATGGCTCTGATTTTGCCATGTTGAATAAGAGTTACTCTGTTGTTTTGGGGTAATATCTTTTTTAGGTGTAATGGAAAGAAATAACCACTCTAAAATTGCTAAAGAAGATAAGTGTCCAATGACTACAGGAGGAATGATAAAGATAAAAAAAGAAAACAACAACAAGAACAACAGCCACAAAATCCGGAGTGGGTAAATCCAATTTCCTGCAAGAAAGTTATCTTTCTTCCAGAGTTTGAGCCACTAGCTGTTATTGGTGTAATGCAAGAAGAATTATTGTGCAAGGTGAGTTCAAGTCAGTATCTATTTTAAAAGAGGCTGAAGATGAGAAATAGTGTCATTAGGAATTCTCAGAGATTTGAAGTCAATTGACATTGCCTAAAATCTGTTAAAAATTTTATTATTGTTTTGGTTTTATGAGTTAGTTTGTGTGTTTGTGTGTGTGTGTGTGTGTGTGTGTGTGTGTGTGTGTGTGTGTGTGTGTGTGTGTAGCCCTGGTTGTTCTGGAACCAACTCTGTAATTCAAGCTGGCCTCAAATTCAACAGAGATCTACCTGCTTCTGCCTCCTGAGTTCTGGGATTGAAGGTGAGTGTCACCATGATCCTGCCTATCTTTTTTGTTTTTGAATAAACAATTTTAAGCACTTAAGTTTAATGGTAAAATGAATGACGACATATTCAAGATAGCTATGTGGAACAGTTAATTTTTCTAGGGCAAAGTATGAATGAAAGTTTTCTAATGACGTTTGTAAAACCTTTAAAACAACCAGATACCAGTCTCAGTTTAACAGGCTAATTGGTGGAGATAACCTGGAATCCCTGCACTGATGGAGCCCATGGAAGCTCAGTCTGTAAGTGGGTTTTCTAGTAATGGGAACAGGAGCTGTCGCTGACATGAACTGAATGGCTGGCTCTTTGATCACCTCTCCCTGAGGGGGGTGCAGCCTTACCAGGCCACAGAAGAAGACAATGCAGCCACTCCTGATGAGACCTGATAGGCTAGGGTCAGATGGAAGGGGAGGAGGACCTCCCCTATCAGTGCACTTGGAGAGGGGCATGGGAGGAGATGAGGGAAGGAGTGAGGGTAGGATTGGTAGGGGCAAAGGATACAAAGTGAATAAACTGTAATTAATAAAAAAGAAATAAATTAAAATTATTTTAATCAGTGAGAAATTAAAGTGGAAACATGTATCTTTATAACTATTGATTGAGGATTATATACAGATCATAATTAAAATACTAATTAAATAAAAGATAGGCTAATTGGGTACCATCCATAAAGTAAAATATATAGGTAACAGGATATTTTTGTCTAATAGGTTGTATTACCCTATTTATTCACCTTTTCAGAAGGTAGGAAGAACTTTTCATTGAAAATGATTATTGATTATTGAGGTTATTGAGAGTAGGTACTGAAAAGGCAAATCTTTTGTATCATTAGGATGTAAAGGGAGAGTAAAAATGCAACTCTTTAAATCAATGATAATAATAATGATAATGATAATAATATTGTACTTTTGAAGGACCATGGCAGGAGAGGAACTTCAAGAACCTTGGCTAAAGGGTGTCAAAGAGATGAAGATGAAGATTAACAGCATGGGGGTCATGTATAATCCTCCATTACCAGATGATTGGGGAATATACATACATACATACATACATACATACATACATACATACATACATATATGATAGGCACATTCCAGGTGCTGATGGATGGTTTTATATGGTTTGTTTGAAGTCGTTCTTGGATTAGGTGATATAAAGACTTAAATTTGTTTCCTTCAATCAGTGACTGATCCACCCCAAAGGGCCTACATTCTATCCAAGAAATTTGGGTAGATGCATTTCAGTGGCTGTTAGGAGAAAAGGATCTTCACAACCTCACTGAGACAGAAGGTCTCTATCCCAAACAGAGAAAGGCAAAGGTAAAATATGGGATTGAAAAAATAGCAGTTTTATTTTGGTACACATAACGTTTCTGTGCTTTGTAGGATACTACTTTTACCACTAACCCCTTGAATGTCTAAGACTAGAGACTGAGTGGGCCAATTCAAAGGCCAGGATTATTTAATTGTAATAGACACATTAGATTCTGTGTTTCTAATGTTATTTATGGGGAGTTGGTTGATAGAAATTAAAATATAAGGTTTATTTTAGGTACCATACTGAGCACAGTATAAGTTTGAGGAATAGAGTTCATAATTTTGGTAACTATAATCAAGGATTTGTGGAACTGGATAAAGAATGATGTGCAATTGTCCCAAACAAAATAGATCTGGAATTTCTTGGAGTGCCTGGTAATAAGCCATAATATGAATTTGATCAGTATAATCTGAATCAACTGTAACTGTACAAACAAAAACTCCTTTCATAGTTCAATTTGATTTGTCTAATACCAAGCCAGGGCAGTTTGTTGGAAGGAGTCCATACATATTTGTGGGGAGTCTCTTTACCTCTTCTGTGAAATCTAACTTTATGTCTTTGACTATATATAAGTTTAATGTTGAATTACTGTTCATGGTAGTAATCAAATCTCTTACCATCTTTGGGTTAGGTTTGGAGGTAAGTGGAGATCAGCTGAGGATTTGGCAGATTTCTATTTCGTTATTATTTT
Organism: Pachyuromys duprasi; assembly: GCA_028658305.1. Taxonomy (NCBI): domain Eukaryota; kingdom Metazoa; phylum Chordata; class Mammalia; order Rodentia; family Muridae; genus Pachyuromys; species Pachyuromys duprasi. The sequence continues at coordinate 2,990,380 of CM053742.1, forward strand.
TTATTTTAATTTTAATTTTTATATTAATAACAGTTTATTCACTTTGTATCCCAGCTGTAGCCTGCCCCTTCATTCCCTCCCAATCCCACCCTCCCTCCTTTATCTCCTCCCATGACCCTCTCCAAGTCCTCTGATAGTGGAGGTCCTCCTCCCCTTCCCTCTGACCCTAGCCTATCAGGTCTCATCAGGACTGGCTGCATTGTCTTCCTCTGTGGCCTGGTAAGGCTGCTCCCTCCTCAGTGGGAGGTGATCAATGAGCCAGCCACTGAGCTCATGTCAGAGACAGTCCCTGTACCCATTATTAGGGAACCCATTTGGAGTCTAGGCTGCCATGGGCTACATCTGAGCAGGGGTGCTAGGTTAACTCTATGCATGATCCTTGGTTGGAGTATCAGTCTCAGAAAAGAACCTTAGGCCCAGATGTTTGGGTTCTGTTGCTCTCCAGGTCTTTCTATCTCCCTCTTCTTTCATAAGATTCCCTGCACTCTGCTCAAAGTTTGGTTATAAGCCTCAGCATCTGCTTTGGTTCATTGTTAGGTAGAGAAAATGGGGTACAGAGCTAAACAAAATTCTCTGTAGAGAAATATAGAATGGCAGAGAAACACTTAAAGAAATTCTCAATGTCTTTAGTCACCAGGGAAATGCAAATCAAAATGACCCTGAGATTTCACCTTCCACCCATCAGAATGGTTAAGGTAAAAAATTCAATTGACAATACATGCTGGAGAGGATGTGGAGAAAGGGGAACCCTCCTTCATTGCTGGTGGGAATGTAAACTTGTACAACCACTTTGGAAATCAGTCAGGTGCTCTCTCAGACAATTAGGAATAGTACTTCCTCAAGATCCTGCTATACCACTCCTAGGCATATATCCAAAATATGCTCAAGTACACAACAAGGACATTTGCTCAATCATGTTCTTAGCAGCTTTATTTGTAACAGCCAGAACCTGGAAACAACACTGATGTCTGTCAACTGAGAAATGGATACAGAAATTGTACATTTACACAAGGGACTACTACTCAGCAATTAAAAACAAGGAAGTCATGAAATTTGCAGGCAAATGGTGGGATATAGAAAAGCTCATCTTGAGTGAGGTAACCCAGAAGCAGAAAACTCAGGGTATATACTCACTCATAAGTGGATATTAGATATATAGTATAGGATAAACATACTAAAATCTGTGTACCTAAAGAAACTAAACAAGAAGGAGGACCCTGGGTAAGATGATCAATCCTCACTCAGAAAACCAAAGGGGAAGAACTTCAGAAGAGGGAGAAAACAGGAAACAGGACAGGAGCCTGCCACAGAGGGCCTCTGAAAGTTGGCAGCTTTCTTCAGTCTGTTGCTGTTCCTGGGCCTGGCCAATGGGATTCCAAGCTGAGAAGCTTAAGAGGACCCATTGGTGTCGTCGTGCTGCCCCCTGGCGTTTATTTTCCTATTTCCCAAAATTGGGTTGTCTTTGTCAACAGTTCTAGATCACAACTGGCTCAGTGAATACCGTTTTAACATTTGGGGCATATTTTAGAGGGGAAGGGGTGCCTATTATACTGAGGTTTATTGGCAAGTTTTTTTTTTACATTATTTTTGGTAGTGGCTTCTTTTTTCACATTTGCAACACATAGATTCCGAGCTCATGCTTCTCTGTTTCAACATTTTGGTATGCTTTTATCATATTAGTGTGAAAAAGAGTAGCAACTACACAATGAAGTATTTTTGCAGTTAGAATTTGTATTTTCATAAGTTAATGAAAGAGATGAAGTGGCATCCACATTTTTATTATCTATCTGTCTTTCTATAGCCTGTAGTAGATTATCAACAAGGCCCATAAAGGGCTCTGTAGAATTTTGTGTGACAGTGGAAAAGTAACCTGAGGGAGTAAGGTCAGTAACTTTATCTCATGCCTTGTAGCAGCTCAGTTGCTTTGGCTAATAACGGGCAGAGTGCTGAGAAGCTGCTGGGGGCACTGTTTCAAAGTTTCCTTGTCCAAGAAACTGATCATAATTCATGTTTATGTGGAGCTTCTGATTTTGGTTATGAGCCACAAACGATATTGAGCAGTGGTAAAATTTGTTTTCATAAGGGATTGCCAGTCAAAAGGTCATATTTTATACACATTTGTGATAATATCTTTTAAATAGCTTCGGACCTCATTCTCCATAACACATTTAAAAAACAAAACGAAACAGTCTTTATGTATGGTGTATTGGAACCCTTCATGGGAAATATTTGATCCTACTTCTCTAATGACTGCAAGCATAGTCACTAATTCTGCTGGAGAAGCTTCTTTATGGTATGTTTGGAAATCACTTTGTGGACATGTATCATTTATTGTATTACCGTTTCGCAGAGAATTAGGCAGAGGATGTATAAAGGACCTAGTTGGAGAAGGTTTTTTGGACCTTCCTTTTTCTTTTAGTAAAGCTGTCTGACTCCTGACTAGCTTAATCTGGTTCCTGCTACTCTGATCCTATAGAGCAGTAAAACTGGTTATCACCCTGTGGAGGATTCTGAATTATACATTCCATGGTCAGGATACCAGGGGCAACATTTTGTTTTTATTTTTAAGATTATATTTTAATTACAACATTTCTCCATTTCCTTTCTTTCCTGCAAACCCTTTCATATGGCCTTCCTCACTCTTCTTCAAATTCATGGCCTTCTTTTATTATTTTTTTACTAAGCATTATTGTATACATATATATTCCTATTACAACCTGTTCAACTAATATACTGGTGCCTATGTGTATGTTTTCAGGGCTTATGGTTTGGTACTGGACACCCAATTGATGTTCTTGTCCCCGAGGATGGCTGCTTCTCCCATTCCCAGCTTTCCTCATTTGTCTAACTTTTTTTCACTTAGGCCTCTTTTTTCTGTTGTATGATTTTGGCTTCTTCATCAAGAATTATGTGTCTGTAGGTGTGTGGGTTTATTTCTAGGTCTTCAATTCAATTACATTAATCAACCCGTCTGTTTTTATGCTAATATGTAGTTTTTATTACATTGCTTTGTAATACAGCTTGAAATTAGGAGTGGTGATACGTCCAGAAGTTCTGTTATTGCATAGGATTGTTTTAGCTATCCTGAGTTTGTTTGTTTTTCCTTATAAAGTTGAGTATTGTTCCTTTATGGTGGATGTAGCATTAAGAAAAGAAATAGAAGCAGTTCCCTTTTAGTCATTTAACAAAAAGAAAGTCCGGGATTGTATTTTCTGTTTCATGCTTCCTGTATCTTGTCTCCTGTCTACCTGTTACATGAATCTGTATATCTGTCTTGAAGAAGGCTGTCTTGCAAATCTGTTTCTGTCCCTATCCTTTTGTCTGTCTGGGTATTTGTTGTGTTACTGCGTGTGTCTGTCCCTAATAAAAGGCTTTGTTCTGTCTTTATTGAACAGCACAGAAAGCATCAAATGTGGAAGGAAGATACTTCACAAAAATCTGTAACAGTTTTAAAAGGGATTAAGTCACTGGCTGCATTTGATCTGAACTCAACTAGACAACAAATAGTAATGCAAACGCCATTGTTTATCAACCAATAACCATAAATGGATGCTTTTAACCTTTTTGGTAGATGTTACAAAGTTGCTTTCAAGTTGTATTTTTTTCAACTTCTGTTTTCAGCAAATGATACACATATATTGTTTTGTGTCAGGGTCATTGACACAGAGTCCATAAATTCAGATTACAGCAATGCATTAACTTCAGTTGTAATAGTTGACTACATGGGAAATCCAAGAGAAATCATGTTGGATTTTATTCTTTTCTTTTAAAAGCAAGTTAAACAGAAAAATATAGTAACAGTCTTAAGTGACCTCACAGTATATTATTAAATTTAATTGTGAGGTCTAACAAAATTCCAGTCTCTGAGACTGTAAGAGAGATTTTCATAATATTAAATTGTCATCCATGTATCATGCATATATATGCCAACATGAACCACGTTTGGAACTGAACTTAAGTGTGTGTTAATTCAATCATATGTGCTGATTTGTACCATTTTTGAAACTTCACATATGTGAACAAACAATGATTGTAACTTGCACACATGTCATATTGCGCATATGTACCAACAAATAACAAGACTCGGACTTTGGATAATTGTGGGAAAAAAAATAAAATTATTTGTCTGAGCTTGCTCTTTGGAGTTTGTTCTCTCCACCAAGCATGCTTATATATACATATATATACATATATATGTGCAAAAGGGTTGGATCTCACTCTTTGGATTCTGTTCCATTGAACAAATGTGTATGTGTGTTCATTTGTTAGAGCTTGTTCATTGAAGTTTATGCCATTCACCCAATATGTATGTATGTATATATGTATGTGTGTAAACTTGGTTGGAGCTTTGTTTCGTCCACCCAGGTATGAATGTGTATGTACCTACGTGTGGGAAGCAAAAGTTCTTTCTTAAGCTGTGGACAACTGTTTGCCTGGCAAGCTGCTTTGTTATAAGGTATTCAGGAAAAAAATTAGCCTAGCCTTTGCCTTGAAACAGAAATAAACAGGAAATTTTGCCAAGTTTTTTTTTTTTTTTTTTTTTATCTTGTCTTTGAGACCTTGGACCATGTCTGCCGTACAGGATTGTGGTCTTTGAAATCAAGTTTCACTGTTCCATGAACTCTGTCCATATACTGATGTGAACTGTTTTGCTTTGTCTTTAAAAAAGAAACTGTAGAATAAATTTGGTGCTCTCATTATTGAGTACACTTCCTCCCAAAAGTATCCTAAATTTTCTTTCTCTTTCTTTTAACCTGTAATTTCTCAATCCCCACTCTCTCTGTTGTGTTCTGAATTACCTATAACCCGTTCCATTATGTATTGATGTGTCTATGTATATGTATGTATGTATGTATGTATGTATGTATGTATGTATCCATGTATATGTATGTGTATGTGTGACTTTGTTGGAGCTTGCTCATTGGTGCTTGTTGAATCCAGTGTGTGTGTGTGTGTTTGTGTGTGTGTGTGCGTGTGTGTGTGTGTGTTTAGGATTTCTTCCCTACTTTCTTTTTTCTCTTCAAAGACCATAAGCTACCCCACTCACCCACCTACCCCCACCACCACCCCACATACCAGTTACAAGTAGTTCTAGTACAGAGAATATCTTCAATGGCCACAAGCTTACAAGCTGTTCCAGCCAAGAGAATAAAGCTCTGTACCCTCAGAAAAAAATCTGCTAGGTGATCAGTTGGAGACTCTAGGCCCAGCTGCAGTTTACCTTGTGATGTCAAAAGTTGTCTTTGACACAACTTCTTCTGAATTTGCTTTCCTTCACCATCCCCAACGAACCTCCTTTTTGCCATTTCCTTGATCAGATTACTTATACTCTGTTCTTCCTCTCTGTATTATTTTCCAAACTCCCTACCCTATCTTGGCAGTGATAGTATTTTGCTTTCCTGATTACTGTAGAAAGTACAGGCTACGTACTCATATCTGAAGATTTGGAGCTAAGATCCTCCAATAAGAGAGAACATGCCATGTTTCTCTTTGTGGGTCTGGGTGACAAATTTCTCTAGTTTCATCCATTTACGTGTAATGTTCATGATTTCATTTTTCTTAGAGCTGAACAGTATTCTATAGTGTGTGTGTACCACATTTTCACTATGAATTTGTTGGTTGTAGGACATTTAAGTTGTTCCCATTTTCTAACTGTTATGAAGAAAGTAGCAATAAACATGGCTGAGCAAGTATCCCTGGAATAAGATGTCAAGTCTTTTAGGTTGTTTGATTGTTCTCTTCCATTCCAACTGGGATAAGATAAAATCTCAAGGTTGTTTTGTGTATACTTTCTAACTAATATGAGTGATGACATTTTTTGAGACATGTCTTAGCCATGTTTTTTATTTCTTATTTTGAGAATTCTGTGTTCAGTTGTAGGCCCATATTTTTCAATGGGCCATTTGGTTTATTTTGGCTCTGTTTTTTTTGGGGGGGGGGATTTCAATGTATATTCTGGATGTTAATCCTTTGCCACATGTGTAACTGGAAAACTTTCTCTCCCATTTTTTGAGCTTCCTCATTGCCAAGATGATTGTTTCCTTAGCTGTGCGTAAGAGTTTTTGGTTTTATGAAATCCTGCTGATATGTGAAAAATTGTTGATCTTAGTGTCTGTGCTAATGGTGTTCCGTTCAGAAAGTCTTGCTGAGTCAATGAATTCAAAGTTATTGCCTACTTTCTCGTCTGTCAGGTTCATTGTATTTGGTATTATGTTGAAGTCTTTAACACATTTAGAGTTGAGTTCTTTGTAGGGTGGTTAGTGTGGTTCTATTTGGATTCTTCTACATCAAGCCATCCAGTCTGACCAGCACCATTTGTTGAAGATGCTGTCTTTTATTATTATTTTTTTTTATTTTTTGCAGTGTGCATTTCTGTCTTCTTTATCAAAAATTTAGTGGTGGATTTATGTCTGGATCTTCAATGCAATTCCATTGATTGAAATGTGTATTTTTGTGCCAATACCATTCTTATTTTATTTCTATAACTCTATAATACAAATTGAAATCAGGTATGGTGATATTTCCAGTTCTTTGGTAATTGAGGATTGTTTTGGCTAAGCAGTACACAAATTACAGTGTGATTATATTCTAAATTTTTAGTTAGTGATCATTAAAAAACAATATGTTCCCCAATACCTTTACATGAGAAAACATTTTACATGTTATAGGTGAAAAAAACACAAATTATTCTCAAGAACTTACATACTTTTGTAACTAAAAATACATGTTATGAATTAAAAAGGAATAAGTAAGTAAGGTAATTTTCTTGCCCAGTTTCTCCTTACTGGCAGGCTACGATTTACAGTTACAAAAAAAAAATCAATTATTTTATTATTTATCTTAAAGAGTAATCTCATAAAAATCTTAAAAGAAGTACATATCTAAACTTTTGTATAAAAACAATCAACCATTTCTACTTTAAGTTGTCAAGGTGCACATCTGCTCAGTAACAATTTTAATTAAACCATATCAGGAAGCTGAGGGTAAAAATGGGTACAAGAAATTAATCACGTTGATCACCTGCCCAGCTTTGATGAGTCAGCCAGTGCTAATTTGGGCTATTGTTGTTGCTCCCTAACCTCAAAAGTCCATAGCTCCACTATTAAGAGTGTGCCTTTTTGAATTACAAATTGTTCCTAAAGATTTTTTCCATCAGAGCCAATAACAATAACATTTTATCTTAACCTTACTAAACAATCTATTTTTTCCAAATTATTTCCAAGTGTTGTGGTCACTGCTAACAACGTACATTTCTAAGTTCTTTGCAAGGGTGGTGACTGAATCGTTAATCTACTACAGCATCAGTGTCTGAAAAAGATCAAGCACTATTATTGGAAGTGCCAAAGTCATGGCCCACTGAGGGGCTGGAAGCCCCTTAGAGTTTTCAAACAATTTATAAATTATGAGGGATGTGGTGACCACAAAAGCAACAAGTACAGTGATACCTCCTAACAGCATAAATTCCTCAGGACAAGTGGTCCTCCAGCTCTGCCTTTCTGAGACACACCTGTTGCGGTTGTGTTATCCAGTGGATTATATTTCATGAGTTTTAAGGCTGCTATTTATCTTGTAGGGTCTTCAACAAAGATGGGAAAATATACAGGGGAATAACATTAAACTAAACAAATGATTTGATAATAAAAATAAGAAAGGGAATATTTTTGAAGGGGCAGGGTGGTTAATATAAAAAAAGATGGAAGATGAAGGGAAATAGGTTACAAATGATCTGTTGTGGGAAATTGGAAAAGGTTGGACTCTCTTGGAATTGGGAGGGAGGTAAATACAGGATAAAGAGGAAAGTATGTAAACTAACAATAAGAATTTCTACAAAAGCCACATGGAATCGTAGTATTAACTATTTTCTTGAAAATGGTGTAATACATGTAATGCAAGGTATAAAGTATACATATCTAGTTTTAATGAACTTTCCTCATCTACCTCACAGCTTTCCCTCCAAGTGCCAAAGACCACCTAACAAAAATCCCAATGACAAACATGAGAATCTCTCTTTTGAGGTATTGGCCAAAGCTCCTCAAGCATATAGCCTATTGCTGTTGTCCTGCCTTACCCTCCATTGGTGGAAGGTGAGTCTCTATTACTGAAAAAAAAAAGCACTCATTTCAGAAACTGGGTCCAGGGACCACTGAGCTAGAGATGACCTGAATGCTATCTCCCTGAGAATTAGTTTTCTTGATACCAGAAGGCATCACACAAGCTTCTTGGTTGGAAGGAGGCAACCAAGAATCCTATCCAGCTATGATACCTATGAACCAAATCAATTACTTGCCTGGTGAAATAACCCTATGGGTGCCATTGCAGTATGTATATTTCAGTTGTTTAATTTCTAACTGGACTTAGGAACTGCTCAATAAGAAGGATATGTGCCTGGTACTGGAAATCTAGCCATTAGGAAAAATAAATAAAGGAGAAAGGAGGGACTGGGGATGGGAAATGGAGAGGAGTACTGGTAAGAAAGAAACAAGAAGGAAGAAAGAAAGGAAAGACAGAAAAGTGTTTGGGTTAAAGGCCTGAGTGACTGCAAGCCTATGGGCAGAAACCATAATATCCAGGGCAGTTTCTGGCTCCAGGAAATGAGTGCCAGATAAGGGAAGGGAGCTCATAAAACAAGCAATTGGAGCTTTTGTGCACTTTGGGAACTCTCCTGCTTTCTGCTGAGATGACAGGAGACGCATGTCCAGACAAGTTTCCCAGACCTTGAAGCCGGGAGACAGATTCCTGGCAGTGAGTACCTTACATCCCTGTGAAATACAGTTGCCACAGAATCTAGGAGTATATTTTGCATGTTTCTAAAAAGGTTAAGGACTTTGGAACCCTGCTTAACTTTGGAGCTTACAGTGGCCCAGGTTGCCGTGAGTCATGGGACCACGATGCCTTCAAGTCTGACTAAGGCTGCAGGAATTTCCTGATCTGTCTTGCACTGACTAGACTTCCTTTCTTCCTTAAGCCCAGGTCAGAAGTCCAAAGGGAACTATTGAGGACATCAACATGATAATTACACTTCAGGGCACCACATTATCACTAAAAATTCTAAGCTACTATTGTTTAAAGCCCAGTCTCCAGACCCTCCAATGAGCAAAATACCTTAACTGGTTGCCTTTAAGAAGATTCCCTAATGGGCTATCCATTGACTTGACCATTTTTGGCCGTAAATGGAGCCATAGTCTCAATCAGGATATCTGCTCTTTGGACCAGAGACTTCACAGTGCCATCATTTCCACTGTACTGAGATACTTACTCCATTACTGGGAGTCACAGGGAAAGTGTATACAGGAATCTAGCTAGAAATAAGGTCAGAAGGCTAAATAACCAAAGCACAGATAATTAGCAGTTTCCATAGTACTTTCTAAGACCATGAAAGCTAGAACTCAGGGAGGCAGCTTCTTTCATGCTGGGTACTAGACATCAACTACCCTGTGTTAGTGAGGTCAGATTTTAGAAGAAAATTTATGACCACCACTTTGCTAGACCAGCATAATTCCTAACTACATTTTTTTTCTCACAATATTCTTTCTTTCTTTCTTTCTTTCTTTCTTTCTTTCTTTCTTTATTTATTTATTTATTTATTACAATTTATTGATTTATATCCCAGCTGTAGCCCCACCCCCTCTCCTCCAGGTCCCACCCACCACTGCTCTTCCCCCACATGACCTTCTTCTAGTGCACCTAACTACATTTTAAATCTTATCCTTATATCACATATATGTGACTTATTGTTAATCAGTAAAGAAGCTTCTCTTTGTAATAAATAGAAAAGATTACGTAAGACCACAACCGGACTCAAGTCAGTGAACAATGTATTGTGGGGACACCATTTCCAACAGATACAGCTATAGCACAGCTCTGACACAATGTGGGTCAGGAACATTACAGAAGATAAGGCAGAAAATATGTTAAGAGCACAATACCAGGAACAGTTCTATGAGACAGTCTCTCATTAACAATGAAAATACCAATAGGCACGCTAACCTGGAAGTAGGGAATCTTACAAGGTCTCATCAACCCTCAAAGAACTGCAGGCAATTAGTGACTCCTGAGATGGTGTGAATTAGCCTCTCCCAGTAGTGAAGTTCCTAACTACCCAATATGGAGTAGTCATTTCTGAAACCATATAAACAAGAAAAAACAGCAGGGACTCAGAATTCTGTATTTATGTATGCGCATATATATTTATATGTAACAATAATTAAAGAAAAGATTACATCCATTTGAAAATTAATAGGGTAACATGGATGGGCTGGAGGGAAGAAAAGAAACAGAAGAAATAATTATATTTGAATTAAAATGGGTTTAAGTTAAAGACATTTACATTTATGCCTATCTTTGTCTCTGTCTTTATATCTACATCTATCTCTATATATCTGTATCTAATCTATATAACCTATCTCTATATCTCTCTATTTCTCTCTCTAATCTATCTCTATCATCTCTCTCTACTTCTAACTAATCTGTATCTCTCTCTATAATCTATATCTCTATCTATGTCTCTAATCTCTATCTCTATGTCTGTCTCCATCTCTGTGTCTCTCTCTAATCTCTGTCTCTGTCTATTTCTATCATCACTACCTGTATCATTTATATCAATATCTCTTGCTCTATATCTACCTATCTCTGTCTAATCTATCTCTATTTTTCTAAATCTAAATCTATAATGTCTATATACATATATGTATGTGTATATGTATACATATACATGTATAGCCCACAGACCTAGGATGGAAGAACCAAATACGACTGGCAAAAAAATAGTCAATGAAATGATTTTTAATGATATTCTGTTATACTCATAGACTAGAGAATAGCTTAATCATCATCAGAGAGGCTTCATTTAGCAACTGATGGGAACAGATGCAGAGAACCACAGCCAAACATTAGGCAAAGCTCACAGAATCCTGTTGAAGAGGAGGAGGAAGATTGTTGGACCCAGAGGTGTCAAGGACACCACAAGAAAGACCACAGAATCAATTAACCTGATTTCATAGGCACCAACAGAGACTGAAATGACAATCAGGGGACCTGCATGAGACTGACCTAGGCCCTCTACATATACATTACAGTTGTATTCTTAACAGTGGGAGCAGGGGCTGTCTCTGACTCTACTTTTTGCTTTCGGGACACTTTTTCTCTTGCTCCGTTTCCTTGTCCAGCCTTAATACAAGGGGAGGTGCCTAGTATTACTGCAACTTGATATACCATGTTTGGTTGATATCCACGGAAGGCTTGCACTTTTTTGAAGAGAAAGGGAGGTGGAGGGGATGAAGGTGAAAGAGGGAAGGAGGGGGGTTGGGAGTAGGAGAGGGAGGAGAAACTGAAGTCAAGATGTAAAAAATATATATGAAAAAAAGAAAGAAACAAAGGGAAGGTAAAAGAGCTTTGGGTGAAAGCTTTTTTTTGTGTCCTCAACCTCATGCCAGAGGCCCTAAATATGTAGGGTAGGATATGGCTTCAAAAATGAGTTGTGGGTGGTTTGGGGAGCCCATACTGCAGCTAGGGACTCTGTCAGTGTGCTCTCCATTAGTAAACAAAACTTTCTGCTAGGAGATAAGGAAGATATTCCATTAAAATTCCCTACCTCCTTCAGCTTCAGTTGCATAATCCAAGGCAATGAAACCCTGGCTTCTTGGGCAAACATGGTAGCTATGTGACCTAGGAATGTATGTTTCCTCTTCTTTAGAAGCCAAGAGCCCTTTATTCCTATATGAGTCAGGAGCTTGCACTGGCTCAGACTACCATGGGTCACTTGGAATATAGTTTCTTCCTGCCCTCCCAAACTTATAGGAGCCTCCTGGTCTGGCCTGCAGAGAAGAGAGTTCCACATGTATAAATATTACCAAACCAAACACTAAAGAGCCAAAGCAATCTTGAACAAATGGGAAGAGTTTCCAGTCCAGATTTGAAGATCTATCACAGGATTATAGTAACAAAATCAACATGGTGAAAGTACAGGAAACAGATACATAGATTGACAGAATAAAACAGAGGATCCAAACAAGATTACATGAACTATAGCCATCTGATATTTAATAAAAGTACCGAAAGTAGGTGCCGGAGAAAAAGAAAAAGCATCTTCACCAAATAGTGCTGGGAAACCTGGACATCCATAAACTGAAGAATGAGAAAAAATGGACCAATATCTATCACCTTGTACATAAACTCCAAATAGATTAATACATCAATCAATATAAAACCTGAAATGATAGAATTATTAGAGGAAAACATAGGCAATACCAAGACAAAAGGACTGAATATGGCTCCATTTTCTCAAGAATTATGGCCACACTCTTATCACAGTGGTATTCTAACTTCCCTCTCCCCAACACAGAAACAGCAGGACCAAGGACTTTGGATTCACATCTTTGCAACTTTGAACTAATAATTACTCAGCCCTCCTTGTGTTCTATTAAACATTTGTTTATAATTATGGAAACTAAGCAACAGTGATGCTATGGTGTAAGTAGATTCAACTTTATTGTGTTGTTAAAAAACAAACAATATGAAAGAGTCAATGTGCTGAATAAGAATTATACTTAAATTTGAACTTTTCCTATACCACTATTGCTCCTAGAGATCATATTTTGTTCTGCGGCTACCCATCGAGCCATTCCTGGGGTCCCAAAGAGTCTTGTCACAGAACTTTTCACAGAAAGTGTACTTTTATATGCATGAAGAACCACCCAGAATTACTCTGATTTTGTGTTTGTGTGTGATATGATCTTTATACTACCTTATTCTGAGAAGTCATCTTAGTATTTTTTTTTAGTCCTTCAGAAAATCCAAGGGATGTCACTTTTGTGTTACTTTGTGATATACTTCCTGACACTTCTTTCAGAATTTGAATGGGCAATTAATCCCTGAAACATTTTATTACTTTAGGGTTTTGGGCAGCAGAACTGGTCATGTCAAAAGTTTGTTGAATTTTCTGTTGTCAGTAGAGCACAAAATGATTTCTCTAAAGGAAGTTTTCACCCTAGGGAAATAATCTGCTCTTGCTCTCATTTGACCCTGTACAGAGGCAGCCAATGAATTTATTTCAATCATTTGTTCTTTTTAACATAGCGGAGGAGGGGAGGATGAGACCACAACATAGAAGGAGTGTAGAGAGGGATGACTGTCACCAAACAATCTCTAAAAGATCATATGGAAAGCTACTATTCCAGAAGCTTTCTAAACTGTACACATAAACATATATCAAGAAAGTTTATTGAGTTTGTCCTTGTGAAGGAGGGTTAAGCATCTTCCCTAGGGTTATACTTGTTGTTTAGCTTCTTTTTTTACAGTTACCTTTTTGAATTAAATTTTTATTTTTTATATTAATTAGTTTATTTACTGTGTATCTCAACTATAACCCCTTCCCTCATGCCCTCCCAATCCCACCCTCCTTTCCTCATCTCCTCTTTTGCCCCTCTCTAATTCCACTGATGGGGGAGGTCTTCCTCCCCTTCCATCTGACCTTAGCTTCTTTAAGAGTATAGATTTTAGTATGTTTGTCCAATGTTATGTGGCTAATAACCACTTGTCTGAGGCAAGTGAATTTCCTCAAGCTTGAGACCAACATGGACTACATACAGAGTTAGATAAAAGCTTGACCTATATCATAAGACCCCATTCCAGAGAAACAAAAGCACAAAGTAAACATAACAGAAAGTGATGATCTTTTAGACTAAAACAAAGAAGGAAGAAAAAAATCACTAATAACTTCAGGATTCAGCTAAACCTTGTTATATACATGCATAACATATTTCATGGTAGTTTAAATTATGAATAAATAAAAATCATATTATGTGTCTCAGTTTCTGTTTCTGCTGCTATTATAAAATAATCCTGCAAAAGCAATATGAAGAAATAGTGATCATTAGGTTCACAATTCTGTCATTGTGATGATGCCAAAGTGGTAAGCACTTAAAGCAGCTAGTCACATCATACCCACAATCAAGAACAGAAAGCAATGCATTCATTAATACATTCATGCTAGCACCCACATAGCTTTCTGTGGTCATACAGTGCAGAGTCCCTTCCAAGAAAATTATGTGTGTGCATTCACCCTATCTCCAACCAGGGCAAATCTTTCTGCCCCCTTTTCCACCAATAAAATTCCCTCACAGGCATGCCACAGAAAACCTAATCTAGACAATTTATCATGGAGACTCCTGTCCATATTATTTTACATTAGTTCAAGTAGACAATTTAAGTAGATGTCACAGTAAGTATAATTTTATACTTTTTATAATTTTCTCTGTGTTTTTCACATGCCAGCACTTGAACTTTGTATCAAGTAACTAAATAGCATTAGTTTTTTTAAAGATGTATCAAGTAGTCCAGTGAATGGTTTGCTTCAACACATTTTAAGCACCTATTGTATGCATTTGCCAGAATAAGTTGATTCCCTATTGATTTAGAACTTTTCACTCAATCATAGTTTATTGGCATTTGTATGTTAGATTTTGAGATAGATAACCAATATGAGGAGGATTTGAAGAATCTTAGGTCCTTCATATTATGCTATCCTGGAGGTATAAAATGGGGTAACCACTGGTAAAATAGTTTATTGAAGTCTGAAATATGAACTGTGTACCATATCACCTCACAACTCTGCTCATTAGGATATACCTAAGAGAAACAAGAATGCAAATCATCCCAAAATTTATATACACCTGATCACACATATATGTACCTTCTCATGCATACTGCTAGTCATGATAGGTAAAACATGGTATTAATATAGATGTCATAATTCGATGATAGAGCAGAGAAAGTTTAGGTAATCCATACCTAGAGAAACTAGTCAGTGTAAAAGAGAATAAACTGCTAACACTGGCTGTAGCATTGATGGACTTTGAAAACATGGTGTTAGTAAGCTGATGTGGTGGCTACTGCCAGTAGTCACAGCAGTTGGAAAGAAGCGGCAGCAAGACTGTCTCAAGCTGAAGACCACACTGCAGAACTTAGGCCAGATTGGACTAGAGAGCCATAAATGTTGCAAACAAACACAAAACAAAATAATAAATCAGAAGTGAAACAGATTAAGCCCAAAATATCACATTCTAAATGTATGATTTCACTTCTATATTTCTGATTAGCATATAACTACATGCTGTTGATATTTCATTAATTATCCAATTATCAGGCTTAAAGTGGCTTTCTATTTTTCAGTATGGAATTTCATGCTTTGATGAACATTTGGATGGCTAAATATTTGAGGCCAAATTTCATTAGCTACTATGTTAGCCAGTACATTTTAACAGATCTTATTTCATTTTTGCCTCTTTTTTTTCCAT
Organism: Pachyuromys duprasi; assembly: GCA_028658305.1. Lineage (NCBI taxonomy): Eukaryota > Metazoa > Chordata > Mammalia > Rodentia > Muridae > Pachyuromys > Pachyuromys duprasi. The sequence goes on from CM053742.1 coordinate 3,005,673, forward strand.
CTAATTCCTTGATGTTGACTTCATGAAAATTTCTTCATGAAATAAGTTTAGTTTTTGACATATAAAGGATCTTTCTCATGTGGAAGGTCACATGTTTTTTTGTCAAGTGTAAATGAATAATGTATTCCATGTATAGATCTTTCTTTTTAGCCCCAGTAACTATCATTATATGGGCAATCATGATTTACCTGTACCCTATCTACCTGTCTCAAATCCAATTTTGGATTATTTAGTTATCAGTCTCTAAAAATATGTTTTATCCATGTGAACTTCAATACACTTTGTTTTGTAATGCTTTTAGAAAGCAGCATCCATAGTCACTGGCTGTTTCCCTCCTGGGAGTCACTTTCTTGCCCAGTTCCTCTGGCTTTATGTTGGTGGATATTTTTTCCCCTTTTCTTTTTAAAGATTTATTTATCTGTTATTTACCAATGTTCTGCCTGCATGTACACCAGAAGAGAGCTCCAGATCTAATTATAGATGGTTGTGAGCCACCATGTGGTTGCTGGGAATTAAACTCAGGACCTTTGGAAGAGCAGACAGTTCTCTTAATCTCTGAGCCAATGTGAGGGCGCCCTTTTCTTTTCTTGAAGGCCCATTTTTTCTTTGAGACTTCAACCAGCTCCACACTAGAACAACAATACAATGTTTGCTGGTCAGTTTTCTTTTTTAAACTTGACACAAACTCAATTCACCTACAAAGAGGGAACTTGAACAAGAAATTTTCTTCATGGAATTGTCTTATGGGTATGTGTATTAGGGTTACTATTGCTCTGATGAAACACCATGACCAAAAGCAACTTGGTGGAGGAAAGGGTTTACTTCACTCACAGTTACATTATCAAAAGCAGTCAGAGCAGGAACTCACACAGGGCAGAAACCTGCATGTAGAACCAGATGCACAGGAAATGAAGGAATGCTGCTTACTGGCTTACTCCTTGTAGCTTGCTCAGCCTGCATTCTTATAGAACCCATGGCAACCAGCAAAGGGATGACTTATCACAATGGGCTGGGTTCTCCCTTGTGAACCAGTAATTCAGAAAATGCCCTACAAGCTTGCTTATAGCCTCATCTTATGGAGACATTTTCTTTTCTTTTTTTAAATGAAATTTATTTATTTTTATATTAATCACAGGTTAGGTACTTTGTATCCCAGTCTTAGCCCCTTCCCTCCTTCCCTCCCACTCTCCCCATCCCTCCCTCATCTTTTCTCTGCCCCCCTCCAAGTCCACTGATGGGGGAGGACCTCCTCCCCTTCCATCTGACCCTAGCTTATCTTGTCTCTTCAGGGCTGGCTGCAATGTCCTCTTCTGGGATTTAGCTAGGCTGTTCCTCCCGGGTGTGTGTGTGGGGGGGGAGGGTTGAAGAGCCAGCCATTGAGTTCATGACAGAAATAGTTCCGGTTCCCCTTACTAGGGTACCCAGTTGGATACTGAGCTACCATGGGCCACAACTGAGCAGGGGATCTAGGTTGTATCCATACATGGTCCTTGTTTGGAGAAACAGTCTCCTAAAAGACCCCTGTGCCCTGATCTATTTGGTCTTTATGGAGCTCTTGTTCTCCCCATGTCTTATTAACTCCCCCTATTTTCATATTATTCCTTGCTCTCTGCCGAAGGCTTGGTTGCGAGTCTTAATATCTGCGTTGATACATTGCTATATAGAGTCTTTCAGAGGCTCTCTTTGGTAAGATCCTGTCCTGTTGCTTGTTTCTCCTACATTCGATGTCCATCCCGTTTGTCCATCTAAGCGAGCATTGATCATCCCAACCTGGGTCCTCCTTGTTTATCTTCCCTAGGTGTATAGATGTCAGCATGACCTTCCTATCCTATACGTCTATATGAGTATATACCATATATCTCTTTCTGCTTTTGGGATACCTCACTTAGGATGATCATTTCCAGGTCCCACCATTTGCCTGCGAATTTCATGATTTCCTCCTTTTTTATTGCTGAGTAGCATTCCCTTGTGTAAAAGTACCATAGTTTCTGTATCCATTCCTCAACTGAGGGACATCTGGGTTGTTTCCAGGTTCTGGATATTACAAATAAAGCAGCCATGAACATAGTTGAGCAGATGTCCTTGTTGGTACTTGAGCATTTTTTGGATATATGCCTAAGAGTGGTATAGCTGGGTCTTGAGGAATCACTATTCCTAATTGTCTAAGAAAGTGCCAAATAGATTTCCAGAGTAGCTGTACAAATTTGCATTCCCACCAGCAATGGAGGAGGGTTCCTCTTTCTCCACAAACTCTCCAGCATGTGTTATCACTTCAGTTTTTGATCTTAGCCATTCTGATGGGTGTGAGGTGAAATCTCAGGATTGTTTTGATTTGCATCTCCCTGATGGCTAAGGACTTTGAGCATTTCTTTAAGTGCTTTTCTGCCATTCTACAGTCCTCTACAGACAGTTCTCTGTTTAGGTCCACACCCCATTTTTTAATGGGATTACTTGATTTGTTGCTTTTTAACTTCTTGTATTCTTTATATATACTGGATATTAGCCCTATGTCAGATGTAGGATTGGTAAAGATCCTTTCCCAGCCTGTAGGCTGTTGTTTTGTTTTGATGTCAGTATGTTTTGCTTTACAGAAGCTTTTCAGTTTCATGAAGTCCTATTTATTGATTGTTGATCTTAGAGCCTGTGCTGTTGGTGTTCTATTCAGGAATTAGTCTTCTGTGCCAATGAATTCTAGGGTCTTCCCCACTTTTTCTTCTGACCGGTTTATTGTGTCTGGTTTTATGTTGAGGTCTTTGATCCACTTGGACTTTAGCTTTGTGCAAGGTGATAAATATGGATCTATTTTCATTTTTCTGCATACAGATATCCAGTTGGACCAGCACCATTTGTTGAAGATGCTGTCTTTTTTCCATTGAATGGTTTTGGCTTCTTTGTCAAAAATCAAGTTTCCATAGGTGTGTGGGTTC
>CM053742.1:3009099-3069795 GCA_028658305.1 Pachyuromys duprasi
AGAAGTTGGAGATCTCCTGAAATGAGAATTGAACTGGCTGCAAGAAACCTAATGACCTGACCAGCAGGAAGCAGCTAAGAGAACTACAACCCCTCTTCCACTAACCCTTTCTCTCTCCTACCTGGTGTTGGGGTGTTGGAAGGGATTGGGGTGGAGTAGAGAGAAAGAGATGTAAGAAATGTAAATAAAAGAGTTTTTTTTAAGTAAAAAAAAAAAAGAGGTAAATCTCAAGTCATTATTGTCTGGACAAAAAGATTGTTGATACTTCATTAAAAGAAAAACTTAATCTACATTTTGTTGTTACTTTGCTACTCTGAAATACCAACTTTAAAACCTTACTTCCTCTCTCCTAGTTCAAATCTTAGTAAGATATTCTTTCTCACAAGTCAGTGGCAGGAAATTCTTACATTTAAAAAGGTACCATTGAACTGTAGTTAAAAAGAATAATAAACTGCATGAAATTCAAACCTAGGACAATACACCCAGAAAAATACCAATGTAATAACATGGTCTGCAAAACTTGTTTAGCAAGTTTCAGCTGGAGGTTAATGAAAACCTGCTTGGAAACACAGCCTGCAAGGGAAAGCCCCACTACCTAGACTGTTCCTTCTAGAGCTTTCTCCTCCCCACCTCCCCAGATTCCATTGAAAACATTGCTTCAGCATTCTATTTGTTCTGCCTAAGACCACAGGTCTATGACCATAGCATAGTCTCCCGGCCCCCATCTCCAAACTTGTGGAAAGACTGGAGAAGAAAGAGAGGAGAGAGGAGAGGGAAAGAAGGAAAGGAAGAGAGTGAGTGAGAGAGAGAGAGATCTGAGACAGTGAGAGGGAGAAAGGGTGAGAGAGAGAAAGAGAAGCATACCGATACTACATGATTAAGCCATTTCAACCTTCTGGGAAGTAGGGTGAGATTTAGATGCCTGTCTAAAAGTGAAGGGCTGTAAAAATTTTCTCTCAAACTTCAAAGTCTCCCTTCTATATTGATACTTTGGGTTGATACTTTGGATTGAGCACATGACTTTATCAATGACACACACACACAACCTATAAGTCTTCAGATTGAAAAGTATAGAAAAAAGTGACATAGTTCTGGGCAGAAAAGATAGAAATGAAGCGTGATGGAACTGGTCTGTAAGGAAATATTTAACTAGTGGAATATTCTCAAACTTTAGCAGTATATTCTTTCAGAAGTTATCGCTATTATTTATTTTGTCCAAGCTTGTACTGAGTGATAGTCAACTAACATCATCTTGGAAGTGGATAAGCGTTTCTGAGATATGCAGGAAACAAGGCCTGGTATAATTATAACATAATGCTAAAACAACGTTGCTCAAGACTGCCTCAGGGCTGCCAGAGTACATAATAACCATCTACCTGACAGGCCTTTGAATGATTATTAGGGTTGGAACTTGGCTTAAAGCCAGAGGAATTGAAAAATGATTCTTGTTTTTTAACTCCTTTGAGGCCTTTTTTTAAGGATCATTTGGGGGGGGAATGAAATTACACTAAAACTTTTTTGCAGAGTCAACAGATGTGGAGGTAGGGGGCCCACTTCCCTCCTGGTATCTCCAACTCATGACACATGAGCAAACTTTTTTAAAGAAAGTGCCTCTGCTCTAGAGCACTAGAAGTACTAGATGACAAAATGGCCACCATGGTCTGAAGTGGTTCCTAAGATGTATGTGGATTCCTGCCACCCTCTTTTTCATTGTTGTGCTAAGATCTTATTTATTAATCTTACTTGTTTTATTGAAAAAAAAAACTTCATGTGTTTTATTCATGTTTCTCCCTCCTCAACTCAAATTCTTCCCAGATCCTTCCCTGCTCCATATCCACCCAACTTTATGTTGCCTATTTAAAAAAAAAGATAGAAACAAAAACAAGAAACACACAAAAAAACAACCATAAAAAAACCACAAAATTGAAAATTAAAATCAATAAACAAAAGACAAACAAAAACAAAAAGCAAAACGAGACCAAAAAAAATGTCTACAAACATACAATTGAGTTTGTGTTGGTGATTCCTGGACTTGGGGTCTGCCCCGAGGAATGGTTAATATAACCAGACAGACTGCACTGGAAAATACTGATTTTTTTCCTTTGCCAGTGGGTATTAATTGCTGGTAGCTTTTCGGTTAAGGGGAGGAGCCTCTGTTCAGTTCCCCCATCTGAGTCCTGGGATCTCATCTGGCTTGAATCTATGCAGGTCTTGTATATGTTGTCCCAGTCTCTGTGAGTTCATATGTGTATGAGCTCCCCTGTATCTGGAAGATACTGCTTTTTTTAGGGTCACCTATCACCTCTGGTTCTTACCATCTTTCCGCCTTATCTTCCAAATAGATTCCTGAGCTTTGCAGGGAGGACTTTGATGATGACATCCTATTTAGTATTAAATGATTCAGAATCTCTCACTTTCTATGCATCATCCAGTTGTGGGTCTCTATGCTAATTCCCATCTACTGCAAGAAAAAGACTCTGTAATGATGGCTGAGTGAGGCACTGATCTCTAGATATAGCAGTATGTTATTAGATGTCATTTATTGCCATGTTTCTTTAGCATAATAATAGTATTAGGATTTTCCTAGGCCCATGATCTACCTAATTTCATGTTCTTAGCCTCTTGAACAGTGTCATGTATGGGCTCCATCTCATTGAGTGATGGGCTCCATCTCAGAACATGGTTGGTTGCTCCCAAAACATTTGTGCCACTGTTGAACCAGTATATCTTGCAGGCAGATCACTGTTCTGTGTCACAGAGATTGTAGCTGGGGAATATTAATAATTTCCATTCTTCTCCCATAGCACACAGAGTACTTTCCAGTACCATGAATGCCAGTCAGTATTAGTGAAGTTTCTAGTTGGATACCATCTTGACTCCTCCATGTTTGATAACATTAGTGTTATTCTCAGTAATAGGGCCTTATCATTAGGTTTTTAAGTGTAACAAATAGCCTTAACATTAGCCTGTTATTTCGGGTGTGGGGATTCCATGTGGCAACTTTGGCCAACAGCTCAACAACATGTGACCCATTCTTGACATTGGAGGTTTTACTCAGGGACATTGACTCCTCTCTTATTTGGTGACTCTATTTAGTAGTAGGTTTTCCTATGGTTGTTCAAAAGGCCTCTAGTGTTAGTTGTCCATACCCACATTTCCTACTTTACTCTTCTATCTTCCTTCCTACTTAATCCTATTCTAATTTCCTATTTGTCTCTTCATAACAATATGTTTGGTTTCCCCCCCTTTTGGGGGGCGGTCTTCCTCTCTTCCACTAGTTAAGGTTTCTATTGCTGTGATGAAACCCCATGACCAAAACCAAGTTGGAGAAGAAAGGATTTATTCAGCTTACATTTCAACAATGCTGTTCCTCATCGAAGGAAATCAGGACAGGAACATAAGCAGGGCAGGAACCTGGAGACAGGATCTGATGCAGAAGCCATGGAAGGTTGTTGCTTATGAGAGACTAAAGAATTAAAAATTAGGTTTTTTGGGGTACTGAGCCAAAAAAAAATTAAGACATCTGGCCAGATGCAGGGAAAGACCTTGAGGCATTTCTGTCCACTCATTAGAGGTACCGTTACCAGGAAACCAGCCTGGGTGGCCTTGCCCTTGGAAATAACACTGACAGAGATAATTGCCCCTCTTCCTTAGCAATTAACCTATCAGTCCAGGACAGGACGTTCCAAATGAAGCCCAAGGCCAGCCCAAGGCTGACCGTTTCTCCCCCAAGAGAGAACAAAGAAAGCCAGAACTTTATCATAAAGTCATAAAATGTAGTCTCCCCTTATAATATTTTAATCAATAGAAGCTTGCCAGGCTAGACTCCCCTGCTTTGGGCGCGATGGGAGGTACTGGGACCTATAAGTCACTCACAATCCAGAGCTGGGGGCTCTTTGCTGGATCCCAATGCCTTAGTGTATGTGACAGTCTAAGTCAAGCTGCGAATAAAGATCCTCCTGTGTTTTGCAATGGACTGGACTCCCTAGTGTTATTTGGGGGGGGTGAGGGGTCTTGCAAATTGGGCATAACACTTACTGGCTTGCTTTCCATGGTTTGTTCAGCTTGCTTTTTCATAGAACCCAGGACCACCCCAGGGATGGCACCACCAGCAATGGGCCCTTCCCCTTTGATTAGTAATTGAGAAAAGGTCTTACAGATGGATCTCATGAGGTAGTTTCTTAGCTAAGGCTTCCTCCTCTCTGATGACTCTAGCTTATGTCAAGTTCATACAAACAAACAGCCAGTACACTAATTTTTGTGGTTATTCAGACTGTAACACAACATATGGAAAGGCTTAAAAGCTAACAACTACATATAAGAGAAAACATACAATATCTGTCTTTTGGGGTCTGAGTTACCTTACTCAAGATGTATTTTTTCTATCTCCATTTACCTATGAATTTTTCAGCAGCTGAATAATATTTCCATTGTGTAAGTGTACCACATTTTCTTTATCTGTTCATTAGTTGATGGTCATCTAGGCTGTATTTAATTTCCAATTATTATAAATAGAGCAGCGGGGAGCAAAGATAAGCAAGCATCTCTGAAGAGGATGTAGAACCCTTTGAGTATATGCTCAAGAGTAGAATAACTGGATCTTGAGGTACATCAAGTACCATATTCTTGGAGAAAAACATTTATTTTCATAGTAGCTGTAGTGGAACTGTTCTCCTTTCAATGCACACTCACCACCATGTGCTATCATTCACTTTATTGATCTTGGCAGTTATTACTGAAAAAAGATGAAATATCAAAATAGTTTTAATTTTCATTCCCTGGTGGCTAAATATGTTGAACTTTCTTCTTATATATTTTTTTTATTTTGAGTTAGTGAGTGTTTAACCTGCATGAATGTCCATTCCACATGTATGCAGAAGAGTGCTAGAGATATCCTAGAACTGGAATTATGAACAGTTGAGCTGCCACGTGGGTGCTGGGAACCAAACACTGGTTCTCTGGAAGAGGAGCAAATTCTCTTAACAACTCAGCTATCTCCAGTCTCCCCTGCTCTGTCTTTATAAAATATAAATTCTACCCCCCCCCATACTCTACCTTCCTTATACAGAAGATTTGAATAAGTGATACAATCCACATACAACATATGAGGTCTATAAAATATTGTGCAATTTTTAGATTTTGTTTCAGGAATGGAAATACATACCTATAATCCCAGTACTTGGGAGTTGAGACAGGATTTCCAAAGGCCTGGGCTACATAGTAAGTTTAAATCCAACCTGGGATATGTAGTAAGACTGTGCCTCGAAAGAAAGAAACAAACAAAGATGAAAAGAAAGGAAGGGTTTTAAAGTCTTATTTCAGTTGGATTATGAATATCAAAATGGGTCTATTGACTAATATTAAATTTGATTTCTATTTCTGTTTCCTTTATAAAACAATTACTTCATCCCATGCACTTAATAGATTTATACGAAGTGGACACTCTGTGCTATGCAAAGATTTAGGTCCTGAGTAAACAAAGATTATGGACTATGGTCTCAGCTTTCTAGAATACTTACAGTCAGAAGAGGTAAACATTTTTGTTCACATGTAGTTCTAAAATAAATCAAAAGGGGGAGACTATATTCAGGAAAGAAGGGGACTAACAACAACAAAAAAGAAGCAGGAAGAGAAAGTAGGCAAGAGGAAATGGGGGATAAATAAGAACAAAGTATAGGGACACATACATATAAAAAGGCCCTAATAGGTTGGATGTGGTGACACATGCCTAGCACTTAGGTTAGCAGAGACAAGCATGGCTCTGTGAGTTCGAGGACATACTTTTCTACTTAGTGAATACCAGGTCAGGCCAGCCAGGAATATGTACCAAGACCCTGTTTCACGAAGAAGAAAAAGAAGAGGAGGAGGAGGAGGAAAAGGATGACGGCGATGACAATGAAGAGGATGAGGAGGAAGAGGACAATGAGGAGAAGAATGAGACAAGGAGAAGGTGGAGGAAGAGGAAGAAAGAAAAATGGAAAGAAACAACAAAATGTCATAATAAGACCCATTACTCTGAATACTAACTTTGAAACATTTTTAAGTCAGTAGGAGGTTTAACAGTATAGAGAAACCTACCCACTAAGACAAGTGGTAGAGGAGTAACAGAAAAGCACACATTTGGTGAGGTACTGGCCTGCTCGACATTTTGCATCTGTACCATACACAATGGGTTCAATTTGTTTATCCTCTTTAAGCCTTTGTTTACTTACTTTAAAGGTGGTCTAGGGCCTGTGAAAGCCTGATATCATGAGTTTTATTATTAAGACCTATATGGTGGAACTGAATAACATAAGTTGACCTCTACACATGTTCATACAAACGTGGGTACATACATAAATAAATACATTTAATTTTAAAGTTGGCCAAATTTAGTTGTGTGTGCCTTCCGAGTAGTTTTAAAGAAGTTATTGCTGAAGTCAATCTTGAAACATTTATAAATGCTGTGTTGTTAAAAGTATCGTATCTTGGATATATCCCTAGGAGTCATATAGCTGGATCTTGAGGAATCACTATTCTTAATTGCCTAAGAAAACGCCAAATTGATTTCCAGAGTGGTTGTACAAGTTTGCATTCCCACCAACAATGGAGGAGGGTTCCTCTTTCTCCACAACCTCTCCAGCATGTGTTGTCACTTGAGTTTTTGATCTTAGCCATTCTGGAGGGTGTAACGTAAAATCTCAGGGTCGTTTTGATTTGCATCTCTCTGATGGCTAATGATGTTGAGCATTTCTTTAAGTGTTTTTCTGCCATCCTATAATCCTCTACAGTCAGTTCTCTTTTTAGCTCCATAACCTTTTTTTTAATTGGATTACTTGGTTTCCTGCTTTTTAACTTCTTGAGTTCTTTATATATACTGGATATTAGCCCTCTGTCAGATATAGGGTTGGTGATGATCCTTTCCCAGTTTGTAGACTGTCGTTTTGTTTTGATGACAGTGTCTTTTGCTTTACAGAAGCGTTTTAGCTTCATGAGGTCCCATTTATTGATTGTTGCTCTTAGAGCCTGTGCTTTTGGTGTTCTGTTCAGGAAGTAGTCTCCCATATGCCCAAGTACACAACAAGGACATTTGCTCAACTATGTCCGTAGCTGCTTTATTCGTAATATCCAGAACCTGGAAACAATCCAGATGTCCCTCAGTTGAGGAATGGATACAGAAATTTTGTTACATTTATACAATGGAACACTACTCAGCAATTAAAAAGGAGGAAATCATGAAATTCGCAGGCAAATGGTGGGACCTGGAAACGATCATCCTGAGTGATCATCCCAAAAGCAGAAAGACACACACAGTATATACTCACTTATATAGACCTATAAGATAGGATAAACATACTGAAATCTATACACCTAAAGAAGATAAACAAGAAAAAGGACCTGGAGTAAGCGGATTAATCCTCACTTAGAAAGACAAATGGGATGGACATTGGATGTAGGAGAAAACAAGTAGCAGGACAAGAGCCTACCACAGAGGGCCTCTGAAAGACTCTACCTAGCAGTGTATCAAAGCAAATATTAAGACACATAACCAACCCTTTGGCAGAGTGCAGGGAATCACATGAAAGAAGGGGGAGTTAGTATGACCTGGAGAGGACAGGAGCTCTGCAAGGACCAAATATATCAGGGCACAGGGGTCTTTTATGAGACTGTTTCTCCAACCAAGGACCATGTATAGCTATAACCTAGAACCCCTGCTTGAATGTAGCAAATGGTAGTTCAATATCCAAGTGGTACCCTAGTAATGGGAACAGGGACTATATCGGACATGAACTCAATGGCTGACTCTTCGACCCCACCCCCACCCCCCGAGGGATGAGCAGCCTTGCTAGGCCACAAAAGAGGACATTGCAGCCAGTCCTGAAGAGACCTGATAAGCTAGAGTTAGATGGAAGGGGAGGAGTTGGACTTGGAAAGGGACAGGGAGGAGATGAGGGAGGGATGGGGGGTGGGGGATAGGGAGGAAATCGGGGAGGGGGCTACTGCTGGGATACAAAGTACATAACCTGTGATTAATATAAAATAAAAATGTTTAAAAAGTATCGTATCCGTATAGGTCCAGTGTGATGATGAATGCCTGTAATCCTAGTACTTCAGTGGCTGAGTCAGACGGTTCTACAGTTTGAGACCTGATTACACTATGTAATGAGACCCTGTCTCAAAACTGAAGTAAAATCAAAACTCAACAAATGAACAAAAACATTGATATGCTTAATATAGAGTTACCATAAATATATCACAGTATATTAAAAATAGAAATATATGGATTGTAGCTCAGCTGATATGCTTATCTAGCATACTCCAAACTTTTGGTTTTATCTCTAGCACTTCATAGACTGGGTGTGGTGGCACATGCTTATAATCAGAGTACTGGGGAATAGACACAGGAGGATCAGAAGTTCAAGATCATCCACAGCTCCATAACAATATCAAGGCCAGACTGGAATATATGGAATCTTGTCTTGAGGAAGGCAGGAAAAAAGAAGGAAGAAAGGAGAACGGATAAATACATATAATATATATATATAATACATTTTTAATATCTACACTTATAGTCTCATTTAATTATCACAGGAACTCTAAGAATTTATTTTTAGTTTCAGACATTTTTAAAAATTACATTTGTGTGTGTGTGTATACAACTTGTTGGAGTTGATCCTCTCCTTCCATTATGTAGAATCCCAGGGATAAAACTCAGGTTGTCAGGCTTGGTGGCAAGTACCTTAGCCTCCTGAGTCATCTGACCAGCTCATGGAGTTTATTTTATTTTATTTTATTTGTTTGGCTGGTTAGATTTTTCAAAACAGGGTTTCTCTGCATAGCCTTGTGCTGTCCTGGAGCTACCTCTGTAGACGAGGCTGACCTCGAACTTATGAAGATCCACCTGCTTCTGCCTACCAAGTACTGGGATTAAAGACTTGTGCCACCACCTCCCTGCAGAGTGTATTTTTATTACAATAAGGGGCCAGGATCTAATTTAAATTTATTTGACTCAAAGTCAAATGTTCATTAGAACCAAAGGGCTTCTGTACTATGTCTGTCTACCAACAAAGAGTACTGTTGTTGTGCAATCATTTAGCTGTTTGTTTGTTTTTTTTTTTAATTTGTTTCTGATGTTGCCTTTGGTTTGTTTGCTTGCTTGCTTTTATGTTTTGATTATCTGTATTTTTGATATGACAGAATCTTTCTAAGTAACCTAGGCTGGCATTCAACTATTGGTCTTCTTGCTTTAGTCTCCAGAGTTTTACAAGCTTGTGTCCACACACTCCCTGAGTTAGCTGCTTTAAAACTATTTTTATTGTTCTGTATTTGCTGCATGAAAGGAAGCAGTTGAGTACAAGGGTGAAAGGCAGTGCTGACCCACTCACTGTTGGTGGAACCCTCCCTCAGCAACCCTGGAGAGAGTGTCCCCTCTCAGAGCCTTATTTGAAAGGATGTCCCTGCTGTGCCTCTGACATCAAAACATAGAGCTGTGAACACCACCTGCTCTCAATAAATGTTGTTTCCCCCTGGGAACCTCTGAAACTTGGAATAACCAAGCCATTGATGTCAGGTCTGAGGAAGGAAAAATGTGCAAGATGAGCCTGGGACAACTTAACAGCGGGAAGTTCCCAAAGGCTTCTAAGGGCACTTCCAAAGGACTCCAGAATGAACTGGAAGAAGCTTTCACAGAGCGTTTAAGGAAATATGAGCTTAGATAAGAAAAATACTCAGGTGGTTGTTGTTACTGTTGTTTGAAAATTTTTGTTTCCTTTTGAGAGGAAGCGTTCTTGGGTAGGCCAGACTGGCCTTAAACTTGAGCCCTTGTCTCAGCTTCCCTCGGGGTGCATTATTATGTTTGGCTCTGAGCTTTTTGGAACGAAGTATCCCTGTAATTGAATTGGGCTTATGTGAGGTCTGAGTTTCTAGATTTTTTACTTTTAAAACTTTTTACTTTTACTTCTAAAGTGTGAACCAAAACTTCACAACTGCTTCTGGTTTTGCAACACTGTATCCTTAAGGTGTGAAGACAAGATTAGATTGTAAATGGCTGGGTTAATTTACTCATATATTTAACAACAGTCAGCATGTAATTGTTTTTCTCTAAACCGCCCAGTTTTCCAAACACAACCCTCAAAATATCTTCCTTCTTCACAAAGCTCTTTGTGTTCAATTAGCCTTTGACTTTTGCCAGTAATTCTGTTACTTGCCATCTGAGCAGGACTCTGGTTGAGATCTAACTCTGTATGCCTGTTTACATGACATGTTGATTCCCAATAAACCCCAAAGCTTAAATGAAATGAACAATCACACTTTTCTATCTGGCTGTATTTTAATCTAGAACTGTGTAGGAGAAGCTGAGCCAAAGGAATAAAGAACAAAATCTGTTTCCCTGGAAGAGTTCAATAGTTTGTTTTGCAGGTATCCTGTAACAGCTTTGGAATACAATAATCTTGAACCCGACTTTTTAGGGATTTTTAACAACTATCATTTTTATGATCATGCAAATCAGTGAGTTTGAGAATGCAGGTCAATGTCATGAGTAATTACAGTTCACAGATCTAAGAAAACTGTCTTTTCACTGTTTCTTAAAGGCTCATTTTCAGTTCCTGAGAAAAGTATTGGCTTATGTTTCCCTAGCTGAAAGATTCCTATTGTGTTTTTACTGTAGGACATTATGTTAAAACAGTACCAAATGCATTGCTAATTCATTTGATTTGCTTGCGACTAACTTATTGTTTGCAACTTTTTAAAGCTGCAATCTTCTCATAAAAATAGGGACTTTTGCTCCTACTTGATTTGTAAAATGAGCCACTTAGTTTTACTTTAAAAAACATTTTGTGTGGGATGAGGTCATTGGGGTCAAGATTTCTTTTCCTGATTTTCAGTATTTCATAAACCTACCTTCACATTTCACTTGTACAACAATGAACTTATTCATTATGTGCATCCCTCAGTTTCTGCCTTTCCTTCCCAACTCATCCCAACCAATAATGTTCTGTCCATCTTCTTTTGTTTTGTTTTGTTTTTGGTACTAAGGATGAAACTCAGGGTATAGCAAACACCAGGTTGCCTCTACCATTGATGTTATCACCTGAGAACTGTGGGATAGGTATTTTTATTTTACATATTATTTGATTGCAATAAAAATAAGTAAGATGGGACTAGTAAAACTGCTTACGCTGAATACTTAAATCAAAGAGTAGTTTATTAAAAAAAAGATTCAAAACAGAAACTCTAAGTACCAGTGTGTACATTGTACACATTTAAATGACTCACAAGAATGAAGTTTTGTTGTTCATATATAGTAAGATCATACCACCTTGTTGTTCATCAAAAGATGTTCAAGAATTCTGCCTCAAAACCACATACATGACTACCATTTTAAACAGACCAAATTTCAAACATGCAACAACGTCACTGGTAATAAAGCTTTGGAATGGGTGCTCACTCTATTATTTCACTACAAACAAGATAGAAAGCAAGGTAAATTGAGAATTTATTCTAAAGTATAATGGAGGTTGTCATCTTCTAAACCAGCACGCCTCACTCCTCTGCTGCCATTTTTAGCAAGTATTCTTTGTCAATCTTGAAGAGCCTCCATCCCTCTTCACTGGACAAATCCGAAGCACCTCTTCTTTTGTAGAAGTTGATGGATGGCTCATTCCACTCCGCTACCAAGAAGTGCATACTGCTACAGCGACACTTCATGGCAACCTAGTACAAGCAAGAGAAAATATAAGCCCAGTGACATTTCACCCACTTGCCAAGACCCAATTTTGATTCATTTGTTACAATAACCCAATGACTCTTAAAAAGAATCCTAAATCTAGGATGGCTGGATGTGTTGGGGCACAACTATAATCTCAGCACTAGGCAGGTGAGGACAAGCTTGAGGCCAGCCAGGGCTACATACCTGGCTTAGATTCTTCAAAATTTCTGATCCTATACCAAAGCCTAAAAGAAAGAAATACAGTTTAACTAGGTAAGTCATTTGAAGGCCATAGAGCTGTGACTTCTCTTTAAACTACCTTTGATTAACTCAACTGTACCTCTGTAATCACTCATAACGAAGAAGTCTTCAAGATACAGTAACTTGCCAATCCATGGATCATAGGTAAAATAGTACATGGCGAAACCAACAATGCTGTGTCCTGTAATAAGAGTATTCCATGAGATACAAAGAAGAAAAACAACCCATTCATGTTGTATTGGCAGAATCAGAAACCTATCATAGACTTTACGAAGATCTACATTCATGCATCATAGAAACATGTAGCTAGACTCCAGACTGTTTCCTCATGTTTATGCTAGTATAGTCTAGACCAATGATGAACATCCATGGTCTCAGACATGTAACTGCAAAAAAAAACCATACATTCAAAATAGCTAAAGTTGGGCTATACCAGTGGACTGGCTAGTCTGCAGTCTCAGGAAGTGAGAACACTTTCATTACTTGCCAGAGCAAAAGTACCATGGAGTTAAACTAAGCACACATATTATTCACATCCTAATGACAAACTGGTAGGTTGGCTTGGCAAAAGTTGGGTTTACACAGCAGTTTAGAAGAGGAAATACTTGTAGTTTACCAACGCTTGCTTCCTTAAGGTCAGAACATCAGGCCCACAGTACAATGTTTACTTTCAGAACTTGCTGTCCCATGAGTAAATTTTCAATTTACTTTCCCCAATCTTTAAGGCAGGAGAAATAGCAGTAACTAGAGACAAGTGTTATATAATATACTTCTAAAACCTAACTCATTTCTTATGTGTTCTGATTATCTGCTAGGGTAAGGAACAGGCACCAGAAGAAAACTGAAGCACCCACCCAAACAACTTCCCCTTTAAGCCATTTTCTGGTCAGTCAACAAGGGCCAGCAAAAAAAAAATACATAAATAAAAATTTTAAAAAAAATTAAAAATTGACTCCCTCATAAGGAGTGTCAATCTGATACCAAATGGAGGCAATGGTGGCAAGTTAGAAGCAATGATTGCAACTTAAACTTTCTAGCCATTTTCTATTTCTTTGCAAACAGACAGGAAGCAAATATAAGTTTTGATCTACCGTGTTTTAAGTGTGTGATAATAGGACCTTACCTCATTTATCATGATCATCTACTTTATTGTGTAAAGGATCTTTTAGTTACCTCCCCGCCCATCCATGTACACAGAAGGGCCATGTACATGGCGAAGCTAGAGACTGTAACCTGAAGATTGGGACAAATTAAAGAAAAAATGTGATTTAACACAATTACAAAAAAAAAAAAAAAGGTTAGGTTAGGGTCAAACAAAAACCATTTTATGAAACGGAATTACAACAAATGACATTATACCTAACTTTTCCGCGTTTCTACAGCACTCTGATACTTGCTTAAACAGCTCTCTTAACCCGCCCTATTATAAAGTACAGTACATACATTTTTTTCCTCAGTCATTTACATACCGGCTGGGTGTTATTTCCAGCCAGTTTCTCAGTAACTTTTCTGCCCGTGTTGTCACTAGTTACGGGTTTTGCACAGTAGACTCTATGCCTGTTCTCTCTGGTTTCTGAACAGGGAGAGGGGTTTACCTTCAGGAGTCCAGTGCTCTTTAGGCACTTCTGCAACCAGGCAGTGGTAGAAGGGGTGTTCTCCAAAGCCATCCTCTAGGAGATCTGTAAGATGAGTGAGGCAGAGGCAGTGTTGACCTTAGGAGGTGCCAGGAAACAGCTTTGTCCTCCCTGTGCCCCCTCCTCGCCTCCGCCCACCATGCCTTCGTTACCTTTCTCAGTTAAAATTACTTGATCTTCCATGTATTCGTATTTAGCCAGTTCCTGGGGACGATACATGTAAAAGAAAGGACAATGAAACTCCTGTCCAGCCTGGCCAGCTCACAGGAGGAAAAATGGGGCAGGCGGGGTTGGGTGGTGACAAAACCCTGCCTGGTGCCAAACTAAATGGCCTGACCCAGGCTGGAGTTGGCAGGCTAAGAAAAGGGAATTCACTGGCCGGGCAGAGTCTCAGAACTGAAGATGAAGACTCGCCCGGGAAACGGGGCCTCCTCCGTCCTAGGGAGAGCCCCGGCTTTTCCCTACCTTGATCAGTCGAAGGATGTCACTGCAGTCGGAAGCAGTGGCTGGACGGATCTTAAATTTAGCCATTTTCGTCTTTTGCTTTTTTTCCCTTTGCGCACCAGGCCCCTGTACTTGAACAGCAGGAGGAGGTGGTTCCTCATTCGTCTCCCCGGAGCGTCCTCTTCTCAGTCAGGCTGGCACCATGACCCGGCGAACCGCAGCTGAAGACAGAAAACTGGCAGACTTGCTCTGGGAAGCTGCGCAGCTAAGCAGTGGCAAGACCTTGCCTTTTAAATCTTCAGAATCCCCTCCCTGGGACCGTGAGACGCAGAGATCACAACCAGTAAGAATGCAAGACCACTGGAGCACCGCCTCCTTTTCCGGACTGCTCACTTCCCGGCTCTCTCGTGACTTGGATGGCGCAAACCCGGAGGGCGGGTCAGGGCGAGGTGCATAACTGTGTTTGCTAACCTCGCGTCCTCTAGCGGCATCTTATGGACCCTTCTCGAAAACCTGTCCCCTAGTAAACTTTGGAAACAGAAAATGAGGATTGCCTCGGTGACCCCGAAATTGCTAAGAAAAGCGTACTCAGGAAACTCGACTTTAGGGAGTGACGGAAAGATAAGGCCAGCTATTTTCAAAGTGTAGTCCAGAGGCATAATTTTCGTTTTCCCCGTTGCTTGTAATTTTCCACAGGCAGTTCATTGATATGTGGTGATGTCATCTTTTTTCATGACTAAAGGAATGTGTGTTTGCCTCTTTTTTGTTTTGTTTTTGAGACAGGGTTTCTCTATGAAGTCTTGGCTATCTTGGAACTCACTAGCCTAGAATTCACAGATCACATAGATCTGCCTGCCTCAGTCTCTCCACTGCTAGGATTAAAGGCCATATACCACCACGCCCTGCTCTTCTATTTTCTAAGGTCAGTTCTTAGGATTCCTCAATTTCTTTCCTTCTACTTCAGTAGTTCTCAACCTGTGGGTCACAATACTTTTGGGGTCCCATATCAGATATCCTGCATATTAGATATTTACGTTATGATTCATAGCAGTATAACAGTAGCAAAATTAGTAATGAAGGAGAAACGAAATAATTTTATAGCTGGGGTTCACCACAACATGAGGAAGTCTATTAAAGGGTGGCAGCATTAGGAAGGTTGAGAACCATTGTTGCAGTTACTAGATTTAATGTTTTTATTTATTTATTTACAGACAGGGTTTATCTCTGTAGTCTTGCCTGTCCTAGAATTCACTCTGTATATCAGGCTGGCCTCAAACTCAAAGATCTCCCTACCTCTGCCTTCCAAGTGCTGGGATTAAAGGCGTGTGTCACCACTGCCTGTGGACTTTCCTTCTGACTGAGAGATATGCTTTATAATTTCGTTTGAAGAAAGTTTGTTTTTTTTAATTTCCCAGGTTTTGCTTATTATGAATGTCATCTTGCATTTTTAAAAGATTTATTTCACTGCTTATAGATTTTGAGGTTTAGAAATTTTCTTTCAGCACACTGATAGCTGACCATTCCTGGTTTCCTTTGCTGTTGAATGTTCTTACTTGCTCCAGTCCATGTGCTTTTGTTTCCTTTAACTTTTTATTTTGAAGTAACTCTAAACATACTGAATATGTAATGAATCATTACTTCAATGATTGCAAGTATTTGTGCCTCTGATTTTTTGTTTTGTTTTGTTTATCTGTTTGTTTATTTTGTCTTGTTTTTTGAGACAGGGTTTCTCTGTGTAGCCTTGGCTGTCCTGGACTCGCTCTGTAGACCAGGCTGGCCTTGAACTCACAGGGATCCACCTGCCTCTGCCTTCTTGAGTCATGTGCCACCACACCTGGCTTATGCCTCTGTTTTATGTTTCTAGGCTTTTCAAAAATAAGATCCTTGAATTCACTAAATTTTGATGTCCAGAGATCAAAATGTTTGGGAACATTGGGTTTGCCTGTTCCTGCATCATACCCACTGGAATAAGTTAAGTATTTTCGAGTCCCTGGGGAATGTCCCCCCACCCCTTTTTATTTTTACTATGGACTTTCCTGAACAGACCCTGTTGAAGAGCCTGTTTCCAGTGCCTTGCCTTCCTTCCAGAGTCAATCAGAGAATGTTTTTTTGTAATGAGATAAAGCATCAGATCGTCTCCAGCATCTGGTCTGTACAATGAGGGGTTGGACTACTACTACATGACCATTCCTAACATTTAGTACGTGACTTAGCCTTTATTAACTAGTAATATCCTGTTTGTAGAAATGAAAGCAAAAAAAGTATTTTCTGTCACCCCTCCCACTCTCCCATGACTCAGTGCATTAGTGAGTCACTGTGAGAGCTTATGCAATGATTTTTTTCCAAAGAGCTTTAAAAATAACACCCAATTTACCCAAGTTACTGCCAGTGGTGTTTTTCTTGACAAAGAGGACCAGGATCTTCCCTCCTTTGTGTCGGTTTAGGATGCTAGAGCACATAGAGGAGTTTGTTACATATTTACTGATAGCGATACATTAGACTTCTATGACTCAACACCAAGAGTAACCCTGCCAGAGCAAAACTCAAGCCATTTTCTATTTAGGTTACTTAGTGTTTCAGAATTCTGATTGAACCTAGCATTTGGCAAAATTTTATTTGGTTAATGAGTCAACATTTCAACTTGTTGAATCCTTGTTGAGTATAAAAGGTCACCAAGTGTTTACAGCCAGCCCTACAAGTGTTCAGTCAGCTTTTAGAGATGTGTTTGAAGTTTGTTATAACAGATTCGAATCTTTATGAGAAAAGAAATTCATATCACAGAGATTGACAAAGAGAGAGAGTGGAGGGAAGAACAAAGCCAGAGTAGTTTTTGTTCTTTGTCTCATTTCAAGGTTTCACAGAGTTCAATGTCCCAAAGATTTTTGTGATTTTCCATGTAGATCATGCCACCAGAAGTCAGTTATTTGAAAACAGGTTGTCTTATGCCATCTCTTTTGTATTTTCTATCTGTTAGATGACATAGAAAGTCATCACACACTCAGTTGCTTAAAACAACACATATTTATTGTTGCAGAATGCTTAAGACAGGAGTCCAAACATGGCTGCACTGAATTCTTTGTTACTTGTATCAGTCAGGCTGCATTGTTCCATGGAACAAGTCCATGTTCATGCCACTTACTGACCTTGAGAGTACTCCTATCTCTCTGTCTCTATGTCTGTGTCTCTGTGTGTCTGTCTCTCTCTCCCTGTGCTGTGTGTGTGTGTGTGTGTGTGTGAATGTGAGCACAGGTGCCTGAGAAACCCAGAAATGGGCATTAGATACCCTAGAGCATTTTTTCTCAACTCATGGGTCTCAATCCCTTTGAGCGTATCATTACAATTCGTTAACAGTAGTAAAATTACAGTTATAAAGTAGCAGTGAAATAACTTTGTGGTTGGGGATCACCGCAATGTTAGGAACTGTGTTGACGTGTCATAGTATTAGGGAGGTTGGGAACACTGTTCTGGAGCTAGAGTTACAGGTGGTTGTGACCTGCCTGATTTGGGTGCTGGAACCAGAACTCAGGTTTTCTGCAAGAGCAGCAAGTACTGTTTATTAACTTACTGGTTCATCTTTCCATACATGGCAATATTAATTTGTTGATTTCTGTTCTTGTCTTTTTGATGGCTATTAGATGGAGGCTGCCCTAAGCTCTTCCAGGCTGTGTAGAGTTTCTGGAGAGTGCCTGTATTTCCTTGCCGTGTGGTCTTACCTAACATGGTCATTTATAAACCCACAAAGTCTCTTGAGTAGCTAACAAGACAGTTAAAATATTTATTGGAGTACAAACACCTTACATAAAATTTGCAATCTTAAACTTTTGGAGTTTAGGATTGTTTTGAGACAAGGTCTGTGACTTCAAACTCAGAGTCCTCCTGCCTCAGCCTCCCAAGTGCTGGAGTTAAAGTTGTTAAACACTGCACTGACCAGCCTTCCCTTAGTTACTCTAAGTTTCTAATAACAAGTGAAACATTTCAGAACTCTCTCATCTTGCAAAACTTAAACTCATTACCTTTCCACCCAGTTCCTGCTAGCCACATTCTACTTTTCATTTCCAAGTGTTTGAATTACTTCAAATAAATTATGTAAGTAGAATCACACAGAATTGTCTTCTGTTTGTTTGTTTGGCAACTGGCTTCATCCCTATTTTAACACAGGACAAGATTACCTTCCTTTAAAACTGAGTAATATTCCTTCCTGTATCTTCCTGCCTCCTAACTTGGCTTTAAATTATTCTTGATTTTTTTTAAACCAAGAAGTGAGATTGTTCCATCATATAGTAGTTCAATTTTTAACATTTTTTTTTGAGGATTTACCACTGTTTTCCATAGTGGCTGCACAATGTTTATTCCCATCAATTGTATACAAAGGTTTCAATCTCTCCACATTCTGCACTACCACATACTATTTTCTGAGTGTTTCCTTTTGGATAGGGGCTGTCTACAGGTATTGGCATGCAAATATTTTCTACTGCACACAGTGCCTTTTCATTCTTGAGTGGTTTCTGTTCCTTGAAGTTTTGTAGTTTGATGTATTGCTCTCTCTCTCTTTTTTGCTTTTATCTGACACATTAGAGACATACATAATGTGCCATAATTGTGAGAATGGCATCTTATTACCTATACCACACTGTACTAGTTAGAAGCAAGTTACATGTCCAAGCCACATGAAGGAAAGCGGAGCATACAAAGGCATGAGTACCAGAAAGCAGAGTCACAAAGTCCACTGCTGAATCTACTGAGGCATGTTTTGAAAGGGCAGTAAAAGATTCATACTTAGTTAACTTACAGCACGTACTTAACCAGTTCTATCAGTATGCTTTGAATATGATTTACATCTACCATCTGTTAACGCTATTAGAAAGATAGAAACAGGGCAGGGGATGTAGCTCATTAGTAGAACACTTGCCTTGCAAGTGTGAAGCTGTAGTCCAGGTCAGAGGCTAGAGAAATGGTTTAGGCACTAAAGTTTTTGCCTCACAAACATGAATACCGGAATTTGATCCTCAGCACATATGTAAAAAAAAAAATTCACAGATGGCATTAACCTGTAATCTCAGTGCTGAAGACACAGGAAAGTTCTCCAGCTTGTTAGCCAGTTAGTCTAGCCCAATCAGTGAGCTCCAGATGCAATGAGAGTCACTGACTGAAAACATAAGTTGGAGAGTGAGAGAGGAAGACATGTGACATCAACTTTTGCTGCAACCATCCCCCCCCCAACACACATGCGCATACCTTACAAGCATGAGGTGAAGGTTGATGCAGCCCCTTCAGGTAAATAGTTAGCCATATAAACAGAGGGAGAGATATCACATAGACATAGAAATACACTTGCATTTATTCCACAATGTAAGACAGTCAACCTGTCACGTTGTTTGAAATTCCATCTTTTCAAAATGTGAGCTAAATGGGTACTTTTTCTTTATATAGTACCCTGCCTCCAGTATATCATTAGCAGAATTTCTATTTTCTAGAAACTTATGGTTCAATAATTGAAGCTCTTTACCATTCTAGTTGTGGTGAAAAGAGATTCAGCATCCCCCCCAGATGAAAACAACAGGTACTATTAGAACTATGGCTCAGGACTGTTTTTAACCCAGCCAGTGTGACTTATCTCCAGTCTGATGATGCCTCCTAATGTGATGTCCTAAGGGGAGATTATTGCTCATCCATAAACTCAATAGATCAAGGCATTAACTCCTCATAAATATGTAAGAGATCTGAAAAGTGCAATCAACCACTTTAGACCTCCTAAAAAATATCAGCACTTTGAATCTACGTATGGAAGTTACCCAATAAGAAGATCATAGAAAATAATTGCCTGTTAGTACTCAAAGTATAAGACACCCCCACTTTTCCCTGTGGCCCCTGGGTATATGTAACAGATTTCAAAGTTCAGAATACAGCTTGCCAGTCTTTGTACCATTTGCAAACTGGCAATTAAATCTTAAGAGAGAATTCAAGAAAGTAGAGGATACTTCAAAGAGGGAAATGAAAGAGAGTAAACTCCACCCAAGCCTCCTTATTTTTCTCTAAGCAACAAGGAGCGGCCTTATATTTTGCCTCATTGTATGTGATGTTTGGCAGAGTCTGCTGGCCAGCACAAAGGTTATTACCTGAGAACTCATTCTGGAAATGTAGTACTTGGGAGTGAATCATTTCTCATGGAAGAATGATAGAGTTATGAGTAGCAGGCAAAAAGATGAAAGGGGAACCATGACCTTAAAACGAACAAAACTGGAACACATTTAAACATCTCCTTCAAAAAAATTGTTATAGTTAGATGCTGCAGCAATAGAAGAAATATGTAAATGCAGCATATTTCATTCATTTATTTGTCCATTTGTTCATTCATTCATTCATTCATTCATTCATTCATTCATTCATTCATTCATTCATTTGTAGTACTGAGATCAAACCCAATCCTCTTGCCTGCTAGAGCAGTGCTCTACTATTGAGATACAGGCATATCCAGAAAATAAAACTTCATATTTCTTGCCATGAGTGACATGCATTGCTTGTCAACGTACAGATGTGATTTTGCCATTTTTTTTACATGTATCCCTTCCCTTTCTTCTCTCCAAACCCTCCCATATACCCTTACCCACTCTTTTTCAAATTTAT
Source organism: Pachyuromys duprasi (assembly GCA_028658305.1). Classification (NCBI taxonomy): domain Eukaryota; kingdom Metazoa; phylum Chordata; class Mammalia; order Rodentia; family Muridae; genus Pachyuromys; species Pachyuromys duprasi. Next base: position 3,029,752 of record CM053742.1, read on the forward strand.
GGCCTCTTTTTTACATTAATTGATATTCAGTGCACACACACACACATACACACAAATTGCTCAGTCTGTATAATGTTACTTGTATGCATATTTTCCGGGCTGAACTTTTAGTGTTGGATTAACCAGTTGATGTGTCCTTCCCTGGGAAAGACTATTTCTCCTGCTCTTGGCATTCCATAATGGAATTCTTTGTGTAGGGTTGAGGCCTTGTAGGCTTTTCCCCATCTACTTTGGCATAACTGTTGGTATTGTCCTTGTTCAGCTCATATTTTGACAGTCACATTGGTGAGACCTTATAGGTATAGCGTCTGTCATTACTAGAAGACAAAATCTCACAGCAAAGTTCCTGAACATCTGGCTCTTAAAACCTTTCCACCTCCTCCTCCGAAGTGTTCCATTAGATTTAGGTTCATCAATCTTTTGTAGATTTATCAATTGGGGCTATGTTCCACACCTCTGTGTTTAGCTTGGTTGTTTTCTGTAGTGGTCTCCCTTTGTTGCGAAGAGAAGTTTCGTTACTGAGGGGTGCAATAGTTTGAATAAGAATGGCCTCCATAGATTAACATACTTGAATGTTTGGTTTCGCTCTTGGTTTTTGATAAATTTCCGTTTTGATTTCTGTCTTGACCCATTTTTTTCACTCAGTAGTGAGTTGTTCAGTTTCCATGAGTTTGTAAACTTTCTCTTGTTTCTATTGTTGATTAATGTCCAGTTTTAATCCATACTGTTCAGACAGGGTATGGAGTGTAATTTCAGTTTTTTTGAATGTGTTGAGACTTGCTTTGTGTGCAAGTATGTGGTCAGCTTTGAAGAAAATTTCATGGCCTGTTGAGAAGACGGTATATTCTTTTGTGTTTGGGTGAAATATTCTGTTAGGTCTATTTGGTTTATAACATTAAGTAGCTCCAACATTTCTCTGTTTAATTGTTCTCTACATGACTTGTCTAAGAATTGCAATATCCTCTTGTGGATTTTTCTTTTGATGAGTATATGCTTTCTCTGGTTAGTTTTGGTTTAAAATTTATTTTGTCAGATATTAAAATGGTTACAACAGCTTGCTTCTTGGTCCCATTTGCATGGAATATCTTCTTCCAATTTTTACCCTGAGATGATCTCTATCCTTCATGGTGATAAGTGTTTTTCTAGGTGCAGCAGAAATATGGATCCTGTTTTCTAATCCAATGTGTTAGTCTGCATATTTTGTTACGGAATTAAGGTCATTGATACTGGGAGTTATCAGTGGGCAGTGTTTACTGATTCCTGATATTTTTTTGTTATGATGTAGGCTTTTTCTCCGTTCTTTTGATTTGCTGGTCTAGGTTTATTTATTCTTGGGATTATTTGGGGGTGGGGGTTAACTTTTTCAGGTTAAATTTTACTTCTAGCACCTTCTGTATGGCTGGGTTTGTGGATAGGTACTACTTAAATTTAGGTTTTATGTCTTATATTTCCCTCTATGTTATTGAAATCTATGTTAGCATAGATTTCATAGTCTGTGTTGGCATCTGTGGTCTCTTAGAATTTGTAGAGCATTTGTCCAGACCCTTCTGGTTTATTCAGTCTCCATTGAAATATCAAGTATTATTCTACTAGGTCGTCCTTTATATGTGACCTGGTCTTTACCCATGTAGTTTTTAATATCTTTATTGTTCCATACATTTCGTGTTTTATTATAATATATTTGATTATTCTGATTCTATTCACTTGGTGTTACCTTTACAGGTACCACCTTCTTTAGGATGGGGACATTTTTCTACTATGATTTTGTTAAAAATATTTTCTATGCTTTGGCTGATTTTCATTTCTTTATTCAATTTCTATTATTCATAGATGTGGTCTTTTTATAGTATTCCAGATGGCCAGAATGCTTTTTGCCTGGATTTCTATATATTTAACATTTTGATTGAGGTATCCATTCTTCTGCCTTGCCTTCAACATTTAAGATTCTCTCTTCCATGTCATCTCATACGTTGTTGACACTTATTTCTGAGGTTTTTGTTTGACTTTCTGAAGTTTTATTTTCAATTTTTTTCCCAGTTTGTGTTTTCGTTAGTGATTCTACTTCTACTTTCATGTCTTAAACAGTTTTCATTATTTCCTTCCACTTTTTCCTTTGTGTTTTCACAGACTTCTTTGAGGGAATTATTCATATTCTCTTAAGGTCCTTGAACACTATCAAAATTGTTATTTTGAAATCCTTGTCTTTAGCTATATTGCTTCAGCAATATTAAATCTCTCTGGAACCTTGATAGTAGGTTTATTGGGTGGAAACACAGTGTCTTGGCAGTTTTGCACTAGTGTCTGTGTATCTGCAATTATGATGGTTGAGGTGATGCTAGCTGTTGATATCTAGTTTTGTCTTTTGTTGTAGGAGTGTTTCACTCCTTCGTTTCTGCTGTCATCCCTGGATCTTAGGAAAGTGTGGTGGCTGTGGGTTCTCTGGAAGAGAGTGTTTCTGTACATCAATGGGTAGCAGAGAGGAATAGAGATGTAATAGGAAAAAAATTCTGAGAAGGGCTGTGGAAAAGAGCTAGTGGGATCCTGTGCATACCAAGAAATGAGTCTCTAAGTAGTTAAGAAGTGTGACGTGACAGAAGGAGGTGCTCTTTCAAGTTGCCTGCAGTAGGACAAAGATCTCTTCCAAGAGTTGGAATCTCTAGTGAATGGAGCTGAGGTGGGAAGTAGATCACCTTCAAGCACACTGCTGCAAAGTTGGGGGTGACACTGGAAGGATAGTGACAATCACTGACCTGAGTTTCAGCCAGGTGTGACCACTGGAAATCCCAGGTAGAAAGTCTTTCTAGGTATCAGCTGCTGACACAAAGGAATAGGGATAGGCTAAAAGGGAGGATTAAGAGGGTCCTCAAGAAAAAGATAAAATCTGTGTCTGTACCAAGACCTGGTGACATCCCCAAGACTCTCTGTTATAGCTTTAAATACACTTTCTTTGCTATGTATTTTTAGTGCTTTAAGTATGATATACTTTGGACATTTTCTTTTCTGGTCTTGAGTATTTGTTTTTCTGTTTCTTGATTTCATCTGTATGAGTGTGTCTTTCCTTGCTTAGGGGAAATTTTGTTTTATGATTGTGGTGATTTTGAATAAGAATGGTGTTCATGCTAATATCCAGCTTATAAAAAATTCGAGAAGTTAAAAGCAACAAACGTAGAAAAATGCAAAGAAATCCATATTTATCATCCTGCACAAAACTGAAGTCCAGTGGATAAAAGATCTCAACATAAAACCAGATGCACTAAATCAGTAAGAAGAAAAAGTGGGGGAGCTGGAGAGGTGGCTCAGGGTTTAAGAGCACTGGCTGTTCTTCCAAAGATCCTGAGTACAATTCCCAGCAAACAAATGGTGGCTCACAACATCTATAATGAGATCTGGCGCCCTCTTCTGGCCTGAAGGCACACATGCAGGCAGAATGTTGTATAAATAAATACAATTTTTTTTTTAAGTGGGGAAGGGCCTAGTTCATTGGCACAGGAGACAACTTCCTGATCAGAACACCAACACAGGCTCTAAGATCAACAATCAATGAATAAGACATCAAGAAACTGAAAATCTTCTATAAAGCAAAAGACATTGTCGTCAGAACAAAATGACAGCATACAGACTGGGAAAGGATCTTCTCCAACCCTATATCTGACAGAGGGCTAATATGCAGAATATATAAAGAACTCAAGAAGATAAAAAGCAACAAATCAAGTAATCCAATTGAAAAATGGGGAACAGAGCTAAACAGAGAGTTCTCAACAAAGGAATATCGAATGGCAAAGAAACACTTAGAGAAATGCTCAACAGCCTTAGTCATCAGAGAAATGCAAATCAAGTAGACCCTAAGATTTCACCTTACACCCATACGAATGGCTAAGATCAAAAACTCAAATGACAATACATGCTGGAGCGGTTGTGGAGAAAGGGGAACCCGCCTCCATTGCTGGTGGGAATGTAAACTTATACAGCCACTTTGAAAATCAATCTAGCACTTTCTCAGACAATTAGGAATTGTCTACCTCAAGATCCAGCTATACTACTCCAAGGCATATATCCAAAATATGCTCAAGTATACAATGAGGACATTTGCTCAACCACGTTCATGGCAGCTTTATTCGTAATAGCCAGAATCTGGAAACAACCTAGATGTCCATCAATTAGGGAATGGATATAGAAATTGCAGTACATTTACACAATGGAATACTACTCAGCAATTAAAAACAAGGCAATCATGAAATTTGCAGGCAAATGGTGGGACCTAGAAAAGATCATCCTGAGTGAGGTATCCCAAAAGCAGAAAGACACACATGGTATATACTCACTTATAAGTGGATATTAGACATATTATAGGATAAATATACTAAAATCTGTACACCTAAAGTAGCTAAGAAGGAGGACCCTGGGTAAGATGATCAATCCTCAGTAAGAAAGGCAAACGGGCTGAACATCAGAAGAGGGAGAAAACTAGAACAGGACAGGTGCCTACCACAGACTCTGAAAGACTCAACCCAGCAAGGTATCAAAGCAAATGCTGAGAATCATAGCCAAACTTTGGGCAGAGTGCAGGGAATCTTATGAAAGAAAGGGAGATAAAAGACCTGGAGGGGACAGATCTCCACAAGAAGAGCAACAGAACCAAAAAATCTGGGCACAGGGTTCTTCTCAGAGACTGATACTCCAACCAAGGACCATGCACAGACATAACCCATGGCAGCTCAGTGTCCAAGTGGCTTCCCTAGTAAGAGGAACAGGGGCTGTCTCTGATGTGAACTCAGTAGCTGCCTCTTTGATCACCTCCCCCTGAGGGGGGAACAGCCTTACCAGTCCACAGAGGAGGACAATGCAACCAGTCCTGATGAGACCTGATAGACTCGAGTCAGATGGAAGAGGAGGAGAACCTCCCCTATCAGTGGACTTCGGGAGGGGCATGGTAGAAGAGGGAGGGAGGGTGAGATTGGGAGGGATGAGGGAGATGGCTACAGCTGGGATACAAAGTGAATAAATTGTAATTATTAAAAAATTAAATTTTTAAAAACAGGAAGAATGGCCCTCATAAGCTCATATACTTGAATGTTTCATCACCAGGGAGTGGCAGTTTTTGAAAGGATTAGAGGGAATAGAAAGTTTCACCTTGCTGGAGGAAGTATGTCACTGGGGGTAGGTTTTCAAAAGCTTAAGCCAGGCCCAGTCTTCTCTCTCTCTCTCTCTCTCTCTCTCTCTCTCTCTCTCTCTCTCTCTCTCTCCCTCCCTCCCCCCAAGTCTGTCCATCCCTCCCTCTCCCATCCTCCCTCACTCCCTCTCTGCCTGCATATTAGGATGTAGTTCTCAGCTTGCATCCTGTGCTACATAGGCCACCATGCTCCCTGTCATGACTATAAGACTTGCCTTGGTCATGATGACTATTCACAGCAACTGAACAGTGATTAAGATAATGATCTTCTGAACCTAGCCTATCAGGTCTCATCTGGAGGAGGACCTCTCTTATCAGTGGACTAATTGAGGGGCATAGGGGGAGAAGATGGAGAGAGGGTGGGATTGGGAGGAGACAAGGGAGGGGTCCGCAGCCAGGATACTAAGTGAATAAATTGTAATAAATTTAAAAATAAATTGACTTTCACTTAACAAAGAAAAAAAAGATAATGATCTTCAGCTGGGTAGTGCTGGTGCACACCTTTAATCACAGTACTTCTGGAAGCAGAGGAAGGAAGATCACTGTGAGTTTGAGGCTAGCGTGATCTACAAATTGAGTCCAGGACAGCCAAGGCTACACAGAGAAACCATTTGGGGGGGGAGGGGAGAATGATCTTGTTGAAGATATGATCTATGCCACTGATTTGGGATTCTACTCTCTCATCTATGCCTATAATTAGAAGGTTTTGTCTTCTCATGGTGTCTCAAGTTTCTTATGTGGTCCTTTCTTGTAGTTTTAATTTTTTTCAATTTTTTTCCTTGCTTATTTGGTCTCAGTTCTCTACTTTATCTTCTCTTGATTGATTCATTTTATTTGTGAGGCTTTCCTTTGAGTTTTCTAGTTGAGTTATTGGATTTTTCAATTCCAATTTCAGTTCAGCTTAAGTCCTCTTCAGTGTTCCCAAGTCTTGGATTCTCTTTATCATTTCTACTATACTTGTGTTTATAGAGGAGGATGTAGTACTAGGCATAGGGTGGGGTGGTAGAGTTTACCTTCTTTTTGATTTTTGATGCAAGATCTTTTTAACCAGGTTGGCTTCAAACTGTGGCAGCCTGTCTCCCAACTACCAGGATTACAGGCATGGTCCATTATGTCACTTTAATTCCAATTTCAATACATTGTTCCCTTTTTTCACATTTGTCTGACTTCTCATTTAATTTTATTAGACTAAAAGATATGGAATTCAGTGGTGAGAGAGACACACTGCCACTTGTTGTTGATGCCTTCCATCCTGTGACATGACCACCTTGTTGGCAGTTATTTCTTATAACCTCCATCTGGTCTCTAGAGGCTATGGGAACTGCCCACACTGGATTCATGGACTGGGTTTATCCTGTGTCCCCAGCAGAAGGTGTCATGAGGAACTTGCTGTGCTTTTGGTCCATGTTATATAGGACTCCAAGCTGCTGAGAATCACTACAACTAATTATTCCTTAAAAGGTAGTGCACAATTTTCTGGCCAATGTATCAGTTATATGATCATTAATATTGGCTGTTAAACTGACAGCATCTAGACTCTCCAAAGAAATGAGGTTTTGGGAAAGCCTGTATAGGATGAGCTGGTTTTGGCTAACTGGGGTGAGAATGCCCACCCCAAATATAGACAGTACCATTCTGTGAACTGGGGTCTTCACTGCAAAAAAAAGGAGAAGACTAGCTGACAATAAGTATTCATTGTGCTCCTCTTTCTGATACCAAATGCAACATGACTAGCCAAGTCAAGCTCATTCTACCACACCTTCCCCTATATGATATACTAGACCACCAAACTGTTAGCCAAAGTAAATCCTTCCTTCTTTCCTTCCTTCCTCCTTTCCTTTCTTTCTTCCTTCCTAAGATTGCTTTTGTTAGTTATGTGATTGTAGCAAGCAGTGAAATAAGTAATTAATACATGCTGGCATTATATTCGGAGTATTGGTGGAGGTGAAATGTCCATAAGATGATTGTGAGCCTGGGATGGAACCCCTACTCCAACACTATAAAAATATCCATGATAACTCATTCTATACCTACCATATAGAGGCTTTCTGTGGAGAACTCCTCAAGTTGGTTATTGTTAGCCACCTCTGACCAGAAAAAAAAGTTTGATTTTTTTAGAGTTACTTATTTCAGTAATTCAATTTGATATTGAAGAAGCTGTGAAATGATACAAGTTACCAGAATGTATGAAATTTAACACAGCAATTTTTCTGAGTATGGTGGTACATGTCTTTGACCCAGCTTCTCAGAATGATAAGGCAAGAGAAACACAAGTTCAAGGCCTACCTGAATAATTTAGTGAGACCTTGCTCCAAATAAAATATAAAGGAGTGTGTAGACATATGTCTGTGGTAGAGCATATGCTTAGCATGTGAATGTCTCTCAATTCAACCCTACTACTACAAAAGCAAAAAAGAAAAAGACAATTTCCTCCTTTTCCTTTAAAATGTATTATTGTTATTATTATCATCGTTATTATTTCTGTATGTGTATGCACAGAGGTGCACACCATGGCACATGTGGAGCTTAGAGTACAGTTTTTGTGTGTCAGTTGCCTCTCTCTACCATGCAAGTCCTGAGAATTGAACTCAGGTCCTTAGGTTTATGTGGCAAGTGCTTTTAGCCATTGAGCCAGCTTGTTGGCCTTCTTTCAGGTTTCTAAAGGCAAAATTATGAGTGGTCATTGATTAAAAAAAATACCAAGTTACTCATGCACCTGTCTCTAGTATTGTCCTATTCCTATTTTGCACTCATATAAATCCCCAATTTATGCTGGGGATGTAGCTCCATTGTTGAGTGCTTGTCTAATGTGTGTAAAGCTCTGGGTATCATCTCCAGCACTGAGGAAAAAAAAATTGTATGTATATGTTGATTAAAACGAAGCACCAGAAAGACATTAAGTGTCTTACAATGGAAATAAAATACGTATTTGTTTAAGTTTATAGTCACCAATTTGAGGTGTGAACTATCTCTTCAAGTAAAATGTCAGCATATATGTAAACCTACAACATATGCTATTAAACAGAAGCATATAAAAATAAGTGCACTATTTAGACGGCTTACGTTTGTTTGTTATACGTCTAAGAAAAAATTCCAAACTGTCTTTGACGTTTTATGCATTGATAGATTATGACAAACATGAAGACTTCTGTAAATTTTACTGCAGTCATTTCCTTCATGAGGTCATCTATGCCTCTGTGTTTGTAAAGCTGTCTCGGCTCTAAGTTTCCTAGATTTCCTCTATCAAACATTCTGACATTTAAGATATCAGAACAATTGTTTTATAGGAAAAATATTTGATTCTATACAGAGAAAGAGATCATACATTCACATTTTACAGCTTCAGAAAAACTACGAAGTGAATTGTCTGTCTAAATAAGGGTAATCATCTACGGCCATACCACCCTGAACGCTCCCAATCTTGTCTAAATAAGGGTAATTTACATAAATAATATTTGGATGTATAAGGGTTGGTTCCCCCCCCCCCCAAGCCTAGCAGTTGATGACGAGAAGGAGGTCAAAACCAGATCACCTGCATGTCTGTGTTGTTTCTTCCAGTGTTTCCAGTTGTCTGTGGTAGAGATTTCTGTCATCACACAATTATTCTTGCATCTAAATTCCTCATCATCTCCCTAAGGAAAACTGAAGCCCAAAGATGGTAAAGTACTATTTTATGGTCACACAGCTAGACAGTGGCAAAGTCAGAAATACAGCTAGTCTCCTGACATTTACTTAATTGATCTTTTATTACACTATTGTGCAGTTTTAGCCCCCATCTACCTCCTTGCAAAAATGGTAAGCCTAAAAAGAGATATTATATCAAATACTTTATTGAGCTAGATCTTACATGAAAACCAAACAATTAACACATTTGTTCTATGTCACAAATTAAGTTCTTCTAGTATATGTCTGGTTTTGTTATGATTATTTTTGGGGTGCTGTGAAATTGAAGGATGACCTCGTGTGTACCAAAGATCAAAACCTCAGCTCTGTACATGTCTTCTATTCTTTTCTTTTCTGTATGTATGTATGTAGCTGAGATGGGGTGCAGTTATGCAGTACAGACAGGCCTTTAACTTGAGATTCCCACTTCAGCCTCCCCAAAGCTGATGTTTTATGCCTGTACCATTATGTCCTACATGTGAGCCTTTAAAAAATTACAACAGAGAATATGGTTGACAACTTCTATCTCCACAATTTCATCTTCCTAAGTCTTCTGCTGCTGCTGCTCTACCTCGCTCTCACCAACCATAACTCCCCAAAATGAAACTGCTAAGTAGAATTCTGCAGTATAAATCAATGATATCTATAGACGAGGCTGAACAGACGGACAATACTAGTAGGACCTGGCTATTTGAAAAGGCTGAAGGAAGCTGCTCTTATCCATAAGTGTCACACGTTGGCTTCAAATTCACCATCCGTCTTCCTCTGTCTCCCAAGTGTTGTGATTGTGGGAGTGTAAGCCAGCTACCTTTGCTTTTTCTCTAAACTTTCTCTAAAAATATTTTCAAGTGTGATCTACAGTTGAAGGTTGATTATGTTATAGATGAGTTCTGATTCTAAAGTCACATAGGGTTGTAAATAATTTATCCTAGGTGATAATGTTCTTGATTGGACCTTGTTCAGATAATGTCTAATAAAATGTTTCAAGCAAAGGGCAATGGTACTGATTATGTGATCTGTGTGATAATTTCTGATTGTACACCCTTTAGGACAGACCTCAGTGGATAGAACAAATCAAAATAAGAATCATTGCATGTTTATTATTCTCGAGTGTGGTAGTTTGAATGTAATTGGCTCCCTTATATAAGCCCATAGTGAGTGGTATTATTAGGAGGTGTGGCTTTGCTGGAGGAAGTGTACCACTATAGCGGCAGGATTTGAAGTCTCCTATGCTAAAGCTATACCCGGTGTGGCACATAATCTCTTTCTGCTGCCTGTGGATCTTAACTCCTCTAGTACCATGTCTGCCTACATCCTACGACGCTTCCTACCATAATGATAATGGCCTAAAACTCTGAAACTTTAAGCCAGCCCTTTTACCATCATCTTTGTATCCATTCAAAGTAATGAAACTCTAAACAGAACACTGAGGAAGTCCAATATGTCACAAAAATGGCAACGATTATGACAATGAGAAAACAAGAAATAGTAATGTGTGACATGAAAGGACAAGGAGAGACTATTTGTGTAAAGAAAAGGAACCATCAAGAAAGGGGAGAGGTATAGGTCAAGGCAGTAGGAGGAAAATAACAAGCAAGTGTAATGACATATGTTATGAAAATATCACATGGAAACCCATTATACTGCATGCAAATTACAAAAAAATTGAAATAAAAGAATGATCTGGTGTAAGTCTAAGATAAAACAGGTTATGAAATAACTCCTAAACCAGTTGGGCCATTGACAACTATTCCTCCTAATACAAAATAGATATAATTATTATGCCAATCCTTATGCCTTAGCAAGGAAGGAAAAGACAGAGGATTCCTACTATGTTCTAAGCATTCTACAACTTTGTATCATTTAATATTCATAAAAATTTGAAAGAGGAATGCATAACTGTGAACTCCATGTTACATATATATATAATGGAATTTAGGAACCAAAAATCACAGTCACTGGCAGCACTTAGATCTGTATCAAAGTTTGCTTGACCTCAAAACTGTCCGCTCCTTCAGCCGTGCCAGTACACTTAGGTCCGCTGGGTAAAGCATACTTCTTGCGTCCAGGCTGGTGTCACTTGCTTAAGGAGAGAAGACCCACACTTCCACAGGATAAAGAGTGTGTATGTGCCTTCTATCAAGAACATAAATTAAGGGCTATGGACCATTTTTATAGTGTCAGGAAAGTTCTGTCCTTAGAATGATGGAGAATGTGTTTAAAAGCCAATGATATGGAATATGTGAATTCATTAAATATTTTTCCTTTCTCTCTCTTACTGATTTTTTTCAGGTCTACCAGATTTTAGCTTGGGATAGGATTTAAGCAGTTATAATGTTGGAATAGGAGCAGGATAGCATAACAAATTCCCAAAATTTCTTTCAAACCTAGTCTCTGATGTTATCTATGGTTAAAAATAAAAAAAGTACTCATAAAGTTGTCAAAGGTGGTTCAGTAGTCAAAAATATTTTTAATTATGTATAGGGGTGTGTGTATGTGTGTGTGTGTGTGTGTGTGTGCGCGTGCACGCGTGTGTGTAAGTGCCTGAGGACCCCTAACTGTCATATTCCATGGAGCTGGAGTTACACATGGCTATGAGCTGCCTGATGGGGCTGTTAAGAAACAAACTCTGGTCTTGTGGAAGTGCACTTAACTGCTGAGCCATCTTTCCAGCCTCCTCATTTACTTTTATTAGTATATATTACTGTAACACAATCCACAGTTCCATTGTCATTGAGGATGATAAATCATCCCAAAATCCCAAAGAGTAGCTGGAGGTGGAGCTTCACCATAGGGAATCCCATACATCCACTTTCATTTTGTTCTCTGTATCCTACTTTGTGTCTCAGAGGGTAAAGGTGTTTACTACCAAACTTGATGATCTGAATTTGGTCATTGATATCCAGTTGGTAGAAAGAGAGAACTAGCTGCTACTGAAAGTTATCATCTGACTTCCACATACATTGCTCATGTGTGCCCATAGGCATCACACACAACAGAAGTGAAAGATTACACTTGTTATTGGTAAGAAATGACCAAAAGAACCTCCTAAATCATCATGTGATTCTGAGGTAATTACAATGAGATGAATTAGAAGTAAATAAGCGGGGCTGGAGAGATGGCTCAGAGGTTAAGAGCATTGGCTGCTCTTCCAGAGGTCCTGAGTTCAATTCCCAGCAACCACATGGTGGTTCACAACCATCTAAAATAAAATCTGGTGCCCTCTTCTAGCATGCAGGTATATATGCAAACACAAATTGTATACATAATAAAAAAAATAAATCTTTAAAAAAAAAGTAAATAAGCATGATGATTAGGCATTTGCAGAAGAAAATCTAATGATATAAGGCAGTTCTGATGACTCAAACTAGGAAATCAAATAAGTTCTGTTTAGCTGTTTCTAAAAGATAAAAACTATATTTAGAACTGTCTACAGTTTTGTGCAATGTGCAAAGAACTGAAACGGGTAACAGTTTGGGGGAGGAAAGTCCTAAAATACTGTACTGTTACCATTAGGAAGGCTGTGTAGTTTTTGTAATAGAACTGGAACTGAGTAAAATTAGAACACTGCCTGAAAGCAAGACTTAAAAATCAACACTTTTAAATTCTTTTTAAAAAATCATCATACAAGGTATTAGATATTGTACCATTTTAAATTGTTTTGAGACAAATTTTCACTATGTAGCTCAGGATGGCTTGGAACTCTTTTTCCTCTTGGGTCAGCTTTCCAAGTGCTGGGTTTCCAAGCATGTACCACCACACCATTTAACATCTGTAAATTGTTTTCAGTGTTGGGGATTCAAGTATTCTAAACCTGAGCTACATTACCTCTATTTTGATGGTTATTACTGATTATCAGCCTGATCATACTAAGGAGATCCTGGGTGATTAGCTTACCTTAAGATGTGTCTATTAGCCAGAGAGATGGCTCAGTGGTTAAGAGCACTGGCTGCTCTTCCAGAGATCCTGAGTTCAATCCCAGCAACCACATGGTGGCTCACAACCTATAATGAGATCTAGTGTCCTCTTCTGGCAAGCAGGCAGAACATTGTACACATAATAAATAAATAAATCTTTTTTAAAAACCAACCAAACAAGATGCATCTATTAAAGTATTTCCAGAGGTTAGCAGACCTTGAAGGTTTGACCTAATGAATCATTTAATGCATCCATGGATTAAAAATTCAAATGAGATATTGTGAAATGGTGAAACTGTGGAAAAGGAGGCCTGACTGGAAGGAGCAGATGCCTGGTAGGGAGTGTATCATTGAGTGAGTGCTATACCTTTGTCTTTCTCCCTTCTTGCTACTGATGACTGTCTTGAATTAAACACTTCTATTTCATTATTCCCTGTATGCCAAAATGGACAAAACTATGAGCAAAATAAATCTTTCCTCATTTGAAATTATCCAGTCATAGCAACAAAAAAAAAGATAACTAACACACATGCTTAGCATGCTCTATATTACTTTAGTACACTCCCAGACCAAAGCTCTTTTTCTATGCTGGGAAGTAATATTTGTCCTGAAATGCCTCCAGAATCTTCTCTTTATCTATTACTGTATAGTGCCAGATAACATGGCTATGTATGGCTGCAAGGGAGACAGGGAAAGTGAGTATCTGGCAATGATAACAAGAGATGTGGTGTATCCTGGTTTCATTTTTGTTGCAATGATAAAATACCCTGACATGATGCAACTTAGGGGAGAAACGATTTATTTTAGCTTACAATTCCAGGTTATTGTCCATCATCTCAGAGAAGTCAAGAAAATAGGAATTTAATAGGATGATTACTAGTTAGCTCACTTTCTTCTCTCTTATCCAACCCAAGACTAATCCCAAGAAATGACACTGTCCAGAGTGAACTGTGCCTTCCCCTAATAGCTAACATAATCAAAATAATCATTTCCTTTCAGAGACATGTACACATGCCAACCTGTGAAATGTTGAAATGAGGATCTACACAATCCTCACTGCAGTTCTTCCCTAGTGAGTCTAGATGTGTTGAATTGACAAAGCTATTACATACATTGTCCAAGAATAATTAAGATATTATGAGATTAGATACATCACAACATAATTAGAATAACTCTAAGGTGGGCAACTGAGTGTGTTTACTAGGCTCAGTCTGGGAGGTACCAGAAAAGGATCCCAGAGGCGAAAAGTGACACTGCTCTATTTGGCACTGTCTTGCAGCTAGACTATGCTATTATGCAAGAAATCTACTAGGTTCGGCTTCTGGATTATAAGGTCATTGCATAGTATGCCTGGGACTGTAAAGGTCAGTCTCCAACACTACCAACAGCAAAATAAAACAAGCCCTCCAATAGTTGACTCTTGTAGTTGGTATATGTTTATCAATGAAGATGAATGTCAACCTCTGTTTGTTTCAGGTTTTGTTGTTTTGCAGCACAATTATAGCAGTGGGCAAAACACTTTACCACCATAGTGATCATGTTTTTGTGCATATATCTTAGCAGAAAGCTGTGGATTCCATGAACATCAGTAATTGTTTTCCGGATGTAACTGGGCTTTTCAGCCGGGAACAGTAGAACATGACTATAATTCCAGTAGTGGCAGGAGGATCAAGAGTTCAAGGACATCCCTGGCAAGGACATCCCTGGCAAGTTCAAGTCCAGCCAGGGATATAGGAGATTCAGTTTGAGACAAACAATTAGGCTTCCAATGGCCTTCAAGTGGTCACATATCCCATGATGAATTAACAAACAGATATTCTAGGTTTGGGGAGATTGCTCAGAGGTTAAGAGATCTTGCTACAAAAGCATGAGTTTATGTCTTTAACCCCAGCTTTGGGGGATGGGAGGACTAGGATGAGAGGACTAGAGACAGGTGAATCCAGGGAGCTCTGTGGATAGCCAAATTAGCTGAAATTGTAAGCTTTCCAAACACATGTGAGATCTTTTGAACACACACACACTCATGCACCAGGCTCCTCAACCTCCACTATTGGGAGTGACCTGACTGGGGTGATGAGGGTGTGGCAGACACATGAACAAAAAGCTAGGATCAGGTGGGTTGTGTGCTCTGATGGACATGTACCAACAGCAGCCTGGTAACACATTTATTCAGGACTTGATTGCCCTACCCTCTAAGAGACAAATATACACCTTGGGTGAAGCAAAAATCAGGTTTCTAAGTTGCATATATAATGTTCAGCATCTGACCCACAGTAAACACAACAAGGCATTGCTATTCTGTGAGCACGTTAGTGCTGGGATTACAAATATGTGCCAACACACTTACTCCCTTTGATCTTCAGTAAAATTTTTATGAAGTATCTTGATACAGCTTTATTTTTGTAAATATTTACCTGATATATCTTTTCCTCCCAATCTTTACTTTCAACATTACTGTATTCTTCCAATCACTTCACAAACAACAAAGGCCCAATAACTTTTTTGTCAATTCACATACATTCTGACTCTGAATTTCATGCTTATTTTTCCCATTACTACCTATTGTTTCCATGGGTTACAAGGTAAATTGGGATGGAAACTGAACAAGTAAAAACATCAATTTAAATGAAAAAAATCATGACATAAAGAAGGATCTAGCCAATGCCTGAGACAGATTCAGACCTTCCTGAAAAGGTCAAGTGAAACACTAAAGAAAAATTCAGAATCTGTTTTTGTTAAAGTACACTAGAAAAAAATTGAAAGTAAAGTTTCGTTCTTTACTAGTTTGAGATAGAAGAGAGACTCAGATTAGGAAAAACAAGATGCACACAGGAATTTCTGTTTGTGTGTGTGTTTGTTTGTGGGTCCAGTGCATTCTCTTTTTTATTTTTATTTTTTTATATTAATCACAGGTTATTCACTTTGTGTCCCAGCTGTAGCCCCTCCCTCATTCCCTCCCAGTCCCACCCTCCCTCATCTCCCTGCCCCTCTCTAAGTCCATTGCTAGGGGAGGTCCTCCTCCCTTTCCATCTGAACCTAGCTTATGAGGTATCTTCAGGACAGTCTGCCATGTCCTCCTCAGTGGCCTCAAAAGACTGTTCCTCCCTTGGAGGGGATGGGGGTTGGTAAAGGAGCCAGTTGTTGAGTTCATGTCAGAAATAGTTCCTCGGGGACTGTTTCAGTCATGAACTCGATGGCTGGCTCTTTGACTCTCCTCCATACATGCCAGGGAGTAACAGCCTAGCTAAATCCTAGGGGAGGACATTGTAGCCAGCCCTGAGGAGACAAGATGAACTGGGGTCTGATGGAAGGGGAGGAGATCCTTCCCCGTCGGTGGACTTGAAGGGGGCGGGGAGGAGATGTGGGAGTGATGGGGAGAGTGGGAGGGAATGAGGGAGGGGGCTACTTCTGGGATGCAAAGTACCTAACCTGTGATTGATACAAAAATAAATAAATAACTTAAAAAAGAAATAGTTCCTTACTAGGAAAACCCAATTGGTTACTGAGCTACCATGGGATACATCCGAGCAGGGGTTCTAGGTTATATCCATACATGGTCCTTGGTTGGAGAAAGTCTCATAGAGGTCCCCCGTGCCCTGATATATTTTGTTCTTGTGGAGCTCCTGTCCTCTCCAGGTAATATTAACTCCCCCTTCTTTCGTATGATTCCCTGCACTCTGCCAAAGGTTTGGTTATGAGTCTTAGCATCTGCTTTGATACACTGCTAGGTAGAGTTTTTCAGAGGCCTTCTGTGGTAGGCTTCTGTCCTGGAAGTAGGAGAAAACAGTGCATTCTCAACTGGCACCAAACTTGCTATGAGGTTGAGGATGAACTTGAAATTTTAAAATTCCAGCCTCTGCTTTCCAAGTGCAGTGATTACAAGTCCATAGTGGTTAGAAGAGAAGGGGGTTTGAGATGACAGGTTTCTTTCTTTTCCTTGTCTTTGGGTAGGGGTGTGGCAGCAAGGGGGGGGTCTTACCATTTTAGCTCAGGCTTGTCTGAAACATAGCTTCCCAAGTACTAGGATGCCAGACATATGTCACCGCACTTGAGCTGACCTTTTTTCAGGACATTTTGTTTGCAATCTGTTAATTGTAAATCATCAATTAAGCTGAAATCATGTATCTCTTCATCACCTTATAATTTGCTATTGTAAGAAGACATTTGTCCCTAAGCAGAAACACATCAAAAGGGAAGAAGTCCTGTTTGAAGACCTTGAAAATGCTGAATGTGTACATGAAAGAGGAACTTGAGAATTGCAGCCTAAGACCCCATGATCATTTAAGTTTCTAGATGATTTCTTGTTTCCAAGTTTGGATCCACTGACTTTGCAGAACCTTGCTCCAGTTATAGATAGTTTGGGGTCATAAGCCTACTATTTCCTCAGATCTACTCTCATATTCAGCTTCCTCCCAGCAAGTCTGGGTGTCAAGTCTGTATCTGCTGGTGGAGAAGGACATAGGTAATTCTACATCTGATCAAAACAATTTGGAAAATGCTTGCAATCCATTAGTTGTTAGGCATATTGACTTTGGGGGTCATTCATTACTGTCTTTGAAATGTGATTTCTTAGATCTATAAAATAGAGATATCAAGATTCTTTGGGTTTTTGTGAGAATTACAGGGATAATTGAACAGTGAGTGCTCAGTTAATAATGTCATTTACTGCTAAACCCTCACTTATTTACATGCCTTTATTATGTGTTCTCAACGTATAAGTAATAAACTAAATACTGAATATATGGGAACTGTCATTACTTCTGTTTAGTCATTTGGTCAGTTTATATTATTATGTAGTTACATTGTATTGAGCTCTATGCCACATATAGAAATCATAATGGTAAACGAGACAGAACTCTCAGAACTCTGGGTACATACTTTGGTTCTACCAATAGGACATTTTCCTTTCTTATTAATTCTTTGGATATCTTTGGTGAAATCTTGTCTTTGGGATTGGATGTAGCTCAATGATTGAGAACATTGCACAAGGTCCTGGATTCAATACTCAGCATCATGAAAAATAAAATGTTGGGTACCATACCACACACCTGTAATTCCTGCAATAGGGAGTGAAAGCAGGAAAAATTTAATTGGAGGCCAATATAGGGAGATACACAGACAATACAGGGAGACCCTACTTCAGGAACCAAGGGCTGGGAATATAGTTCAATGATAAAGTGCTTAAACCCCTAGTATATATGAGTCTGTGGGTTTCACCCCTCTAACTGCAAAACAAAACAAAACAAATCTTCTATTCAGTGAAATAATTCTCTCTCAGACAGCTTTCTACATCATGCCTGGTTCTGATTGAGTAATGGATCAAGGTGTGTCATCAAAATCCAAAAAGACTGTGACCTACCAGGCGCAGTGGCACAGGCCTACAGTCCTAGCTATTCAGGAGGCTGAGACAGGAGTATCACTTGAGTCCAAGAGTTCTGCGCTGTAGTAAGCTATGCCGATTGGGTGTCCACAACTAAGTTCTGCATCAATATGGTGACTTCCCATTAAAAAAATATATGTATATATGGTGACCTCCAGGGAGTGGGGTACCACCAGGTTGCCTAAGGAGTGGTGAACCAGCCTAGGTCAGAAACAAAAAGCTTGTTGACCACATAAGTAGTTGGAGTTAAATGGGAGCTTTAACTTTGTGTCTTCTTTTTAGAAGAACCTGGTGTGTACTAGGGAAGAAATTCCACTGAATAACTGAGGAAATTCTTCTGTAAAGATGAGGAAAAAATATAGAATCAATAAAAAACAAGACAGCTGCTCCATACTTCCCTCTAGATACCAGGAACAAGCTAGAGGACTTGTCTTTCCCCAGAACAGAGGGGAAATCCAGTAATATGGATTTCTTCCTATCTGCAGTTTTCAGTGTCATTCATCCAGCTCTTTCAGGCTGACAAGGACTAAGGAGTAGAAAATTAATAAGGATTTCATTGACCCTTAACCCTGCAAGTAGGCAGAAGAAAGAAAGAAAGAAAGAAAGAAAGAAAGAAAGAAAGAAAGAAAGAAAGAAAGAAAGTAAGAAAGAAAGAAAGAAAGAGGTCTTTATGGTCCTCCACGGAGAGAATAAGTTGCAAAAGCTGATCTTTTACCCACTGCCAGCACTCATGTTCTCTCGTGCATTATAATGCCACAGAGAGCTGCTGTCTGTTTCCCTGCTCAATGCCCTCCTCTGTTAAACAAGCTTTTAGTAGGAGGCGCGGAAGTTCAACAACAGAAGAAAAATATATTTCTTCTGAGAGAGAGAGAAATATTTATGGAATAAGAAAATTAATTCCTTTCCATTTAAAAACACCTTGACGAGTAAGGATTAATGATGAGTCAATCAATTAATTTTAGAATGATCTGAATGCCTGAAATGGGCATGAGTTATAAAAGGGGACATAAAGGTCATCACTTTTCTAGTTCTAATTATGTCATAGATTTTTGTTTTGTTTTGTTTTGTGGTGGATAATTGCATAATGTATTTGATACTGAAAGTATAAATTTTAATGTGAAACTCCACAGCTTTCATTCCAAATGCCTATTGTAACTGTGTAAACATTTATTGAATTGTGTAGACTTTAAGTCTGGTTAACTCCAGTGTGCGATGTTTTGATTTATTTGTAATTTTTTAATAAAAAAGTTTATACAATTCAGGAGGTTCTGGTGGTACTTTGGAGGTTGACATAATACGGAAGATGCTGCTTTCTGATACAATAAATCATCCTTCTTGTCACTGTAATGGACCTAATTTTCAATCAGATGGGATGTGAATATTATTCATAGTGTAGATTGTTCTGGTTTTATATTATGCTCATGGAATTTGGTTTCAATTTACGTAGATGAGATTTGAAGACTAGTTTAGTATCAAAGTAACATTTGAAAGGGAGAGACTAGTTCACAGTCTTTGCCTTTCTTTATTATCCTGTTTAAGATCTGGTTTCTATCATCCAGTCAACTGAATGTTGTTGTTTTTTTTTTCCCTTGACAAAGTGTCTTACAAGGATGCCCTTGAATTGACCTTCCTGCTTCAGCCTCCTGAGTACTTCAATCAAGGAAATCTTATATAGAGAGCATAAACTAGGGCTGGCGAGATGGCTCCCTGGTTAAGAGCACTGGCTGCTCTTCTAAATCAGACCTGGGCTCAATTCCCAGGACCCATGTGGCTCTGACACCCTCATACAGACATGCATGGAGGCAGAACACCAATGCTAAAAAAAAAAAAGAGAGAGAGAGAGAGAAAGTAAAAACTATCTGCCAGTTCCAAAGTTTAAAAGGTGTCTCCTGTGTTTGGTGAATAGCAGGATCACTGTAGTACCAAGATGAAAATATCCAATTGTTAAAGTAATAATATTAATCAAAATTAAGACATAGCAAATTGCCAGGTACCGACATTATGAAATAAGAAATTGAGGGCAAGTAAAAAGATGATCATGAGTGCAGGAATCAGGAAATCCTCTTAGATGTAAAGCTTTATTTGGGCCTTGAAAAATAAAATCTATGAAGGCTATACAGTGACTTAACGAAGTGGGTACAGTTAAGATCCTGTTTCTCTGATCATCCTAAGTGAGGTACCCCCAAAGCAGAAAGAAACATATGGTATATACTCATTTATATAGACTTATAGAATAGGAAGGTCATGCTGAAATCTACACACCTAGAGAGGATATACAGGAAGGAGGACCCAGGTGGGTATGATCAATGCTCGTTTGGATGAACAAATGGGATGGACATTGAGTGGAGGAGAAAACAAGCAACAGGACAGGAGCATGCCAAGGAGGACCTCTGGGGGGGTCAACGTAGCGATGTATCAGAGCAGATATTAAGACTCGCGATCAAGACTTTGGCAGAGGGCGAGAAGTAATGATAGAAATGGAGGAGGTTGGTGAGACTTGGGGAGAACAAGAGCTTCACAAAGACCAAACTGAGCAGGGCACAGGGGTCTTGTATGAGACGGTTTCTGCAACCAAGGACCACGTGTGCATGTGGCCTGGAACCCCTCCTCAGATGGGGCCCATGATAGCTTGGTGTCAGACTGAAGACGCTAGTGAGGGAAACAGGGACTGTTTCAGTCATGAACTTGATGTCTGTCTCTTTGACCCTCCCCCATTCTTGCTGGGGAGTGACAGACTGGCTAGATCCCAGGGGAGGACATTGTAGCCAGCCCTGAGGAGACAGGATGAGCTGGGGTTGGATGGAAGGGGAGGAGGTCCTCCCCCGTTGGTGGACTGGGAGGGGGCAGGGAGGAGATGAGAGATGGAGGGGGAGGGTGGGAGGGAATGAGGGAGGGGGCTACGCTCGGGATGCAAAACACCTAACCTGTGATTGATACAAGAATAAATAAATTAATTTAAAAAAAGATCCTGTTTCTCATCTGTGAAATGAGCCAGGAAGCTAAACATAACCCCCCTCTGTGGCAGAGACTGTTGCTTTTACTCTATCATCATCATCTTATTATTATTATTATTATTGTATGTACGTATATTCATGTGTTTTAGTGCTGGAATGGAACTCAGAGCCTTGTCCATGCTAGCCAAGCCCTGTACCACTCAGCTATACCCCACCCTGTTTTTTTTTTTTGTTTGTTTGTTTGTCTTGTTGTTCCAGTACTCAGCAGAGTTCCTAATCTAGGTCAGACCCTTGATACGTGTGTTCTATGTGATTTGACTAGAACCAAATGGTACAGGGAAGAAATGGTTTGGGAGCTAGTTTACTCCAGGACAAAGTTCATGAGAAAAGGAGTCAGTTTCCCCCAGTGAGTTGGCACTCAGTTCAAAGCTATCCTGACAGAGGTGTGTTAGTTCTGCCAGAGTATCAAACAAAGTTCTCCAAGAGTAATGCAAAAAAGCATATCTTACTTCATCTGGGGGGTGGGTAGTGATGGTAACCCTGCTGTCAGGAGGTGGCAGACTGGGCTATAACAGTATAGTGCACCTGGCCATGTTTCATTGATAACAATAGTTCAAATAACATACAGTAATTAGCCAGGCATCTAGGTGTACGATAGTGTGGGGCAGCACATATTAAAACTAAAAATATATATATTTGAAAACTCTAACTTTTAAAGAAAAATTTTATTTATGAAACTGGAAATTTTAATTTGGGTAACTTAGTAATTGTTTTTTTTTTTTTTCCTAAGCACAGACTTCCCTCAAATGTCACATTCTCTGTATGGTTTTCTAGGTCACTGGTCTGCATCATCACCTGGATGCCTTCTATGCTCTGTCATGGAAGAATGAATTGTTTGCTGCTGATTCTGGGTGAGTGTGGTACACTGTGCACCGGAATAGTTACTGTAATATATTTGGCTGTGTTTTCACAATTTTCTCTCTAGGTAATGATGAATTCCCAGGAGTTAGGAACTCTCCTTTTGTTGTTATTGTTTGGTTTTAGTTTTTTATTTGTTTGTTTGATTTTAAGATTGATTTTTTTATTTACGTATGAATGTTTTACCTGTACACATGTGTATGTGACATGTACCTGTCTGGTGAACATGAAGGTCAGGAGGGTTTTAGATCCCCTCGAACTATAGTTACATATGGTTTTGAGTCACAACATGTGTGCTGGGAATCAAAGCCTGATCCACTGAAAGAACAAGAAGTGTTCTGCTGAGCCATTTCCCCAACTCTTTTTGTTTGTTTGTTTTTCTTTTCTGTTTGTTTACAATACAAGGTTTCTCTGTGTAGCCTTGGCTGTCCTGGACTCGCTCTGTAGACCAGGCTGTCCTCAGATTTACAGAGACCGCCTGGCTCTGCCTCCTTGATTACTGAGGTTCCAGGCATGCACCACCATGCCCAGCACCAGCTCTTAATTTTCAAACTATCCTTGATTATGTGTATGTGTGCACATGAATGCCAGTGAACATGATAGCTCAGCAGATAAAGGCTGTTCTCTTTTCATGATTATCTTTATGACCATCTCAACTTTTATTTGAATCTTTTCTAATTACCAAATATAAGAAATTCAGAGAAACTTGTGAAGCATAAAGAACATGGCAGTGTGTTCTGAACTGAGGGAATGCTTAAGTAATGGTATTTACATAGAACCAGAGTTATGGGTTGCCCTTGAAGTATTGGCAGCTCTAGCTCACTGAGCACAGCTTTTCACAGAGCTACCTCTTGCTTGCTGTCTCTATGGCCTAAGGCTTAGCACTTCTTATCTCTGTTACCCTAGCTCCCCTCTTCGTCATACTCCAACAGACTCGGGACTTGATCCATGAATTCTCCTTCTTTGATCAGTGTAGGCTCAGTGCCCAGTTCACAACTTAACATATGAGGACTCAATAAATGAGTTCAGAAAAACTGTATTAGTTTGTTAGCTCTGTGTATTTTTAAAGTGCTGAAGACGGAGTTTTCTTATCCCTATATACATTCTCTCTTCCCCACCTCTCTGTTTCTTTCTTTCATCTCACAATAGATAGCCCAGGCTGGCTCCAAATTAATGATTTTCCTGTGTCAGCCTCCAAAGTGCTGGGATTAGAAGTATATGCCATCATCTATAAATTTTGGCTAAACGTAACTCATCCGTGGAACTGTTTTGTGTATGATTCTAACAGGAATGAAGGAGGAACAGGCTTCTTGTAGGATGTGCTCAGAATCTGAAGATAAAGTGAGATTCAAAACATAGTGTGCATAGCGTGCACAAGGCTTTGAGTTTTATTCCCAGCAACACACCAACAGCATGCACATATTCATATGCATGTACACAACATAACAGACACACACACAAACACACACACACAGAGACAGAGTAAGAGAGACAGACAAGAGAGGGATTTTTGTAGATTTGACTGAATTCCTGTGAAAGCAGACATAGACATAAAAGTCTGAGAAAAACCAACCCAAGCTACACAAACTGAAAATGTGGAGGCGTGGCATTTTAGATACAAAGTTCTAGAAGTCATTTGAGAGAATTTTTCAGTGCTGGAAAACACAGTACAGATTACTTGAACTCTCACATAGTTATAGTATTCATATTACAAATAATCAAAAGACTCATCCAAGTTTTAATATATAATTTGCATTATAATGTTCAGGCAAAAGAAATCTGAAATAACTTCATTTCTTTTTCTGTACCTGACATGCCATATTAGAACTGCTGGACTTTGGAGACTATCTATCTCTATGGTGAGAGCTTCAAGTTACAGATGAAAAGTGATTCAAAAATTTGTACATGGTTAGCCATAACATTATTCACAGTAACCTCAAAGAAGAAAGAACATAAATGTCCATCAACTGATTGATGGATGAGACAAATAAGGTATATCCATACATGACATTTCATTCCACTCTAAAGAGCCACAGTATTTGCACACCCACATGAACAAAACACACACATTCTGTCTCTAACGCACACATAAAAAGAAAAAATAAATAAAAATTAAAAAGGAATGAGTTACTGACACATGTTATAATGTAAATGATCCTCAGAAATGCTCTCATAAGTGAAAGTTATGCCATGAACTACCACTACATTTTGGATTGTTTCCATTTTTATGACACATCCGCAATAGAGGAATCCATAGATAATGAAGAAAAATAAGTTGTTCAGGGAAGGAGATTGGGAGATGACTTCAGGGATATGAGATATGCGATTTCCTTTTGGAATAGCGACAATATTCTGGAATTGGATGGTAGTGATGGTTGAAACTACCATGAAGGAAAGGGTGAGAGGGACTCATTGTAGTTTTGAGTCACAGTAGAATTGGGGGTTAGGTCAGGAGTGGCCAGGGCAGGCTGTCTGCTTTCAAATCATCATCTAAGAGGAGGGAGGACAGGAGAAGTGAAAAATAGATCAATTAGGTGACTCTAGTAAGATGATTCCAGATGAGAAAGACTTTTGACTTTGTTGCATGTATCATGGTTCAATACTTCCTTTTGAGTGTGTGCATTACTGTGGAGTTTAGAAATCAACCTTGAGTTATTCCTTATGCACTGTCCACCTCGCTATTTTGACACAAGGTTTCTCACTGGCCTGGAGCTTGCCAAATAGGCTAGGCCAGCTGAACGCTGAGCCCTAGTAGTCTGCCTGCTTTGCAGTCCTAGCTTGGTGATTACTTCAAGTGCTACCACCCCTGGTTAAAAAAAAAAAAAAAAAAGCATGGATTCCAGGGATCAGCCCAAGTCTGAGATAACTCCCTAACCCTCAATAGTTTTTTTTTTTTTTTCCTCTGTCTGTTTGGTAGATAATGCAAATTTCTTCTTTTCTCTCAGCAGCCCCTCTCCACTCCCTGCAATCTTTAGTCTGAGGCATGCAGAGAATTTCTCAGTCAGCATGTCTTTTCATCTGCAAACTGAAGAAAACAGAGGGTTCCCTGAATCCATTTGCATTCTACTTATGGATGTAAAGCCCTGCAGTTAAAAAAAAAAAAGAACGGAACATGTTAGCCATTCATTGAAATGTAGAAAACCAGTAGGAGCCCCTTGAAGAATAGATTTTCTTTTGAAACAGGTCTAGGACCACAAACTTAATATATGGCTGAGAATGGAAGACCTTGAACTTCTTTTCCTCCTGCTTCTACCTCCTTAGTGCTAAAATTATGTCTCCTCTGGGAAACAAAGCCAAAGGGAGGCCTTTGTGCATACTTGGCAAATATTCTACCAACTGAGGTAAATCCCAGCCCAATTAAAATGTTTTTTTCATTTTTATTTTATTTTATTGTTTTACAATTTATTCATTATATATCCTGATTGAAACCTCCTCCCTCAACTCCTCCCAGTTCCACCCTCCCTCTCTCTTCCCTCCATCCACTTCACGTAGTCCACTGAAAGGGGGTGTTCTCCTTTGCCATCTGCCCAGAGTTTATCAAGTTTCATCAGGACTACCTGGATCCTCTTCCTCTGTGACCTGGTAAGGCCATATCACCAGGGGCAAGTGATCAAAGAACAGGCAACCAAGTTCATATCAGAGGCAACCCCTGCTCCCCTTACTCTGGAATACACATTCAAGACTGACCTGCCCATCAGCTACATCTGAACAGGGAGGTCTAAGTCCTCTCTATGCATGGTCATCGGTTAGTGCATCAGTCTCTGCAGGATCCCTTGGACTTGGATTTTTTAGCATTGTTGGACTCATTGTGGGGCCCATTGTCCCCTCCATGTCCTTCTACTGTCCCCTCCTTCTTCCATAAGACTCCCTGCGCTCTGCCCAAAGTTTGGCAGTGAGTCTCAGCATCTGATTTGATCCCCTTTTGGGTGGAGCCTTTCAGAGGACCCTCTAGAGTAGGCTCCCATCCTGTTTCCTCTTTTTCACTGCTTCTGATATATATCCTGTTTGCCATTCTGAATGAGACTTAAGCATCCTCCCTAGGGTCCTCCTTGTTGTTTAGCTTTTTTACGTCTGTAGATTTTAATATGGCTATACTATATTATATGGCTAATATCTGATTATAAGTGAGTGTATACCATGCTTATCTTTCTCTTTCTGGGTTACCTCAATCAGGATGATCTTTTCTAGTTCCTACCATTTGCCTGCAAATTTCATGATTTCCTTGTTTTTAATACCTGAGTAGTATCCCGCTGTGTAAGTGTACCACAATTTCTATATCAGTTCCTCCATTGAGAGACACCTAGGCTATATCCAGATTCTAGCTATTACAAATAAAGCAGCTATGAACATAGTAGAGCAGATGTCATTTTGAATGGTGGGGCATCTTTTGGGTATATGCCCAGGAGTGGTATAGGTGGATCTTGAGGTAGTGCTATTCCCAATTTTCTGACAAAGCAATCAAAACAGCTCTGAGATTCCATCCTACACAGATCAGAATGGCTAAGATCTAAAATTCAAGTGATAACACATGCTGGAGAGGATGTGGCTAAAGGGGAACCCTCCTCCATTGCTGTTGTGAATGCAAGCTTGTACAACCATTTTGGAAACCGATTATAAAGTTTTAAGAATTGTTTCTGGTTGTTGAATTTCCTGAAGTGAACAATTGTGAGTTCTAACACTTCAGAATGGAAAATCCATTGCTTTTAATTAAAAAGCTTTAGGCCCTAGGGCCTTGGGACAAATACACTAGATAGCAATGAAAATTTCCAGCTATGTTTCCTTCACCTGTAAGCTTTGGCAGCCTTGTTTCCTGATCTATTTTTGCACAGTGATTAGTTATATATGTTCTAGAAAGAGGCAGTTATTGGTCATTAGATTTCAGGTCTCAGATTTAAAGAGAAAGTCCCTACCTTGATGAAATTCAGCAAATTCTTTGTCTGTGAAGAAAGGATGTTGAGGGTAATCAAATAAACCTGTTAATAGAATTAGAAATCTACCATTCAAAATGAGTTGTAAATAAGAATACATTGTGATGCATCTGTAATCCCAGATGCATATGGAATATCCAGGAGGATTTCAAGTTCAAGGCCACCTGGGAAATATAATCAGTCTGGGAAGTAAACTGAGGCCTCTTGGCTAATACAAGCTCTTGGCCTTAATGTCATCATTTTTACATGTAAATTGTGGCAAAAATTAGGGTGAGAAAACTGTGTCATTACTTTGGTTGCAAAAGTTAAGGAGGCATCAGAAAGAGAGAAAGAGAGAAAAAGAGAGAGTGAGCGAGATAATGAAGATAAAATACTCCAATGTAATATTTTTAAAGATCAAAATTTACAATCAAGGGGTATGCCTCAGTCACTTGACTTTAGTCCCAGCAATGTTTGGCATTGGTGCTTTCCTTAGTAACAAAGGAAATGAATGATGGGGTTCACCATTAGCTGGGTCTCATATATTAGTAAAAGTCAGAGATGAACTTTCCAAGTGAAATATGAAGAACTTAAGGTAAGCTGGAATGGAAGATTGGATTGGGAGGTCATTTATCCCTGTTATGTGCTTCCAGAAATATTTTCCCAACATCTGAACTAAGAGACCATGCTATTATTATTAAAATGGCAGCCACATCTCCACAAGGCACATGGGCTAGAGCCTTGAATCTCTCTATGTGGTAGGTTTCTAAAACATTCCTTGTGGGTAATACCCTGTTGTTGCACTTGAAACTGCAGTATGTAATTGAATTTAACAATGAAGTGGAGAAACTGGAGAGAAAGTAGTGACATGACAAGAACTTGAGGCACATGAAGGTCTGTAGAGAAGAATGGAAATATACTTGTTCTGTATTATGTCAAGGCTATCTTCTAGGAAGAAGCTACTAGCTCAACATTACTTTTAATAAAAACAATAAAATAATAAGCCTCCCTGGAGAGATGAATTAGTGATTAAGAGTGCTGGCTGCAATTCCAGAGGACCTTAGGTAGGTTTCCAGCACCCACAGTAGTGGCTTACAACCAACTAATTGTGTGTATGTGTGTGTATATATGTATATGCCTACATAAATAATTGTGTGCGTATCCCCTAGATAACTGACCTAAAGAATGGGGAACTCCTGAGGAAAATGTCATAGAAGAGCAGTTTAGCTTTATGGGACCGATTTAATGGAACCTGTGTTTTAGCGTTCTTGTCAATTCCAACATTTTAGATTGAGTTGCAGAAAATATCTGTCTCCTCTATATTAATCATATATGTTTAGAGTAATTCCATAAAACTTAGCTTCTAGACAAAGAGAAAGTCAAGATAGAAATGTGCCATCAGTCTTTGGCCCAAATTGAAAATGAAATATCCTCAACTGATTCATGAAAATGGTTTGATTGCTTTTTCTGTTTCCGCACTGCATATCCTTCATTTAAAAAAAAATCAAAGCTTTATTTATTGATTGGAAAGTGTGTCCTGTTCTCTCACCCATACAGATATGTTTTGTCTGTGAGAGACAGGATAGGTGACTGGAAATGTCTTGTTTTGGTCTTAGGAGCCTTGGACTAAAATTCTGGATCTGCTACTGTTGCCTTAGGTAAGGCTTCTAACTTCCCTAAGCCATTTTCTTTGTAAAATTGTTGTTTATTGACATTGGTACTAATGGATAATTAGTAAGAAAGAGAATAGTAATAAGTGGTGATATCAGCTATATTCTGGGCTTCTGACATCAAGAACCACCAGTAACATGTGTAGTGAGCTTTAAGATAAATATGGACCCTACACAAAACTAAAGCCCAAGTGGATCAAAGACCTCAACATAAAATCAGACACAGTAAATCTCTTAGAAGAAAAACTGGGGAAGAGCCTAGAACTCACTGGCACAGGAGACAACTTCCTGAACAGAACACAAACAGCACAGGCTCTAAGATCAATAATCAATAAAAAAGATCTCATGAAATTGAAAATCTTCTGTAAAGCAAAGGACACTGCCATCAAAACAAAATGACAGCCTACAGATTGGGAAAGGATCGTCACCAACCCCATATCTGTCAGAGGGGTAATATCCAGAATATATAAAGAACACAAGAAGATAAAAAGCAACAGACCAAGTAATTCAATTAAAAACAAGGTACAGAGCTAAACAGAGAATTCTCGATAGAATATCATATGGCAGAGAAACACTTAAAGAAATACTCAATGTCCTTAGTCATAAGGGAAATGCAAATCAAAACGACCCTGAGATTTCACCTTCCACCCATCAGAATTGCTAAGATCAAAAAACTCAAGTGACAACACATGCTGGAGAGGATATGGAGAAAGGGGGACCCTCCTTGAATGCTTGTGGAAATGTAAACTTGTACAACCACTTTGGAAATCAATCTGGCACTTTCTCAGAAAATTAGGAATACTGCTACTTCAAGATCCAGCTATGGCACTCCTAGGCATGTATCCAAAATACGCTCAAGTACACAACAAGGACATTTGTTCAACCATGTTCGTAGCAGCTTTATATGTAACAGCCAGAATCTGGAAACAACCCAGATGTCCCTCAGCTGAGGAATGGATACAAAAAATGTGGTACATTTACACAATGGAATACTACTCAGCAATTAAAAACAAGGAAATCATGAAATTTGCCGGGAAATTGTGGGAACTAGAAAAGATCATCCTGAGTGAGGTATCACAGAAGCAGAAAGACACACATGGTATATACTCACTTATAAGTGGATATTATACATATAATATAGGGCAATCATACTAAAATCTGTACACCTGAAAAAGTTAAGCAAGAAGGAAGATCCTGGGTAAGATGGCAATCCTCATTCAGAAAGGCAAATGGGATGGACATCAGAAGAGGGAGAAAACAGGGAACAGGATAGGAGCCTACCAGAGAAGGCCTCTGAAAGACTCTACCTAACAGGTTATCAAAGTAGATACTGAGACTCATAGCCAAATTTTGGTCAGATTGCAGGGAATCTTATGAAAGAAGGGGGGAGATGAATGACCTGGAGGGGACAGGAGCTCCACAAGAAGATCAACAGAACCAAATAATCTGGGCACAGGGGTCTTTTCAGAGACTTATACTCCAACCATGGACCATGCATGGATATAACCTAGAACCCCTGCACAGATGTAGCCCATGGCAGCTCAGTGTCCAAGTGAGTTCCTTCCTAAGGGGAACAGGAGCTGTCTCTGACATGAACTCAGTGGCTGACTCTTTGATCACCTCCCAGTGACGTGATGGGGGAGCTGCCTTACCAGGCCACAGAGGAAGACAATGCAGCCTTTCCTGATGAGACATGATAGGCTGGGGTCAGATGGAAGGGGAGGTGGACAGCCCCTATCAGTGGACTAGGGGAGGAGCAAGGGAGGAAAGGGGGGAGGAAGGGTGGGATTGGGAGGCAGTGATGGATGGGGCTACAGCTGGGATATGAAGTGAATAAACTGTAATTAATAAAAATAAATTAATGAAAATAACATATAAAAAAGTTAATTATAGAGCAAAAGAGTGATATGTGAAGGTTTTCTTTACAGCTATGACATTTAATGACTGTATGACTGCTGAGCTGAGTCAAGCAGAACTCACTCATTTCTTTTTCCTACTTTCTGTGCACCTCCAACTCCAATCCAACAATGATTGACAATATGGATCAGATAAATCAGTTAGGACAGTATAAAATCTCGGCAAACCACAATTAAATGGAACAGCTAATATTCCCTCCATCACATGGGTGCAATTGTTTATAGAATAATATTTAATCAGGATTATTATCAGATCAATTGCTCCTTTTTATTCTTTCTTCCAACATACAGTTTGTAAGTTGTACTTTATACTGGCCGTCAAGCAGAGTACAACCAGCATACAGAAAGTGAAGTAGTGCATGTTTTGTTTGCTATTAGATTTTAGCTCCAGGCATTAGCTGTGAATTTTAGAATGTGATTTCTCTTTCTTAGACCACTGGCTTGAAAGTTGGTTATCTTTAGTTGACCACATGACTTAGTTTTTTGGCCAGCCATAATGGGTAATCGATACTTATGGCCTACCATAGAGTTCTTCAGAGAAATCACTGAATTTTAATTAAAATTTTATTTTATTGTATATGTATGGATGTTTTGCCTGCAAATATCTCTGCATACCACCTGTGTGCCTGATATCTGAGGAGGCCAGAATAAGGAACTGGATCCACTAGAAATGGATTTACAGAGGTTTGTGATCTGCCATGTGGGTGCTGAGAAATTAATCCGAATCCTCTGGAAGTGCTGTCAGGGCTTTTAACTACTCATGTATTTTTCTATTCTCTGGAGAAGTAGTTTTTGACCAAGGGAATAGAACCTAGAGTTTTGCTTTTCAAACTTCATTTTTAAGTTCTGAACATCAAACCTAAGACCTTGTATAACTTAGAATTTTGGTTGCTGTAATAAATCATCATGACCAAGACAACTTAAAAAAGAAAGTTTTTGATTAGGCTTGCTGTTTCAGAGGATTAGAATCTATGATGATGGCAGAGTGAAGGCATGGTGGCAAGAACAGCTGAGAGTTCACTTCTCATTAGCAGAGAGCACATTGGGAAGGGCATGAATCTTTTGAAACCTTCAAGCCTGCTGTTCTCAGTGACAATCATCCTCCAAAAGCTACACCTCCTAATCCTTCCCACACAGTTCCACCAATTTGGTACCAAGCATACGAACATAGGAATTTATGAAGGCTATTCTCATTCAAACTACCCAGACCTTTCACTCTTTTAGCAAATGCTCTACCACTGAGCTAAATACTTCAAATTTGGCTTTTAAGTCATGATCTGTGGCAGAAATGGGAAGAAATCATGTTAATTTGGCTGCTATTTAAAGAATGACCCTGTTCACAAGCCATTTTTGCCTGACAAATGTAGCTCTTACTCCTTATCAAAGAAGCTGCTCTTTGCCTCAGACAGAAACCATACAGAAAATTACAACTGGTCAAAATATACAGAACAACTTATTGTGGAATGCTCATCCTCAGTGGATAGCACAACTCCTGCACATAAGACTCAGGGAATAGTGAGGAAGAAAAAGCAGAAAGGTTGTAGGTACCATATGACCAGGAAGTCTGATGTGAGATTGTGTCTCCTAAAAATGACAGTGAAGGTGCACCCATATGCTACAACAATATGGTTACCTAAACAATGATAATACAAATAGACATACCAGTGTGGAGGGGGGGAATCTTAAGGGGCACTATCCCTAGAAAAAGTACTACAGGCAAGTAATGATTGCTAGAAAAGGGCAAATTAGATTTTCCCATGGATGACCCCTTCAACTGGTTAGCCATAAAGTCATACACATGTGAGCAACACTAAATGTACTCAGTAGGTTACAGTTATATGTTTATTTGTGTGTGTAACAATAATACAGTAAAGAGATCCTGAATTTGAGAGGGTGCATGGAGGAATTAGTGCAAGGGAAATGATGTGATTCATTATCTTTTAACTAAAATAAAATAACATAAAATGAATGGGCTGGAGAAATGGCTTAGAAGTTAATGGCATTGTGGGGATTTGAATAAGAATGGCCCTCACTGGCTCATATATTTGAATGCTTAGTCACCAGAGAGTAACAATATTTGAAGGATTAGAAAAATTAGGAGGGTTGAGCTTGTTAGAGGAAGTGTGTCATTGAGGATGGGCTTTGAAGTTTCAAAAGTCATGCCAGGCCCAGTTTCCTTGCTCCTGTCTATGGATCAGAATGCAGAATTCTCAGCTACTTCTCCAGAACCACATCTCTGTGCATGCCACCGTGCTTTCCACCATGCGGACTGTCAGAACACAGTCTGTGAATGAAGCTGTGTGAGAAATCTGATTACTTGTGAGAAAACTTAAAGACAACAGAATGTGATCTCAGTGCTCTAAAACACAGGATTGTTCTTGGAATGTGCCTTCATGACACCACCTCCCTACACACACAGGTGTAGTAAATAGGAGTAGGTTTACTTCCTGTCACCCATTATCTTACTATTATTCAGATGATGTTTCCAAGCAGGGGGGTGTCCTTGTGAAGACATACAGCTTGAACTCATGTGAACTGTGCTCATATGACTTCCCTTAACCCTCAGAATATAAATTGTCTGATCCTCTAAATAACTTTTGCACGAGACTTTAGTACGCTTCATTTTAAGGCTCCATTCTCCCAGGCTCACAGTATCAACTAGAGCAGTAACAGATGATAAATGACTAAACCTCTGAAAGTATAAGACAACCCTATCAAAAAAACTAAGAGTTCTCTTGGTCATGCCGTCTCTTCACAGTAATAGAACAGTGACTAAGACAGGAATGCACTATTCTTGAAAAGAAGCCAAGGCTTGAAAGCACCTACAACTCCCCTTCTGGACTCCACATGCACTTACTCCCACATGTACGTGCATGCACGCAGGTGTGTGTGTGTATGTGTGTGTGTACATACACACATAAAGAAAAACTTAAAATCTTTTTCTCTAAATAAATAAATAAATAAATAAATAAATAAATAAATAAGCCAGGCCTGGTGGTACACGCCTTTAATTCCAGCACTCAGAAAGCAAAGAAAGACAGATCTCTGTGAATTCAAGGCCAGTGTGGTCTACAAAGAGAGTTCAGGACAGCCAGGGCTCTGTTACACAGGAAAAAAACTGTCCCTACTTTTAAGATGGTCCCACTCACACAGCTCTTAACAGGAACAATAGAAAACTAAACAAATCTCCTAATTTATTCTGGATTTTTACCTACTCTTTGGCATTAGGGCTCAAACACAGGACTTTACACATGCTAGGCAAATGCTACCACTATGCTAACATCTTAGCAACATGCCTCCCTCACCCCAACACTTTAGTTTGAGACAGAGTCTCACTATTTTGTGGAGGCTGGCTTTGAACTCATTACAAAGGCCAGGCTACCTTCAGAATTCATAAGTCTCTTGCCTCAGTCTCCCAGTAGCTGATATTTCAGGCACATGCCATCATATCTGGCTTAACTGAACACTTTTGTATTAGCTATATAATACAGGAAATGGTCCTATTTTAAAAACAGTTTCTCTATTCTATGAAACCATAGCATAAATTAGTATGAAAGCTGATGGCTAGTCTCCAGCAAATTTCTTTATTTAAACCAGGTAGCCAGAATATATATCAGCTCAAAGAAATTTGATTATTAATATTTTTCTCTCATAGCACATGACTGAACTGTAACATACTTTAAGGTTTGTTACTTCATTGTTCAACTTTTATTAAAGACATTGAGAATATATCTGTCAATCTATCATTATGTGTTTTTATATTTTCATTACAAATGGGATACTAGCAAGAAAAAGGTGATTTGGCAGACCAGTTGTGTAAGAACAGTGTTCATATAATGTTCATCATTACACAGTTGTTGCTTGTTTTTCACACTGTTGTTACCTGTTTCCTGTTGGGCTTTGTGACTACTTTGCCTTCCATACCAGTTTTTCAAACTGTGGTATAGATTAAAAGCCTTATAATGGCAACAAGAACAATAGTGAGACATCAGGGTTGCTAAGATATTAATTAAAAGAATAAGAAAGCATTTATTTTTCTGTATATAATTCTTTGCTTGTATGTATGTATGTATGTAGGTAGGTATTTATGTATGTGTACTATGTGTATGCCCTGGTACCTGCAGAGGCCAGGAGAGGCCATCAGATCCCTTTGAACAAGTCTGAGCTGGAATATGGGTGCTATGGATGGAATTCTGGTCTCCTGCAAGAGCAGCAAGTGTTCTAAACTGCTGAGCAATTTTTCCAGCCTGGTTAAAAAACTGAGCTAGAGACATACATGAATACTAGGTTGGCTGTTTTTAACAGGGCTTCCATGACTTTAGAACTAAGATATGTTAGCTAAGTAATGAGACATTTCCCACTTTAGATATTATCTGCACTGGAGTCTATGGGGTTCATGGCTCAAGACTTCTTTTCTAAGAAAATGCTTCATAGGCTCCTGAATGGTCACTTATGCAAACATCTATATTCATAAATTTTTGTCTCAGCACCTGGCCATGGATCTGTGTGAGGGAATTCCTGGTAAGTAAATAAGATCTTCTCATAATTGACTAGTCTAGGTGAAATGATGATGTGCACAACAGATGTTATATGAGAGAAGTTTATTGGGTGGAGATGGAAAGAGAGAGACAAGGTGGGGGATGGGAGGGAGTACCCCACACCTGCTAGGTGTTGCTACCTGGCAGGTGACACATGATGACATCATAGGTTGCTAGGCAGCCCAGAAGCAGGCTGTCTAAATGCTAACAATCCTCCCTTTTCCTGTAATTAAAAATGAGGAACTTGGACTGCTTTTCATGTAAGGCAAGTTAACGTATATAAATGTAGTTTCATTGGAAGCAGCTCTTGGTTGCCATGCAAGGGGGTAAGAGAGAGAAAGAGGAAAAAAGTAATAGCAACAAAATGTCCAGGTTACATTGTGAGGAGGAGGGGATGACCCTGCCCAGGAATGTTCAGGGTAGAGGGTGGAGTTTGCCTGCCACACACTCCAGCAGAAAGGGATTGAGGAATTCTGGGAGAACCTGGAGCTGCTTGTCCTGGGTCCGAAGCACTCCATTCCAGCCTTTTGTTAATAAGTGAAAACAGGTGGAGATTCTCTTCTGGTTACTTCCTCCTGACACTGGGGCCACTGTACGGTGGTCAAAAGGCTGAAATGTTGGCCATGTCCAGGAAGAGTAGGCTGTTTTGATGCTGTCAAGGGTCTGTGAGAACATCCATGGCTGGGAGGAAAAGTGCAGGTCCAGCTTGATGGAAGTGTGTGAGGTCAGACTGGAACACCTGTGGTAGCTGCTTTGGTACTGTTATGGATATAGGAAACACCTGAGTCTGCCAGGATACTGGAACATATATATGAAGGAGAAGACAAGGGTAAGTCTGTTATGGAGAAAATTTCTTCAGGTGTACGTTAAGACTTTTGGGAGAGCGAACAGAAGTGGAAAGTTTGGATCAAAGAATAGACTTGAACATGGGAATCTCCATTTACCCAATCGCTGACAGTAATTAAAAAGGCTTCGGTTTGGATCTGTCATCTAAAGAAATTGAGTTCAAGTTTGGTTACAGAAGTGTGTAATCTTAGAGGCCCTTCAAGTGGGCACTAAGTGTAGAAATCTGAAATTCTCCAGAAGATATCCCAGAGGAGAGTCTGGAGGAATGGACAAATGGACTATTCTCTTTGGGCAAGTAGGAGTCAGTGACCTGTCAAGGTGTCCCAAGAGTAAGATTTGACTCAGTAAATTAGTATGGCACAACCTGTTCCAAAAGCTTGTCAGTGTTGGCCAGAGACCAAGGACACAGTTGCTGTAGCGGACATGGTTTACCTAGCTAGGATTTTGTAGATGTGTGAGAAGGGGAGGAAGCAAAACGGTGTGGGTAGAGAGACAATCTCACTCAAGGGAGAAGAAGGTCCTAGATGAAGGATTTGGATGTAGGTTGGTGAGAGCATTAGGATATATTTGTGCCAACAAGAAGTGAAGACTCATCCATAGGCTGGTGTTGGGTGTAGGAATGTAGCGATCTGGTAGCTAGGAATCGATGCCAACCAGAAGGGAAGACTCACCAATAAGCCTTTGTTGGATGTAGGATTGTAGCAATCAAGTAGCCAGGAAAGAGAAGTCCCAAAACCAGGGAAAGGGGAGGAATTCCACCCTCTGAGATAGGCAATAGGTGAGAAACTTATGCATAAGTTGACCTCCAACTTACTTTGTAATCAGGCAAGTCTTGCCTTTGTGATCTCTTAACCTCAGCCTCCTGGGTTGCTTGGGTAACAGGCATGGGACACCCTTGAAGGTTTCTTCAACTTAATTTTCTCACTAAGCTTCATTTTTTTAAACCAAAACTTTAAATAAAAACGGAAACAATATTTCTTATGGCCTAGACCTCACTTTAGCCCAAGTTGGCCTCGAAGTGTTGGGAATTCTTCTGCCTCAGTATACCTACTGCTGGCAGAACACGAATGGTTCCCCTATTTTGGAAAGCTGCTCAGATGATGCCCAGGACAAGAACAACAGACTGGGCGTAAAGGTGCAACAACTCAAGAAGTAGAAAGTTCTATCAAGGCGGAGGAAAGCCTGGCCACTACGTCACACCGCCAAGCGGAGCAATTCATTTACTCAGTAATGGGGGGGGGGAGTCCTATCTGAATATTAGTCTGGGACCCCACCTAGCAGATCGAGTGGGACGTTCCATTGAGTCCGTCTCCAGCTCCCCGCCAATCAAACAGCAGGATCTGCCATTCTTTACGCGGTAGTCCCGCCCCTGGGTAGCGTAGCCCCGCCCTTCCTATAGTGAGGTTCTATTCCTTCCTGGTTCTCTTGTGGCGTAGGCTCCTAGCTGGGGAACAAGAATCTCTCCTGCGGTGTTTGGACTTGGGCTCTCACGCTCTTCTGTCGCCTGTTTGCCTCCGCCCGGGACTGTGAGGAGTGTTAGTGCGGTGGTTGTCCACCCGTGGCTAGGCTGAGTGCCATGAAGCGGGCAGCGATGCGGTAGGTGGCAGGGCACGGAAGGGCTTGGATGGGGCGCTGTCTGGAGGTATCCACGCCTTCCTTTGCCACACCGAGTTATCGGGGCAGAAGAAGCAGTTGGGGTGGGATGGAGACGGTGGATGTTTGGCTTTGGAGGAAAAGGCACCAGCTGCCTGGACCCAGACTCACCACTAACCTAGTCTGGAAGAATGTCACCCTGCTTTAGGGACATCTGGCACTTTTAGAAGGGAAGATGTTGGGTGTTCCCTTGAAATTCCTATCCTTTTGCTCACCAGGGGTGTGGCTGGGATCTTGGGGTAGCCCCTTTTCCAAAAGCCTGTATTTTCAGTTCTGCCTTGTCTTGCCATTGCTTTTCTCTTTGACAAATATTTTGGAGGTTATGTGTTTGACACCCTTGGAATCTGACTTAAGTATGTTACCACGTTGTACAACATTGTACAGTACCGTTTGTCTTTTATAAGTTGAGTCATGTTTATTTTTTTAATTTTTATAAATTTATTTTTATGATTTTTTTATCATGTTCTTTTGTATGTATGTCTGTGCACCCCATGCATGCCTGGTGCCTGAGATGGTGGCGAGCCTCCATGTGGATGTTGGGAATCAAACCTTTTGCAACAAGTGCTCTTAACCACTGAGCCAACTCACCAATCCCTTATTTATTTAAGACAGGATTTCACTGTGTAATCTTAACTAGCCTAAAATTCTCTGTAAGCCATACTGGCTTCAACTTCAAATATATCTGTCTGCCTATGCCTCTCCAGTGCTGGCCTTACTAGCTTGTACCACCACTACCAGCTCTCATTTGTATATTTATTTATTGCCTTGAGATAAACAGCCCAAGTAGTATTGGCTGGCCTTGGACCCATTGGCAGTCTGTCAGCTTTCAACTTTTCTAGTACTGGGATTTACAGATGTATTTTATCATGCCCAGTTTAGAACATGTCTTTGATAAGCAGCAAGGGCCTTGTAATGAAAATACTCCCTTGGACCACATGGGCAGTTTTAGCAGGTCTAATCTTTCCAACTGGCACAGTTAAGGACCATGGTCTTTAGACAGAAGGGCATATCTGCCTGTCCCACAGCATGCAAGTTCTTTTCAGCTTGCCTGGTTTCCAAGAGAATGACGCTTGCTCTGGGTTCTGAAGTAATGTTACTGTTGGTGGGCCTGAGTTGACGTGGGTCTCACGAATTCTCCTGGGGTCTTCCATCTGCCTTTACTGTTCCTGGGAGCTGTGTCATCACTTGAACAAGGTGGGTTCTCTCACTAACCACAAGCACCTATGCTGGTGTCACACTTTAAACACAGGTCGAAAGTCATTATAAGAAAGTCGTGGTTACCTTCAGACATAATGTGAAAGGCTTCAACAAGTTTTGTAGCCTTGCCTTTGTGTCTTCTAACACAAGACCTTTTTGAAGTGTTGTAAAATTTTATTTTCATATGTATGTTTTGCTTGCATGTGTATATATATGTGTGTGTGTTTGTGTGTATATGTGTGTGTGTGTTTCATAAGCATGCTTGGTGTCAGTGGAGGCCAGAAGAGGGCATCACATGCCCAGGAAATGGAGTTGCAGACACTTGTGAGCTACCATGTGAGTGCTGGGGACCAAACCCCAGTCCTCTATAAGAGCAAGAACTATTTTTAACTGGGCTGGAGAGTTGGCTCAACAGCTAAGGGTAGTGGTTGTTATTACAGAGGATCCAGGTTCAAGGACTCTAGTTGCAGGAGATCTGACCCCATCTTTTGGCATGCAAGCAGAACACGCAGACATGTAAAAATAAAATCGCAAGAAAATTTTACAAAAGAAGTGGTTTTAATCATTGAGCTATCTCTCCAACTCCCACCAGTCCTTTCTTGAGCAATCCTTCCCCCAATTTGGAAGTCCTTCCTTGCATTCTACCTTTTTTGTGTTCCTTTCTCGTGAGTCTTATTGAACCCTAACTTCTGTCAATATCTAGTAGAGAAGTAATCTTTATAAGAGTACAGACTGTCTGGGATGATTGGACTATTTGGTATTTGCTTGTGTAGCTCTTTCTCTTGTTCTCTCTCTCTCTCTCGTTCTCTCTCTCTCACATATACATCATCCCACTTGATTTAGTCTGCATATAGAAGTATTTGCCCAGGGTAGTGGTCAAAAGAATAAACTTGCTTGTGCTGCTGCAGCTGTGCAGCTTCACTCATGCTTACCAAAACCCCTATACCCCTAAAACCCCCAGCCCTGCACTGATAATGCAGTAACTTTTTCTTTTCTTTCTTTCTTTTTTTTTTTTTTTTTACAATTTTCTCCATATTTGGAACCTAGGATGGAGCCAGGCTGTTTCTATTCACAACTTCAAGTGACTTTATGGCTTCCTAGGCAAGCCATCGAGAAGTTGAGATTCTTGGGCCTCTTCCATTAGAAAGGTTCAGCCTCGGGGTTCTGTGGCCTGAGTATCCTATAGGATCCATTGCAGTTTCCTGTAAAACCTTGGGATTATGTTGCAATGCTCTGTGGTCTTATTGCAGATAAGGAAGCTAGTAAAGTAATCTTGAGGTACTGAGGGACTGGGTGTTGATTAAGCCATTCGTCT
>CM053742.1:3070295-3108757 GCA_028658305.1 Pachyuromys duprasi
AATTCAGTGTGTGGGAAGGGAGATACTGAGATTACAGCTACAGCTGAGGGAAATTGGTAGTTGATGGCTGTTGGAGGAGGGAGTCACTTCAGAGTAACTTTTCTGTGGGGGTGTGGCCACTTACAGGTTGTCTGTACCACATTGCAGGGCTCAACATCTATGCACATAGAGCAACACTAATTTGACTCAGTGGATTATAAGAAAGGAGACATGAAGTTGGAAGGGAGATGTGCTGGGATTCAAGAGGAGTTGCAGAAGGGACAGATATCATTAAGATAAAGTGTGTATATGTGACATTTCCTAAGAATTATATTTTTAAAAAGAAGAAAATAATAATAATAAGAGTAAGTACATAATTTTTTACTTGATAGATCAGTTTTTAAAAGCATATAGTCAGATTGATACAGAATTGTGGAGTAAGGAAGGAATGCAGAGCTTTAAAAGTGAGAATCTTGTAGAAGTATAAAATATCTTGTACCCCACAATAAATTTAATAATTACCAATTTAAATTCATTTGATTCCAAAGGAAATGTGTTTCTTAAAGAAAACCAAAGTCTACATCTTAAATCAGGCCAAAGCTTCCTAAGGAAAGACTGTGCAGAGTTTCCCTCTTTCCAACATTCAAGAGGATTCTTCTATCTAGTGGACTTCCCAGTTACGGTTGATAGTTCCAGTTCAGTTTGGAATAGTACGTAGACCTCAGGCACTTACAACAGAACTCTTTTTTATGAGGTGGGAGAGCAAATGGTGTAAGTCCTTCATTGATAAGTCTGTTACAAACATAACCCAAGGAAAACCAGGAGAGGCAGAATGGCTTAAAATCTCCAACTGTTTTAAATACAAGGGCTTTTCAGGCTCACTGTTCAGAAAGGCTAAATGCTTCTGCCACATACATGAAGTTTGCTTAAGACAGCCGGAACTTACTATTACACAAAGAAATCATTTTTCTAATGGTTTTCTTTCCTGGTCAGTAAATCATACCGGAAGCATGGTATAAAGCAGTGGTTCTCAACCTTCTTAATGCTGTGACCTTTTGATATACTTTCTCAGGTTGTGGTAACCCCTAACCATAAAATTATTTTTGTTGTTACTGCATAACCGTAATTGTGCTACTGTTATGAAGTGTAATGTAAATATATGTATTTTCCAATGATCTTAGGCATCTACTTTCACAGGAGTTGCCAAAGAGGTCATGACTGACAGGTTGAGAGACATGTGTATAAAAGCTGATAGAAGAAAATAGTATTTTACTTTCTTTTACTGCCTCCATTTTGAAACAGAGGGAATGATAACTTTACCAATAAAAGAATACAGTGATATTCAGAGGAACTCTTGACAGAAATAAGAACTGTATTTGAGTTCCATTCTATACATTTCCAAGGCTATAATCAGATCTTGAATCCTTTGAGAATTGGGAGTTAAATGTGGCATGTTAGAATTAGTTTCACTTCCAGTGTACATAAATAATCAAGATGTTGTGATCCAATAAACATATGCATTTCTTGAGGCTGAACTCTAATAGTATAAGAATTCCCCTCTAACCTTATATAATGAGGACTACCAGCATAGGTATGTAAAAATAAAACAAAATAAAAAAATCAAAACAAAAACAATTTGTCAATAACATTACATTGTCATATCTTATATTCCATTTAAAAATCAGATCTTTCAAGGAGGAAAAGCTAGCATGATGCTTGTAAAGGGATCTTTCAAGGAAGCAGATTGCTCTTCCTGCTACCATCTTCATATAAAGCTAATGGTCCATATTGGCCTCCTGTATAAGTGAGCCCAGCAAGGTTCTGTAGGAGTCCCAGGTTGTTCGAACCACACCCCAAACCAATCGAGTTCTTCTTGTAGTGTGTGTGTGTATGTGTGTGTGTGTGTGTACCTGCGAATGTCAGAGTACATGTGGCAGCCAGAAGACAATTCACAGGAGTGGGTCCTCAACTTCTATCATGTGGGTTCCAGGGATTGAAGTCAGGTTGTTAGGTTTAAAAGAACCTTTCTTCTTGCCCAAGTTAATTTTCTTCAAAGAAAAAAGAATAGAGAAAAGGACAGACAAGTTTAATTCTAGGATCTAAAAGCATGTTCTACTAATATTGCTGATAATTGGACTCAGAGCACTATGCATGCTAGGTCTGCCACTGAGCCATGTCTCCTGCTCTTCTATAAGCGTATGAAAGAAAAAACTTAAGTTGCAGACTAGGAATTCTTGGTGTGAGAAGCAGCTTAGAAAATACCAAACATGTCAAATATTAAATATTAACTTATTTACCAAGTCAGGGGTCTGGGGAAAGTAGATTGAATTTTAGAAATATTATAGTTTTGTTGTTGGTTTTAATTAAATTTGCTCTTAGAAAAATCCACACAGATATACAGTGTATATTGACCTCTGTCATATTTCACCCCTCCCATCTCTTTACCACCCCTGTCTACCCCATTCTTTCCCACAAATCTCTCTAGAGTGTTCATGTCTACTAGTTTTGTTTTGTGACACACTATGACTAAGCAGGACTGTTTGTGTATCCACGGGTTTGAAGCTATCCATTGAAGCCTGGTGGGTTCAGCAGTGGGTACACAGTGGGAGACATCGGTCTCTCCCCTCCCAGCATGTACTGGTAGACAAAATTTCAGCAGTAAAGGACTGGACCTGGTTGATGAGCCTCTCTACCTACTATGACTGACAGTTGACAGTGCTAGTCTTCAGGCGATTCAGATGGCTTGCCCCCAGAGGCCTAGCAATGACCTAAGTCATCACCAGGTGCCACCAGGTGTATGCAGCCTGATATAAAGACTCACCCACAACCCCAGATTCCTTAATCTCTCTGTTCTTTCTCTGTTCTCTGATTTTTCTCTGTCCTTCTCAGCCTTCACGGTTGTAATACCATCCATCTGCATGTCTACATGTCCAATCATCTGCCTCTATCCACTTCCAGGACCTAACTCCTATCTCCTTTCCCCACAACAAAACTCCTTATACCAGACCTGTTGTGTGGTATAGTTCCTCAGGGGTTATACCTTGGCATGGACCCACCATACTGCCATGGTGGCCACATCATCATTATAGATCATAACATTGGTGCTGGGAAATTCTGGGAGGGGGCTCTTCTGGTGTATGGGCATTGTTGGTATAATGTTCTTTTGGAATGTATACACTTTACCCTTGTTCATTCAAATGCTGATTTCTCTCCCCCACTCTCTGGTTTCAATCGGACATTGCATTGTGATACTTATTCTAAGCATCACCTGTGTCTACTTTGTGTCAACATGCCCAAATAAACCAACCAGCCACAATGGAGAGGAGAGGAAGGAGTGAGAGGCAGAGGAGGAGGAGAGAGAAGAGAACTGGGAGAGCAGAGGTAGGAGGAGAGGTCTTGGAATGACGTGGAGAGATGGACTGGACCTAAGTTATCATTAAAAGCAAGTATAATGTGGGAAATCTAAATGGTAAGAAACTATGTGGGCTTGGAGGTTTAGGATGGAGTAACTATTGCCCAGCATTGTGTTCTAGGTTAACTAAATAAATCATAGTCTCTGTGTGGTGATTTGGTTATACAGCTGTCTGGAATTAACAGCACCATTAATAAAAGATACATCAATAGTAGATAATAATATAAATTTACAA
Organism: Pachyuromys duprasi; assembly: GCA_028658305.1. NCBI lineage: Eukaryota > Metazoa > Chordata > Mammalia > Rodentia > Muridae > Pachyuromys > Pachyuromys duprasi. The sequence continues at coordinate 3,073,922 of CM053742.1, forward strand.
CAGGACATATTGGGATCCCTTCTGTCGCTATGCCCACCCACAACAGATTTGCTTTCTGGTCCACTGATCCATAGGCTCTCTACTCAACACCGGCAATTGGTGAGTTAAATATTTAACCAAGGATGTAAAGTGAATAAATAAATTAATTAATTAAAATGCTTCTCTGAGTCTGTCCATTTCCTTCAATGAGTCTTCATTCTACCAGCACATCTTTTACCTCTGCTCATGCTCCTCAGCACTAGTCCCTGTCTGTGTAAATGACCAGAACATCCTGTGCCTTTTCAGTTCAGTCCCCTCTAGGTTCCTCAGGATAACAGAACCCCAGGCTTAGGACTTAATGTACCTCATCCATTAAAACTATGTCCGGATACAACTAGCTTCTAAATTTATCCAATCTGGCTGCAATATACTTCCCAAGGGATTGGGGGAACATTAAAAAATTTCTCCTTCCTTCATTTCTTTTTTTTTTTGAAATTATTTATTTATTTATTTATTTATTTATTTATTTATTTATTTATTTATTTTTCACAATTTATTCACTTTGGATCCCAGCTGTAGCCTCTTCCCTCATCCCCTCCCAAATCCAACCTCCCTCCCTTTCTCCTTCCATAACCTTCCTCCAGTTGACTGATGGGGGGAGTCCTCCTCCCCTTACATCTGACCCTAGACTATCAGGCCTCACCAAGACTGGTTGCACTGTCTTCCTCTGTGGCCTGGTAAAGCAGCCCCCAACATCAGGAGGAGGTTTTCAAAGAGCCAGACACTGAGTTCATGTCAGAGACAGCCTCTGTTCCCCTATTTATGGAACTTGTTAGGACCAAATAAAATGATTATGTGCACAGCAGCTTTTATATGAAAGAGGTTTATTAGATGATGATGAAGAGAGAGAGAGAGAGAGAGAGAGAGAGAGAGAGAGAGAGAGAGAGAGAAGGAAAGAGTGAGACATGATAGGAGGAAGAGAAGAGGCACCCCGACAGAAAGCAGAGAGGGCAAGAGAGATACAATGTGTCCAGTTGAAAGTTTTAAAGGTAACCATGCCTGCCAGGTGTGGCTACCTGGTGAGCAGGACACGATAACATCATAGGTTGTTAGGCAACCCAGAAGCAGGCTGACTAAATACTAACATTCCTCCCATTTTATATAATTAAAAAATGAGGAGCTTGGGCTGCTTATCATGTAAGACAAGTTAAAGTATATAAATTTGGTTCATTGGAAGCAGCTCTTAGTTGCAACTAAGAGAAAGAGAGAAAAAAACAATAGCAAAAAAAAATGTCCAGATTACATGGTCAAGAGAGGGAGGGAAAGCCCCTGCCCTGGGAAAGTTCAGGGTACAGGGTTGCCAGTAGAGAATTTCCAGCCATGCAAGGCAGCAGGTAGGGATTGAGGAATGCTGGGAGTTTTTATATATTCTTGATATTAGCCCTCTGTCAGATATAGGGTTGGTGAAGATCTTTTCCCAATCTGTAGGCAGTTGTTTTGTTCTGATGACAGTGTCCTTTGCTTTACAGAAGCTTTTCTGTTTCATGAGCTCCCATTTATTGATTGTTGATCTTAGAGCCTGAGCTGTTGGTGTTCTGTTCAGGAAGTTATCTCCTGTGCCAATGAGTTCTCCTCACTTTTTTTTTTCTTCTAACAGGTTTAGTGTGTCTGGTTTTATACTGAAAACTTTGATCCACTTGGACTTTAGTTTTGTGCAGGGTGATAAGTATGGATCTATTTACATTTTTCTACATGTAGATATCCAGTTAGACCAGCACCATTTGTTGAGATGCTATCTTTTTTCCATTAAGTGGTTTTGCCTTCTTAGTAAAAAAATCAAGTGTCCATAAGTGTGTGGGTTTATTTCTGGGTCTTTGATTCGATTCCATTGATCCACCAGTCTCTTTATATGCTAGTACCATGCAGTGTTTAGTATTGTTGATCTAAAGTACAGCTTGAGATCAGGGATGGATATACCTTCCAGAAGATCTTTTATTGTAGAGTATTGTTTTAGATATTTTGGGGTTCTTGTTATTCCATATGAAATTGAGAACTGTTATATCAAGGTCTGTAAGGAATTGTGTTGGTAATTTGATGTGAATTGCATTGAATCTGTACAATGTTTTTGATATGATGGCCATTATTATTAAGTTAATCCTGTGGAGCCATGACCATGGGAAATCTTTTCATCCTCTGGTATCTTCTAATTTTTTCTTCAGAGACTTGAAGTTTTCTTATTTTTTCATACAAGTCTTTGACTTGCTTGGTTAGAGTAACAAACCAAGGTATTTTATGTCTTTTGGGCTATTGTGAAGGGTGTTGTTTCCTTAATTTCTTGCTAAGACCTTTTGTCTGTTGTATACAGGAGAGTTAATGATTTTTTTTTTTTGAGTTAATTTTGTATCCAGCCACTTTGCTGAAGGTGTTTATCAACCGTAGGAGTTCCCTGGTAGAATTTTTTGGGTCATTAATGTATACTATAATATTATCTGCAAATTGTGGTACTTTGACTTCTTCCTTCCTCATTTGAATCCCCTTGATCTCCTTTGTCTTATTGCTCTAGCTAGGACTTCAAGAATTATGTTGAAGAGATATGGAGAGAGTGAGAAGCCTTGCCTTGTCCCTGATTTCAGTGGGAATGATTTAAGTTTCTCTCCATTTAGTTTGATATTGGCTGTAGCCTTGTTGTATATTGCCTTTACTAAGTTTAGGTAAGTGCCTTGAATTCCTGATCCCTCCAGGACTTTAAACATGAACAAGTGTTTGATTTTATCAAATGCTTTTTTAGCAACTAAGGAGATGGTTATGTGCTATGTTTTTTTCTTTCTTTTTGTTTATATGGTGGAGGACATTGATGAATTTCCATATATTAAACTACCCCTGCTTATCTGGGATGAAGTGTACTTGGTCATAGTGGATGATATCTTTGATGTGTTCTTGGATTCGGTTTGCTAGTATTTTGTTTAGTATTTTTGTATCATTGTTCATAAGAGAGATTGTCCTGAAATACTCTTTGGTTTTTGGATCTTTGTGAGGTTTAGTTATTAAGGTGACTGTGGCTTCATAGAATGAGTTTGGTAATGTTCCTTCTGTTTCTATTTTGTTGGATGGTTTGAAGAATATTGGTGTTAGCTCTTCTTTGAAGATTTGGGAGAATTCTGCACTGAAATCATCTGGCCACGTTTTTTTTTGTTGTTCTTTTTTTTTCTTGTGGAATGGAGACTTTTGCTGATTACTTCTATTTCCTTAGGTGACATATGAATAATTAATTCATTTTCCTGGTCTTGACTCAGCTTTGGAATCTATCATGATAATTGTCCATTTAATTAAGATTTTCAAATTTTGTTGCCTATAGGTTTTTGAAGTAAGACCTGCTGATTGTTTGGATTTCTTCAGCATCTGTTGCATGCCCCCGTTTTCATTTCTGATTTTTCTTGATATGGCTAGTGTCTCTTTGCCTTTTAGTTAGTTTGGGTAAGAGTTTGTTTTACTTGTTGATTTTCTCAAGGAATCAGCTCTTGTTTTCATTGATTCTTTGAAATGTTTTTTTTTTTTGTTTCTTGTTCTTTGTTTTCAGTGGTGAGTTTAATTATTTGCAGCCTCTTGTGTGTGTCTGCTTCTTTTTCCCCCCCCTCTAGGGCTTTCAGGTGAGCGATTAAGTTGCTTGTATGAGATGTTTTTCTTGAAGGCATTTAGTACCATGAACTTTCCTCTTAGCACTGCTTGCATTTTGTCCCATGAGTTTGGGTATGTTGTGCCTTCACTTTCATTGAAATCTAAGAAGTCTTTCATTTCTTTATTTTTGCCCTGACCCAGCTGTCACTGAGTAGCAAGTTGTTCAATTTCCATGTAAGTGTAGGGTTTTTTTTTTTTTTTGCAATTTCTCTTGTTTTTGAGGTCCAGCGTTAGTTCATGGTAGTGTGAAGGATACAAGGGATTATTTCAATATTGTTATATTTGCTGAAGCTTGCTTTATGTTTGAGTATGTGGTCTGTTTTGGAGAAGTGTCCATGAGGTGCTGAGAAGAAGGTAAATTCTTTCGTGTTTGGGTGAAAAGTTCTGTAGATATCTGTTAGGACAATTTGATTCATGACATCTGTTACTGTCATTGTTTCTTTGTTTAATTCCTGTTTTGTTTGCCTGTCCTTTGTTGAGAATGGGGTGTTGAAGTCTCCCACTATTAATGTGTGGGGATCTATGTGTGGTTTAAGTTTTATTAATGTTTCTTTTACAAATGTAGATGGCATTGTATTTGGGGCATAGATGTTCAGAATTGTGATGTCTTCTTGGTGGAATTTTCCTTTGATGTGTATGAAGTGAACTTCCCTGTCTCTGCTGATTAATTTTGGTTGAAAGTCTATTTTATTAGATATTAGAATGGCTACTCCTGCTTCCTTCTTGGGTCCATTTGCTTGGAAAACTTTCTTCCAGCCCTTTAATCTCAGGTAATGTCTGTCTTTGTGATTTAGATGTGTGCCATATGGAACAGGATTGTTGGGTTTTGTTTACACTTCCATATGTTAGTCTGTGTCTTTTCATTGGAGAGTTGAGTCCATTGATGTTGAGAGAGATTAATGACCAGTGACTGTTAAACCCTTTGATTTTGATGTTGGTTGTGGTAGTGTGTTTGTGTGATGACTATTTTTAGATTTGCTGTAGTGAGGTTATTTATTTCCTGTGTTTTCCTGAATGGCGTTAGCTTTCTTGGGTTGTATTTTTTTCCTCTTATAATCTTCTGTAATGCTGTGTTTGTGGGTAGGTATTGTTGAAATTTGTTTTTGTCATTTAATGTCTTGGTTTCTCCATCTATGATGACTGAGAGCTTAGCTGGGTATAGTAGTCTGGGCTGACATCTGTGTTCTTTTAGGATCTGCATGACATCCATCCAGATCCTTCAGGCTTTCATAGTGTCTGTTGAGAAGTCAGGTATGATTGTGATGAGTTTGCCATTACATGTTACTTGGTCTTTTTCCCCTGCAGCTTTTAGTATTTTTTCTTTGTTCTGTATGCTTGCTGTTTTGGTTATTATGTGACAGGAGGCTTTTCTTTTCTGGTTTAATTAATTAGGTGTTCTGTAGGCTTCTTGTATACTTATAGGCTTCTCCTTTAAGTTGGGGAAATTTTCTTCTATGATTTTGTTGAAAATATTTTCTGGACCTTGGAGACAAGAATCTTCTTTTTCCTCTATTCCTACTATTCTTAGGTTTTGTCTTTTCATGTTGTCTTGGATTTCTTGGACGGTTTGTGTCGGGAATGTTGTAGATTTAACGTTTTCTTTTTTGAGGACTACATGGTTTTCTTCCATTGTATCTTCCACACCTAAGATTCTTCTATCTCTTGTAGTCTTTTGGTTATTCTTACCTCTGTAGTCCCTGTTTTCTCTTATCTAACTTCTTCCTCTCCATAATTACCTTCATTTGTATTTTCTTTAAGTTTTCCAATTCTATCTTCAGATCTTGAATCCTTTTGTTGATCTCTTTCACATGGGTGACTGTATTTTCATTCAATTCTTTTACCTATTTGTTTGAACATTCGTCTGCTTGTTTTATTTCTTTCAGTGATTTATTTCCTTTCTGAAGGCCACAAATCTGGCTGCACCTTCCCTTATTTTTTTATGGATGGCCATAATCTGTTTGACTTTGTCTTCCTCTATTTCTTTACACATTTTATTTGTTTCCTCCATTATCCTCTTCATAAGCATAGATGTAAGGCCATCTTCTTGAATTTCACTTATGTTAGGGTGTTCATGGATACTACCTGCCCCTGGATCGCTGGGTTCTTGAGATGTCATCTTGCTTTGCTTTTGTTGATTGTGCTCTTAAGCTGGCTTCTACTCATCCTGCTCTATCAGGTATTAGCTGTTAGTTTCCAGTGCCCGCTGTAATCCTGGGGTGGGGAGAATCACTTGGCAGGAAGATGGTTGTTTCTGATGAGGCCTCCTCAACTTTTTGGGTATGGTCACCGAATGGCCAGTGCTTCTCAGGGAATTGCCACAGCTCACTTCAGGTATATGGACCTGTTGACTAACTGAGATCATTGGTAGTCAGGGGACATCTTCTCTTACTAGGAGAAGTTTTGGAGAAAGCTGCCCTGCCACTGGGTTTCTTGCTCTGAATTTATTGAGCTGCTGCTGCTGCTCTTATACTATGTTTATTAGGTACAACCCTCTTGAAGAACCAGGGAGCCCTGTGATTTGGTCAGTCTAGCTAGGGAGACAGGTTGTGCCTTGGAGCACTGTCTGGGAGCTGTTACCATGGATCCCATGCTTCTGTAAGTCTGAGGTTGGAGTTCTGTGCCCCAGTACCCAAGTGGTAAACACTGGCAGGTGAGCACAGCACTCAGGCATGTGTCAGTAGTCCAAAGCCTGGAGCCTGCAGGTACCCAGGAACTTTTACTGGGATTAGCTAAGTGTCCTGAGGTCTGACCTGATGTTTCCCCCATTGTGGGGTTTCCTCCCAACAGGGAGACTCAGTCTGTGGTGTTTTGGGGTCCAGAGTTCAGTCTGGGACAGTGTGTTGGCATGCAGGAGTGCGGCTTTGAGCTCATGGCTGAGTGCCTGCTGGAGCCTGGAGTATGATCCGATTGTGCCCACACTGTGGTGTTTCCTCTCACCTTTGAAACAAAATTGTTGATGTTTTAGTGCCCACATTTCAGTCTGTTGGTTGCTGTACAGTCATTGCTGTCCTGTTCCTCAGACACAGTGTTCTGTTGGCATTGCCATTTTGGTTCCACCTCTTTGTTTCTTTTTCTTGGCTCTAAACCCTGTTTCATTCCATCTGGTTTCATCCCACGCTAAGTAAATGTCTTCCCTCTAGATAACAGGTCAGAGCCAGAGGGAAATAGGGGCTGCAACACACACACTTGCTCCCAGCAATGGTTGCTCCTAACTAAGCCACTGATCTAACCACTCTTGAGGTATGTGCGGATCATTTGTCTGTGAATTTGACTCCACATTCTAGCTAGAGTCCAATTCCTCTACAAGGCTCTAGCTCATGGCCTTGCCACCTGGCCCTGGCCCTCTCCCCGTCCTTCTATAGCCAGGCTGCAGGAAGACAAGCACATGCCTTCTTTCTCTTCCTTCCTTCAATGGGCACAGACTTTATTACAAAAACAAAAACAAAAAACTGGGCCCCATTCAAAGGCCAAAAATTGGCACACCAAATTTCCAGCTTCTCATTGCCATAGAGAAATGATTCCCAAATATTTTCTTTGTAAACTTGCTGTGCTCTAAGCTCCCAAAGCCTTATCCCTAAGGATCTACTTCCTCATTCTTAAAAAATCTTTTATCTCTGATTTCCTTGTACTCTGCTCTGAAAGAAAAAAAAAGATGTTAAAATTACACTGTAATCTCCTGTCTAAAGATTTATATAATTTGCTCATTGGGTAATGGTTTAAAATCTGTATAATCTATAGCAGTGATTGACTTTAAATTCATATCTTGTTTAGGGAATATATGTCTACATATATGCATGTAACTCTAATTCAACTCCATGTATGTGTATATGTGCATATAACATGAATGCATCTCTCATTTAAAGATATATATCAATAAAACATAAATGTTTTCAAATACCAACCATGTCATCCCCATGGCTTGCAACCTGCCATGTGACTTCATTATCTTAAGATGACCATGTAGTATAAAGCAACAATTATAAAACTTCTTAGTCCTAATGAACTCTCTGTTTTTTATTTCCTCTCCTTTTAGACTAAGAAAGCAGTATGTCTCATTTTAAATTGGTATGAATTTTTATATTATAGAAATTCAAAGTTATATTTTCATAACATACTGTACATGTGATTCAACCCTGGTTTAAAGTATTCTTTATATGACGGTGAACTGTTGGTATACTTTTAAACTCTATTTTATTTTTGTGTCTTATATCTCTTTTTCCCTTCTTCACCCCAATCCTTTCCATCACCAGAACACCAGGTAGGAGAGAAAGGAAGTTAGTGGGAACAGGATTCGGAGTTCTCTTTAGCTACTTCCTGCTGGTTAGGGTCATCAGGTTCCTTGGGGGAAGTCCAATCTTTGTTTTAGGATATCTCCACTTCTTCTCATCCCATCGACAGGAATCAGGAACAGCAGGAGGGGAGTACCAGCAGCCTTCCTTCTTGGAGCTCCCTCAACACTCTCTGGTCTCTGGCCTTTATTCCCTCTCCAGAGTATTCAGATTTAAACTATGTGTAGCTGGCAAAAGGCTCCTCTCAGAGCCTACACCAGGCAAATAGTTTGCTGCTGTGGACAAGTTGAATAATGTTGTCTATGCTTGTTCTTAGATGCATGAAGGTATGCAGTTTTTTTCTCCTGCCACCAACTGCTGGGGGGCTCAAGGTTCACTTTTGGGCGTTCTGTCCAATGGTTTTGGTATAATAGATATAATAGAAAATGCAATGTTATTGAAATATGGATAACTCTAAAGTTGTTTTATACTGTTCTACTTTATTGCTGGTTCTGAAAATGGGTTATTGTTCATCCTTTTAAAGACACAGGCATGTTTTTAAAGTCCAAGGTCAAAAACAGGATAGGGCTAAAACTCATAACTCAGGATTAGCAGTTGAAAGTGTGTGCTTAGATAATCGTAAACCATGTGACATGATTCCAAAGATGCTTTAAGGGAGGATATATTAATTTTAAGATGAAATGTTTATTCTGCTAGAACTTAGTTTTGCCTTCTGAAAATTTTGATTATACCCTGTCTTCATAGTAAAAAATGTTAAAAATCATTGTCTTAAAAATATGTTTAGCCAGTTGAGCACAGTGGCACACACCTGTAACTCCAGCATTCAAGGAGTTTGAAGCCAGCCTGATCAACAAAGTGAATCCAGGACAGCCAAGGCTACACAGAGAAATCCTGTCTCAAAAAAAAAAAAAAGCTGAAAAAATGTTTATCCTTGTTTTTGCTAATGTTATTAATCTATAATATAGCTTTAGATTTTTATAAGCTATAGATTTTTTATAAACTAAATTATCCAGGAAACTATTATGCACTATAGTGGTACAGCATAAAAAGGTAGAAAATTTTTCAATCTCTTTATGGACTATATTTATGGTTTATAACATTTTATTTGGATGCTAGAAGAGGTCTAATTCAGAATCATGATTTTTAGAGCTTTAAACCTAACAGGATGGAACCTAAGTCCTAGTCCTTAATGATAATTAAATTCAAGTTAACAGGCAGCCACCTTATAAATGATCAAATCCTTTAATGTGTCCAGAAATATATTTGTAGTTATGATTGCTTACAAGATTAAGCTTTATTTAGCCTCCTGTACATGATTTTGAAGTTATGCAGGAATTAAGTAACTAGAAACAAGCAAAGTTTGCCTATTTATATGTACTTTAGGTAGACATGTGGCCTTCAAACATCTGAAAGATTTGCAGAATATGGTATTTAAAATGTTTAATTAAAAAAAGCTTTTCATGATAAACATGCCAGCTCCTGATAGCACTCCCACTCTCCTCCAAAGAAGGTAATGGGAACAGAAGAAACTCTACCTGAAACTTGCTTTAAACATGACAAAGCTGGCCACTGGGCTTTCCCTCAATTGCTGACAGTGCACTGTACAAACTACAGATAGCCAGGACCCTGAGAAGTTGCCTGCTGGGCTTTGCTAAGACAAGGTAAGCAGTCCTTCTTAATTCCTGTTTAACAAAAATGTGACTGTCCAGGTAACCAGTAAGCCTCTGTCATTTATTTATTTGTTTATTTACTTATAATAAACTACATACAATAAGAACAGTTATGAAACAATCAGGAAACCCACATGTAAAAGTTACATTCAAAATGTTTAGCTCATTTGTATTTGGCAAAGAAATACTATCTATATTATCTAGGTGAGTCTAAAGTTTTGTTCCTAAGTCATTCCCTACCATATCTTGTATTTATTGTCTTAAAAACATCTTTCTAGACCTTAAAACATTTTCTTAAATCCGAAACAACTTAAGCCTGCCTGTGAAATTATAACTATCTAGTTTTTAACCACATCGTAGACCTGAGAAGGAATGAAATTATTTAAGTAGTAAGTACAGGCAAGCAGCTTCCAAAACTAAGAGGTGACAGACAGTTTATTGCCTGGTCAGTCCCCTGATCTCTCTATATAACATTGGAACATCATCTTCAGCCTTATTGCCCAGTATATCTGCCATACACAGTTGTGAAGCAGGAAAATTCAAGGTCTTGCTTACCCTGTCATGCAGAACTTGGCAGTCAACTAATCCTGTAATCAAGTCTTGTCCAGTTTGGACAGCATATTGTCTGTAGAGAGAGCGGGGGCATTTTTGCCCAGTGGCTAGCCTGTCATTAATGGTGCTATCTCCAAAAGGAGGTTTTATGATGTTCATCATCTTCACTGAAGTAGGCTGGGGATGTTGCCAGGAGCTGACATGTCTCAAGTCAAAAAGGCCTTAAATTAGTAAAAAAAAAAAAAAAAAAAAACAAAAAAAACTTTAAATGCCATATTTTGTAAGTCTCTGAAGTTTTTGAGGATGATCTATCTATTTACTTTTGTATTGACAAAATATATAGTCATATCTATCTATCTGTCTATCTACTATCTACTATCTATCATCTATCTATCTGTAGTAAATCTGAATAGGCAAATGTTGCTTGTTTCTAGATATTTACTATTTGTTTAACCTAGGGTGTGTATTTCTGTGATAAACTACACTAGTATCTGACATGACCATGAGTCTGATTGATTAACTACTAACATGTATAAGTTAATTATCATAAATAGTTTGTAATAGCAGCTTTTGAAAGGAGACTCAGATGCTGCTTGATCTTCACTTCCTGCTTGCTCAAGTAAAATTTATCATGTTCAGGTCTATGATGGGTTTGAAGACTAGGCTAGTGAAAGATTCATCAATTTAACAGCAGAAACCAAGGCTTCAGGTGCCTTCTAAGTCCTCTTCATGTGCAAAAATCAGGCTTTAAGAGTAGAACTTAACTCTTCTAGAGCTGCTACCACTAGGTCTGGACACACTCTACCTTATTACCAGACTCAGAAAACAGTACTACATCTCTTATTTAAAAGACAAAAAGGTTTTCCTTGCTCACATGCTTCATGTTAAAAGATCAACAGGTCTCAGATGTAACTTTTTACTTTTTTTTTTTTTTTCATCTAAAAGGACTTACTTTACATGACGGCTCCTAGCAATCTCACTTGTGTCTCATGGTAAACAATTGGGTAGAAAAAAATGTAAAGTTTATGTAAGGCCTGAAATATAGAAACTTAAGCTATGAGGACTTAAGAAAGTACTTTAGGGTCTAAGAAGATGTTTTAAGGTTGATAAATACAAGTGAAAGCCTAAACAGTGATAAAGTGATTTAAGGTATATAAAAGGAATAAAAAATACTTCAGATTTCTTCCTGTTGCTATGCTACTGCTGTACTCAGAGTGTTCAGAGCTTTGACATCAATCAGTGGAGCTCTGATTTATTATTCTTTTTTTAAATTTATTTTTTATTTTATATTAATCACAGGTTGTGTACTTTGTATCCCAGGCATAGCCCCCTCCTGCATTCACTCCCTATCCCTCCCATCCCTCCCTCATCTCCTCCTTGCTCCTTTCCAAGTCTGATTTATTATTCTAACTCTTGTAAAATATTCCATTATACAATCTTCCATCACAGTTCCAAGCTCAAGATTTTAAATTTCCTTTGGTTGTCTTTTAAGTATAGACTTAAAAGTATTTCTCATTGTGTTAAATTTATATATATCCAGACTTCTGTAGAAAGAAAAAGCCCCTATTTTGCGGTGTATAGTCATAGTAAAAATCAAAATCCAGTGAGCTTTTGACCTTCTGCTTCATGAAGGTTTCTGTCCTCCCTGAGCTTACCTTAGCACACCTGTGTTTTTATTTAACAGGTAAGCTCCCTGAGCTTACCTTAAACAGTATGCATGCTTTTAACTCAAAATCATTTCTCAATCATGTAATAAGTCACAAAGATCTGTGTCTAGTGTCCTTTTCTTCAGTGTGGATTTCAATACAGATCACAAACAATCATAATGCTAAATGTCTGAGGTTTGTCTCTTTTTGTAAATTTAAAAAGACTATTGCAAGCTTCAGGAAACTTGCATCCTCCTCTTATGGGTCAAATGGATGCCAGATAAGTACCCCTGTCAATCAACAGCCTAAGTTTCCTACCTATTGCTTATTTCAGAGGGTGGGATTCTCCCTAATTCTCTGGTTTTGGGACTCTTCCTCATTTCCTGATTTTGGGACACCCCTCCCCCAATTACCAAGACCATGGGCCTAAAAGTCCATGGGCCTAAAATTTCAAATGTACACCCAAGAAAGAATTTTCTCCCTAACCTACTTAACTTTGTCTTTTGCCTTTGATATATGTCTGTTTCAACATCCTGCCAAGCCCAAGTGTTTTCCGCAGCCAGGACATCCCCAAAGCTGTGCTCTGGCTCAGCTTTGCAAACTTCTAGGCTGCAGATGTTCCCACAGATCCTGGACAGCAGTGAAACAGTCACCTCTCCTAGGACTTCGACAAAATCCCAATTTTTTTAGGGTCTCAAACCTGACACTGCCCATAAATCAGCAGGAAGTAGCCTATAAAGAACACAATAACCCCACTCCTGCCCCACCAGCTTTCTAGTTCCTCAATTTAAATTACACACACACACACACACACACACACACACACACACGGAGGAATGTTAGTTTACGGGTGATCCCACCAGCCTACCCTTGGAGATCTAGCATACGGTCTTATGTCATCACCTAACACTACCAGGTATGCCCACGGCTGCCATACAAAGGGACTGCCCACCACCCCCAGATCTCTTTCTCTATGTTCCAGCTTCTCTCTGTCCCCAAATTCTCTTTCTCTGTCCTGGGTGCCACTCCCTATGAGCCTACGGGGGCCATTTTCATCCAAACCACTACAGCTATTTATAAGGCAGTTTGAGGCTGTGTTAATTTATTTAAACAACAGTAATAAGTTCCCTACCTGGGTTGACAACCTCTTTAGGCCTTGGTTATTAGATAGGCTTATAATGCCTAGCATGGGCTCTTCTCAGCTTTTATGGAATAGGTCTCAAATCTAATCAGAGAGCAATTGGGTTTCTCATAACAGTCAAGCCACTATTGTGCAGGTAGGCACAACTTGCCTGGCAAGTTGCCCTTCCTATTTGTAGAGTTCACAGCTAGGCAAGACCAATAATACCTTTTTTTTCATCCAGCAATCAACACAGACAGCACCCTCTAGCACTTTGAATGCTAGTCAATACTGAGAAAGCTTCCATCTTGGTTGTGTCTAAGGTGTGTGATATATTTCACAAGACTGGTTGTGATGGCTAATATTAGTTTTCAACTTGGCACACCCAGGAAGAGTGACCCTTAACTGAGGTCTCCATCTGATCGGTTTATCTGTGGGGCATTTTCTTGATTGCTAGTCCTTTCATGAAGAGCACCATTCCTAGGCAGGTGGGCCTAGGCTATATAAGAAAGGTAGTGGAACATGAAGGCAAGCCAGTAAGCAAGGGTGGGCAAGGACTCATCCTCAGGAGCTCTTTGTAGAGGAATGTTAATCCAGAAACATGGCTTATCTGGCAAGGGATCACACACAAAGACCTAGTTCTATGTGATCCAGCTGGAATGCAGACATGCCACACACATATAAACCCTCTGGCTGTAATACATACATGCCTGTAGTACACACCTTTAATTCCATATAATAATGGTAAGGTTAATTTGTAGAAGGAAGCACCCATGTTTGAAAGTGATGTATAATTGAGGGCCAGACAAAATGTCAGATCAGAGAAAGATTTGGCAGAATGAGTCAGAGATAGGATATACCAACTACTTATGAGAACAGAAAGAAAAAAGAGATGACTTCAGAGAGAGCAGGGCAGAGAGAGGGAAAAGAAGTGACATAAGAGAGCAACTTAGAAGGAGAGGGGGGGAGGCAGTTTTACAGGAAGTTTTACAATGACAGGTTGAGGATAGAATAAGCTAGACCCAGGTGGAGGCAGAATAAGCCAGAGAATGAGAAGGAGCCTGATTAGAATAGATTGCTATAGTTAGTTTGAGGCTAAGCAGAGCTTTTCAGTCAGCAGTTGAGACAAGCAAGTTTGAATCAGTCCGCTTAGAGAGTAGTTGAGTTAAGTGAGACAGCCAGAATTCAGAAAGAACAAAAAAAGGTGAGAATATTCAGCAGTAAGTTTCAGATGCTGAAAATATTTTAGTCCTAGATTAAACTGTATTGAGGGTAGAAGCTTCTAGTAGTAGGCCTAGGTTAGCAGACAGAGACAGTAAGCCTTCAAGACAACAGTTACTTCAGGCAAATAAAAGTTACATTTACACTTCCTGTCTACATCAGTCAACCACTTCCTGTCTACATCAGTGTAACAATGTTGTGGAGCTAATGCCTTGAGTCCACATGCAGATTGGATTAAATTCAGTGTGTTCATTCTTGCTTCTGCAGGAAAGGATGTGGTCTACCTGGAGCTCTTCATAGTGTTCACAGAATCTCTTCATATTTTTCTTGGGAAAGTCAACTACATTAGGTCCAAAGTCCTGCTTGCTACCAGATACCCAGATGTATTTTAATTTGGCTTTTACACCCCTGCCTTCTCTAGTGTTGGTCTCTATTACAGCTGCTGCCCAAGCAAGGGTGGGAAGGAGAGGGCAGTATGGAAGCCCTGGGCCCAAGGAAGCAAAGATAGAATTGTGCTGGCTTCATCTGACTATCTATCCGCCAAACCAAGCACCGACCGACCGACCAACTAACTAACTGTGTGTAATATATTTATATATGTGTATATGTAGATATGTATATTTTATATATGTGTATGTTGCTTTTGTTTTTTGATACAGGGTATCTTTTATTAATTGGTGGCCTTGAACTTGCTATGTAGCCAAGAATGGCCTTGAACTTCTGGTCCTCCTGCCTCTACCTCTAGAGAGCTAGTATTGCGGGCATGAGCCACTTGTTTTATGCTTTGCTGGGAATGGAACTCAAGATTTCCTCCTGCATCTAAGTATGTAAGTGTTCTACCAATCAAATGACAACCACAACCCCCAATACTTAAGTTTTCTTTAAAAATAGGTATATGATATTCTATTATAAACATGTTTTTAATTTTGTTTTTATATTGATCAGCTGACAGACATTTGTTTTTTTTTCTACTTTCTGAATCTAATGAATAACATTGTTATGAGCGAGCACTCAAGGATAATTTTATGAATTTATGTTTCAGTTCTGTGGTATATCACCTATCCATATCACCTATCCTTGAATTACTGGACCTTTAGGTAACCATGTCTTAGTTCTTGAGGGTCTGATGAAGTGTTTTTCACAACTGTACCATGTTGGGGGCTGTTATGATGCTTTACTTTGATGCTGGTTGCTGGTCTTCAAGATCTGGCTATACCTATCTGCCTGGGTATGACTATCCTTGTGTAAACTTAGTTGATTGACTAATTAAATGGTCTATACTTGGGCAGGGCAGAATGGGGTAGGTGTGGCTGAAGTTCCTGGGATTTAGGGGACATGAGAATCTTGGAAAACAGATGGACAGGAAGAGACGATGAAGGAGTACGCCAGGATGGGTTAGTGTGGTGTAAGGAACCACTTGGGCAGGGAGGAAGTACTCCAATAATGGCATGGGAAGGCCCAGATAAAGAATACAAGCAAGTACCTTGGGATTATGGATGGAAGGTAGACTAGATGAAGATTATTAAAGCAGATGGCATTGTGTGGGGACTGGGAGATGGATAGTGAGGTTATTGAGACAGTGTAGGTAGAAATATATACCTGGCTCAAGGTAAAAAGGCAATTATAAAATCTAACAGGTGTCTGTGTTTTATTTGATTGATAGTGGGTTAGATAATACCACCTTGATAATCGTAGGGCAAATAATAGATAATATTTAGCCCAGCACTCATTTTTCATTCACTACAACCATACTAGTTGAATCCCATAAAAATATGAGAGCTTTCATTTCTCCAAATCTTTGCCAACAATTAATACTGTTGTTTCTGACACAGGGATCTCATTATGACCTTGATTTGCTTGCCCTATAAGCAGTGATGTTGAATAGCCTTTGAGTGTATTTTGTTCAAGGTATATTTTTTCTGGGAGAAATGTATCTTTGTTTGCCCATTTTAAAATTGGATTCTTTAAAAATGTTTAATACATGTATTTATTTTATGTATATATGTGTGCAGGCCCATATTTCATAGCATGTGTATAGAAGTTGGATAAAAATTTGGGGAACTGATTTTCTTTCTTTATCATGTAAGTCCCATGGTTCAAACTAAGGTCATCAGGCTAGGCAGCAGGTGCCTTTATCTGCTGAGCTATCTTACCATCCCTACCATACCTTTTGTTCTATTTTAAAGTCAGGGTCTTACTCTGTACCCTGCGCTAGTCTGGAATTCCTGGTGAAACCCTTGCCTTAGCCTCCCAAGTCCTAAGATTACAGGTGTGAGCCACCACATAGTTTAAGTTGCCTTTTATTGTGACATTTTAAGAGCTTGTTGTATATTTTACTTACTCATTCAATATTATTTAGTGTTCTATGAGAGGGTCTCACTGTGTAACCTTTGCTGGCCTGGAATTCATCATGTTCCCAGGTAGGCCTTGAACTCAGATTTTTCTGGCTCTGCCTTCCAAGTACTAGATTAAAGGTATGGACCATCATGTCTGCCCCTCTTCAGATTTATATACTAAACACACACACACACACACACACACATCTATACATATGTATATCTATGTAC
This sequence comes from Pachyuromys duprasi, assembly GCA_028658305.1. Taxonomy (NCBI): domain Eukaryota; kingdom Metazoa; phylum Chordata; class Mammalia; order Rodentia; family Muridae; genus Pachyuromys; species Pachyuromys duprasi. The sequence continues at coordinate 3,090,641 of CM053742.1, forward strand.
ACACACACTTATATATATATATATATATATACATAAACATACAACTATTTTGTGTTTTGTTTTTCCCTGTTTGTGTGTGGGGGTAAGGTCTTTTTATATGGTCTAGGTTGGCTGTAACTTTCTATGTTGGCCTTGAACTTGCTATCATCCTGCCTTTGTCTCCTATGTGCTGAGATCACAGGCATGCTCCACTACAACTGCACACCTTTTCATTTTCTTGATATTGTTCTTTCATAAAAATTTAATTTTTATGATCTACAGTTTATTTTCTTTTTTGTTGCCTAATGGTATTGGTGACAACATACTAAAGAAGTGTTTTGTAAATTCTATTTATTTATTTATTTATTTATTTATTTATTTATTTATTTATTTATTCAGTTTATGGCCTGATGGCAGTTCCCTCCACCCTCTCCTCCCATTCCCACCCTCATATCCCCCCATTTCCCTATCTCAAAAAGGGGAGCCCCCCCATGCATATCAAACCACTCTGTACATCAAGTCACAGCAGGACTAGGTGTATCATTTCCCTCTCTTGATGATTTGTCCATTGGAGAGAATGGGTGTTGAAGTCTCCCACTACTAATGTGTGGGATTCAAGTGTGTGATTTAAGTTTAAGTAATGCTTCATTTATGAATGTGGCTGCATTTGCATTTGTGGCATAGATGTTTAGAATTGAGATGTCATCTTGTTGGATATTTCCTTTGATGAGTATGAAGTATCCTTTCCTATGTCTTTTGATTAATTTTGATTGAAAGTGTATTTTATTAGATATTAGAATGACTGCTCTGGCTTGCTTCTTGAGTCCATTTTCTTAGAAAACAATTTCCAGCAATTTATTCTGGGGTAATGTCTATCTTTGTTGTCGAGGTCTGTTTGTGTGTGTGTGTGTGTGTGCAGCAGAATGATGGATCCCATTTTCTCATCCATTCTGTTAACCTGTTTTTTGTTTTTTTTTTGTTTTTTATGGAGGACTTGAATCCATTGGTGAATCACCAGTGAGCGTTAATTTCTGTTATTTTCATGTTGGTGGTGTTAGTGTGTGTATTTGTGTTGCTTCCCTTCTTTTGTTTTTGCTAGTGTGGAATTATTTATTTCCTGTGTTTTCTTCATTGTAGTTAATTTCCTTGGGTTGGAGTTTCCCTTATAGTATTTTCTTTAAGGCTGGATTTGTTGATAGGTATTATTTCAATTTGGTCTTGTCATGGAGTATCTTCTTTTATCCATTTATAGTGATTTAAAGTATAGTATAGGTCTGTAGATTTAGTATTTTGATTATGTTGCAGGAGGATTTTCATTTCTGGTCTAATGGAATTGGTGTTCTGTAAGCTTTTTGTATGTTTATAGCTATCTAGTTCTTTTGGTTGGGGAAAATTTTCTTCAATGACTTTGGTGAAAATATTTTCTTGACGTTAGAGCTGGGAAATCTTCTTCATTCCTATTATTCTTTGGTTAGGCCTTTTCATAGTATCCAAGATTTCTTGAATGTTTTGTGTAAGTAATTTTTTTTAGATTTAACATTTTCTTTGACTCATGTATTAATTTCTTCTGTTGTATCTTCTACACCCTCTGTTGGTGATGCTTGTGTCTGTTGTTCCTATTCTCTTCCCTAGATTTTCAATTTCCAGGACTCACTCAGTGTGTGTTTTTATTATTGCTTCTACTTCCATTATCAGGTCTTGAACAATTTCATTTTTTTCCTTCATCTGTTTAAGTGTATTTTCCTGTATTTCTGTAAGAGATTTTTCATTTCCTCCTTAAAGGCCCATATTTGTTTGGTTGTGTTTTCCTGTATTTCTTGAAAGGATTTATTTATTTCCTCTTAGAATATTGAATTTAAAGGTCATTTTCTTGTGCTTTGGTTGTGTTAGGATATCCAAGGCTTGCTGTGATAGGATAGCTGTGTTCTGCAGATGCCATATTGCCCTAGATCTTGTTGATTGTGTTCTTATGCTGACCTTTAGCCACCTGGTTGTCCCTGGAGCTCCTGGTGTATCAGGTTTCAGGAAGGCAGACCAAATCTGGATGTTCCTGGTGAAGTGGACCTGGCGATGACTTGTGGAGTGATGGCTGAACAATGGAGCTGGGGTGGGGCAGCACACAACCCAGTGCATGTGGGTGTGCCATAGAGGCCCCCGTGGGAATAGAATTGTGGGGGGGAACACCTAACCTGGGTGTTCCTGGAGTAACAAGCCTGGTGAAGGTGGGCAGAGTGGTGGCCTGATAATGGAGCTTAGAAGGGCAGCATACAGCTCATGGCAGTTGGGTGTGCCTCAGGGAACTCAGTGTCAGCGGGATGTGATATAGGGAGGGATCTAACCTGGATATTCCTGGTGAAGTAGGCATGGTGAAGGCTGGCAGAGTTGTGGCCAGACAATCCTAAAGAAATGTTTCTACAACAAAAGTTCACAAAGATTTACAAGTACTTCTCATTTTAAGTGGCTAATAATTTTTAGGTAAGAGAAACTGATTCTGGAAAAGGAGGCACAGGCTCAGGGGTTCTAGATGTGTGGGCTAGTTTCTGCCAACTTCACACAAAGTAGAGACATCTGGGAAGAATTAACCTCAACTGAGCCTTCATCGTATTGACCTATAGGGCTATGGGGCATTTTCTTACTGGTTAATTGATATGACAAGGCCCAGCCTACTATGGACAGCACCATTCCTGAGCTGGTATGTCTGGGCTTCAATAAGAGATGGTAGTTGAACATAAGTCTGTAAGCAAGCCAGTAAGCAGCATGCTTCTGTGGTCTCTGCCTTCATTCTTCCATTAGATTCCATTGATGATGAACTATGATATGGAAGTGTAAGCCAAATAAAATTGTTACTGCCAAAGTTGCTGTTGGTCACAATGTTTTATCAAAACAGGACCCAAACTAGAATAGCACTCATACAGAATTAAGCATTGAAGAAATTGATTTCATTAGAACTGTCTGCCACTGCTAAGAAAGTCTTAACAGTATTAGAGCTCTAAGCCAGTCAGAGAATCCTTGCATTCGTTACATACATGCACTGGAAAATCAGAGAGAAATGTGGAAAATAAATGAAAAATAGGAATGCCACACAGAGAAAAAGGTGAACTCGGGCAGACTACCAGAAAAAACAAGTGTCCCTGTACCCCATTCTTGTAGTTGTCAGGGTATGTAGAGATCTCCCATATATGTGACTATTTTTCTGTTACTGGACCATAATCCATCTAGTTGCTATAAAAAAGAATTTTTTCCTTCCTTCCTTTCTTCCTTTCTTTTTATTTCCTTTTTTATACTTTTATTTTATTGAAAATTTATTTTTGAGGATTTCATACATATATACAAAATTATTTTGATGACACTCACTCACTACTTCCAGACTTTCCAACATGTCATCTTCCCAATTTCATGTCCTATTCGTTTAAAAGATAACTCACTGAGACTAATTAGTGCTTCCTGTATGCACGTGGATGTAGGGCTTACCATTCACTGGAAGATGAACAATCTACCATGGTCTACATCCCTGGAGAGAACTGTTGCCCTCTGCCCCAGCCATCAACTGCCAATAGCTCCTCAGCCTTTGAACCCCTCCCTTTTTCCATGCTGGAAATGCTTGATCATGTTCAGGTCTTGTATAGGCAGCCACAGCTACATTTCATGGGTGTAACAGCCATGCCATGTCCTTGAGATATTGTTTTGTTTTGTGTTTTGAACTCTTCCATGACTTCTAGCTCTTCTTATCTTTTCACTTCCACTTTCTTGTGGCTCCTTGAGCCATGGGAGGAAAGAGGTATGATATAGATGTCTCATTTACGGGCTTAGCACTTCAGGGTCAACTATGGTGTCGTGACTGTCCTGGAACTCACTATGTAGACCAGGCTGACTTCAAAGTTGCAGTGATCCTCCTGCTTCTGTCTCCTGGGTGAAGGATTACAGATATGCTCCATGAAACCTTCCTCTGAAAATTGTATTTTATTTTATTACTTTGTATAATTTTATTACTAGAAAATTTTTATGTTTTCCCTCAAAATTTTTGTGCTAAAGATATAGTCCATTTCTTTTTACAAAGCAGTGCTATAAATTACCAGTAAGCCTGAAGCAGACATTGCAAGAATTTTCTTTGGGGAAGAGATGGGGATGTATATGTACAGGTGTGTTTCTTTGTTGGGGTCATGTGTGTATGTGTGTACATATGTGTGGGTATTCATGTGAAGGTTGGAGGTCAACCTTTGGGCATTATTTCTCAGAGGCCATTTACCCTGGTTTTTTTGAGACAGTGTCTGAAGTAATTTTCAGGTGTGTGTGTGTGTGTGTGTGTGTGTGTGTGTGTGTGTGGAGTTCGAGATAGGATTTTCCTGTTTAGCCCTGGCTGTTCTGGGCTTTATTTATAGCTCAAACACAGTGTTTCACTTGCCTCTCCCTCCTGAGTGCTAGGATTAAAGGCATGGGCCACCACCACCTTTGAGATATGTTTTTTTAAACAATATGCTTATTTTTATTATTCTCCCTCTCTAGGTCCTCTACATGTGATTATGTGCACGTGAATGTAGGTGCCCACAGAGGCTGGTGTTATCAGATTTTCCTTGACTCAAGTAGCAAGTTGTTGTGAGCTGCCCAAGCAATATGGGAGCTAGGAATTGAAAGAGTAGTATATGCTCTTAACCATCTTTCCAGCCCCTCTGAAATAGTTTTTTATTGTACTATCTTCAGTGTGGCATCTGCATATTGTGAAGCCTGAATATTTAGTCCTTTATAGTCTCTCAATGAGCTTATTTTGTGAATGATTTCACTGGAACTTAATGCATCTAGATGACTAATGTGGCTATTGCTTCATTTTGGTGAACATGAGTTTCTTGCATAAGTATTGTTCTTCTATTCATGTCACAACATGGCAGTCCTTTAGGCTTTATGGCCCCATAGCTTCATGCAAGCTGGTCTAGGAAGCCTAAGCCCAGCTTTGTGTTTTGTCTTTATATAGGCTCCCAAGTGGTTGAACTATCACAAGAACTGGGAGCTCATTGCCCCAGAGATTTTTACAAATCAATCCTGTGGAATTTTTTAACTCCTTCAAGGTGAATGTAGTGCCAACGCCACGGTATTTTGTAGGATAAATACAGGTGAGGCCTTACAGACTTAAATAGGGTGCTTGCCTTTTAATATCATCTGTGTAACATACATAGGATGTTACACCACTGACTATGTCCAGCCTTTTCTGAGAATGGCTTCTTTTGGGTGAGTTTTTTGATATTCTCTCCCCATTGTTGGAAGGAAGGCAGACTTTTTCCTCAAAAGTGGACATTTTTCCAGACCTGTAACTATAAGTAGTTTGTTGAACATTCTTTGATGGACATGAAGAGAAAGTAACTTTCTTCTGTGGTTACATAGTAAATGTTTTGGAGACCTGTTCTTTTTATATCTTAGAGGAAACCTCCAGAAGGCCTCATTACCATGTTTGCTATACATTTTTGTCTGTTTTTAGAGTCTCTCCACTCCAAACTAGAGAGTTTTGTCATCTTGGTAGCAATATGTGTATTATGTATAATAGGTTAGTTAGATACAGAGACTCTTCTGGCATTTCCTGACATCTCTTATTTGTTTGACTGCTCTTATTATGATACCCAGAGGTGGTGCAGAGGAAGGGACAGAAGGAGGGAGGAAAGATACAGAGAGAGGTGGGGAGAAGATGAGAGAGAGAGAAAAAATGAATGAGAGAATATGGGGAAGAGAATATCCTGACTTGGTTGGCTAAGTTGGGTGGTAGCTTTGATGCTATGAGCAGAGGAAAACCTCATCTGATGCATTTCTGAGCATATTTTATGTCTTTCTGAAAAAGAAATTCAGATTGTTATAGCTGCTCACATTTTTCTATGAATAGCATGTAGATATTCTTTTGTTCCTAAGTTCTTTGTAATCCACACTTCTGAGTTTATATCTGTGGTTGTTCTACTGTCTTTTTAACTCACCTTGAACACATTTACTTTCACAGGCTTTTCATGTTGAATGTGGAAGTGACAGACTTTTTCTTTCATGTGATGAAAGTATAGTTCCCCTTCAAGTCAGCCTTCCTACTGTGTCTTCTGGCTGGGCATTTTTAGCCCTTGGTTCCTGACTTTATTTGCACAGTCACATATTTGCTTTCAGGTCTCACTAACTACAAAAGACATAACTAAAAGTTTCTGATACTCTTTACTTGAGTAATGATGAAGGAAGTAGTCATTAGGTCACTGTTGTGACACAATAATGGCTACTCACCTAAGCTAGGCACCGATGACAGACCGATATAATGATGCCATCTAAGTCCAGCCTGTTGAACCAGTGAGTTTATTAAGCTTACATATGAGAATGCGGGTGAGCAGTTACTTCCAAGAGCAGAGGTGACCCTAAACAGTTGTGTTACTGAAGCCTCACACCAGCATGGTTGATAACTTTTCCCAAAGTACACAAATGGAGTCCTCCTCCTTGGATAACCTTCTACACTTTGTATACTGTAGCACCTCCTGGGACCATGAGACATAGACAACTTCATCAGAATTACATATTACCTAGCAGAGAAGTGTAAGAAGGAGTGGATGAAATCTCAGCTGAGGGTCTAATGATCCTGTCTATGAGGGAATATCAATAGGAGGATCTTGAGAGTTGCTTGTGAGTATGTAGTGTGATGGCAATGGTTCTTATGTTCAGAAGACTGTTGTACAATACCACGCTGGATGAAAGGAAATGCCCACCATAGGTCCTTTCTGAAATTCTCCAGAGTGTCCTTGGTAAACATGATCCTTTTCATCCTTTCCTTTGCAAAGCATTCTACCACCATTGTTAGAATAACCCTGTTGTTTGAAGTTGCAGTCCTCTCAGTCCAGATAGCCATTTTGAGTGGAGCGCTGGATGGAGGACTCTCTCTCCACAGCAGGACCTCTTTCTCTCTGCCTGATTGTCTCTGGAAAATGTCTTTAGGCATAGAGGCCTCTAACCATGTCTCATATATGACCTTTGACAAAGTTCCCTGTTAGCTCTCCTCTCCCTGTGCCCATAGGATACTTAGGTACTATGTTCTCATTCAAATGATAGGAGTGTGCTGTTTAATGTGTTTAATCCTTGAAATGCCTAGCTCCAATTTTGTACACCTATCCTGAAAGCCCCCCACACTCTGCAAGAGGTATATAGCCTTTGTTCTCCCTTAACAAAGTTGAAACATCTCCCTGAAGTGGTTCCTGGAGATCATTTCTGTCATGCTCTCAGCCTTCTGAGCCCTCACCTTCTTTTCCACCTGCCTTCATGGGCTGGTGGCCAACAGCCTCCCAAGGAAGAGGAGAACCACAATCATCTTCTCCTACATAAGTCTAATACTTGGCTTTACCTCCATTTGATTCAAGGGTTCATGGTTCCAACTTCTGCACGTAAATTAGAGGTACCCTAAACACACAGGATTCTGTGGCTTTCCCTTCTGTTGGTGAAGGGCTCCACTGGAGTCCTTTCTTTTTCATCCAATATTAGTCCACTTAATTTTACAGGGTTCATATGCTGGCCATGGAAATCACAATTCTGCTATCGTCAAGTGGCAAGAAATGTTTTTTTTACTTCAAACCACCTTCAATGCTTTCACTATTTTGATGACTTGTTGATTCAGAAGTTGAAGGTGTAACTTTGTATCCCAACAAGGGAATTTTTGCATTCTCAATAGAATTCAAAGCTTATCTGCCAGTTATACCAGTCGAAAAATAGTAAACGTTCTACTCACTCAACCCCATGTATTACTAAGAAACAATCTGTCTATCTCTCACCAATTTTTCTAGGGTTGAGATAGGGTCTTAATAAATAGCCATATCTGATCTTTAGCTTATGCCAATCATCTTGCTTTAGATTTCATATTGGGATTATAAGTACATGCCATCATAACCAGCTAAAATAATCTTTTGTTAGTTTCAAATATGAAATTCAAATACTTTTGAATATGCTTTTTTGGAGACAGGGTTTTGCTAGCCCAGGCTAGACTCAAACTCATATCAATCCTTCTGCTCCAGCCTCACACATGCTGGCAATGCAGATGTGTATCATCACTCAGCTAAACGCACATTTGTTAATCAGAAATATGAGACATAGAGAATTCATTTTAAAAAATTCTTTGCTTTAAACATTCCTTTATTTTTCTTTTATATGTATGGGGTATAGATGTTTTGCCGGCATGATATGTCTGTGCACCACATGTTTACATTGTCTTTGGAGTCCAGAAGAGGATGTTGGATTCTCTGAAAATGTAGTTATAGATTGCCCTATTGGTATTGAAGCCAAATTTAGGTCCTCAGGAAAGCACTTCTACACTTAACCCTTGAGCCATTGCTCCAGGCCCAGAAATATTTATTTTTAAGTATTCTGTTTTTTTCTATTAATATAGTTTCTTTAAATGTAGTTCCACATGGTCTTGAATTCACAGCAATCCTCCTGCCTCAGCATCCTACGTAACATGATTTCAGTTTTGAGATACCAGACCCTTCTCTTTTACTAACTCAAGTATTCTGTGTATTCCAGAGAATTTTTTCTTACACAACAGCTATAAAAGTTGGACCATTTGTCCTATAGTAAAAGGCGGTAGACTATGTGGGGTTCTGCCTTGTCTGCTTTTCACAGATTGTTTACATGACATTCTAAGTTTCATTTTTCGGGAGGCTGATAATATCATAATGTTCTTGTGATAAAAGTATAAACACGGCCAAGCATGGAACACATCTTGTGGGCAGTAGCAGAACTCATTAATAAAGTATTTGGTGTAAGGAGCAGTCAGTTATGAGAAATGTACTGATACGCACTCCTACAGAGAGTTGGAAAGGAATGATGCTGGTGACGTGCTTGGGAAATTGTCCAGTGAGATTACCTGTATTTTGCTTCATAGTTAGAAGATGAGACAGTCCTGTCAGGTGCACTGGAGTTTATAGAATGGGTATGACCAGGTTGTTAACGTTCTAATCCTTGTTATAAGCTAGTTCAGCCCCAGTTAAATGTTTTCCTTTATAAGAGTTGTCATGGTCATCATGTCTCTTCACAAAAACAAAACCCGAAGACAATAATCTTCATTCTCATACTCACTTTCCTTTTCCTTACCTTACCTCTCTTCTCTGTTCTCTCAGTCTCTTCCTCTTTCCCTGTCCTGCTGCCTTTCTTGTACTGAGAATTGAAACCAGGGCCTTGCATATGATAGGCAAGTCCTCTGCTACAGAACTATATCTCCAGTTTGAAAATATTATTAATATTTACAATTTATTCACTTTGTATCCCAGTTGTAGCCCCCTCTCTCATCTGCTCCTGGTACCACCCTCCCTTCCTCTTTCTCCCCTATGTCCCTCTTCTCTAGTCCGCTGATAGGGGAGGTCCTCCTCCCCTACTGTCTGAGCCTAGCCTATCAGGTCCCATCAGGACTGCCTGGATCCTCTTCCACTGTGGGTTGGCTAGGTCAGCCCACCAGGAAAAAGTGATCAAGGAGCAGGCAACCAAGTTCATGTCAGAGACTGTCTCTTCTTCCCTTACTAGGGAATCCACATGGAGACTGAGCTGTCTATGGGCTACATCTCAGCAAGGGGTCTAGGTCTTCTCAAGGCATGGTCTTTGGTTATTGCATCAGTCTCTGCAGTCCCCCCCTGAACCCAGCTTTTTTTGGCTTTATTGGTCTCCTTGTGGGGCTGCTATCCCTTCTGAGTCCTTTTATCTCCCTCTTTTTCTATAAGTCTCCCTGTGCTCTGTCCATAGTTTGGCTGTGAGTCTTAGAATCTGCTTTGATCCCCTGCTAGGTAGAATCTTTTAGAAGACATCTATGCTACATTCCATTGCTATTTCTTCTCTTCTACCACTTCCAGTGTCTATCCTGTTTCCCCTTCTGAATTAGAATTAAGCATCTTTCCTAGGATTCTCATTGTTTAGCTTCTTTTAAGTGTAACGATTTTAATAAGCTTATCCTATATTATATGGCTAATATCCACTTATAAGTGAGTATATACCGTGTGTGTCTTTCTACTTCTGGGTTACCTCACTTAGGATGATCTTTTCTATTTCCATCCATCTGCTGCAAATTTCATGAGTTCCTTCTTTTCAACTGCTGAGTAGTATTCCATTGTGTAAATGTACCATAATTTCTGTATCCACAGGAAAATTATCTTAGTTCTATTATTATGCAGTTATTAGAGACATATAAAGAAAAATGAACAAACAAATAGAGGCCATCATGGATAGACAAGAATCCACAATACAACCAGTGAAGGAAATGAATAAAAGCATGCAAGACATGAAAAAGGAGTTAGAATCAATAAAGAAAACACAAACTGAGAAAACCATGGAGATGGAGAATTTAGAGAAGGGATCATGAACCACAGAGGTAAATATCACCAACAGAATACAAGAGATGGAAGACTAATTTCAGGCACTGAAGATACAATTTCAGAAATCAATACATCTCTCAAAGAAAACATAAAAATGGAAAAGTGCAAAACCTTCAAGAAACCAAGGACACCATGAAAAGATGAAACCTAAGAATAATTGGAATAGACAAAATATAAGATTCCAGGCTCCAAGGTCCATAAAATACTTTCAAGAGAATATTAGAAGAAAATTTCCTCAAGCTTAAAAATGGATGCCCTTATACGTACAAGAGGTTTAAAGAACACCAAATAGATTAGACTAATCTCCAATCCAAAAACAAAAACAAAAATCCTAGGGCCAGATGGTTTCAATGCAGAATTATACCAGAATTTCAAGAAAGAGCTGATTCCAATACTCTTCAAACTATTTCAGAAAATAAAAAAGAAGAAACAATACCAAACTCATTCTATGGGGCCACAGTTATCTTGATACGTAAACCACACAAAGATCCAACAAAGAAAGAGAATATCAGGCCAATCTATGAACATTGAAGCAAAAAATACTCAATAAAATACTCTCAAACTGAATCCAAGAACACATCAAAAAGTCATTCACCATGACCAAGTAGGCTTCATCCCAGGCATGCAGCAGTGGGTCAGTATATGGAAATCCGTCAGTGTAATCCACCATATAAACAAACTGAATGAAAAACAATATGATCATCTCCTTATGTGCTGAAAAAGCATTTGACAAAATCTAACACCCAGTCATGTTTAAAGTCTTAGATCAGGGATACAAGGCACATACCTAAACATAGTAAAGGCAATATGCAGGGAGCCTATAGTCAACATCAAACTAAACAGAGAAAAGCTTAAATCAATCCCACTGAAATCAGGTACAAAGCAATGCTGCCCACTGTCTCCATATCACCTCAGTGTAGTACTTGAAATCCTAGCTAGAACAATAAGACAACTAAAGAAGATAAAAGGGATATAAATTGGAAAGGAAGAAGTCAAGGTATCACTATTTGCAGATGATATGATAGTATACATGAGTGACCCTAAAAATTCAACCAGAGAACTCCTTCAGCTGATAAACATCTAGAGTAAAGTAGCTGGATATAAATAAACTCAAAATAATCAGTAGCCTTCTTGTGTACAAAAGATAAAAGGGCTGAGGAAGAAATTAGGGAAACAACACCCTTCACAATAGCCACTAAGAACATACAGTTCCTTGGGGTGACTCTAATCAAGCAAGTGAAAGACCTGTTTGAAAAAGATTTCAACTCTCTGAAGAAAGAAAGTACAGAAGATATCAGAAGATGGAAAGATCTCCCATACTCATGGATTTATAGGTTTAACATAGTAAAAATGGCCATCCTGCCAAAAGCAATCTACAGAGTCAATGCAATTCCCATCATAATACCAACACAGTCCTTTTCAGATCTTGAAAGAACAATTCTCAGTTACATATGGAAAAACAACAACAAAAACCTAGAATAGCTAAAACAATCCTTTACAAAAAAAGATATCTTCTGGAGGTTTGTCCATCCTAGATCTCAAGTTGTACTATAAAGCAACAGTAATAAAATGACCTGGTATTGGCATAAAAAAAGAATGGTGGATTAATGGAATCAAACTGAAGACCCAGAAATAAACCCATACACCTAGGGCCTAATTTTTGACAAAGAAGCCAAAACCATACAATGGAAAACAAAACAACAGCAAAACAAAGCAGCACTTTCAACAAATGGTGCTGGTTTAACTGGATGTCTACATGTAGAAAAATTCAAATAGCTCCATACATCACCCTGCACAAAAGTAAACTCCAAGTGGATCGAAGTCCTCAACATAAAAACCAGATACACTAGGTCTTTTAGAAAAAAAATCAGGAAGCGCCTTCATCTCATTAGCACAGGAGACAATTTCCTGAACTGAACATCAAGAGCTTAGGCCGTAAGACCAACAATCAATAAATGGGACCTCATGAAACTGAAAAGCTTCTGTAAAGCAAAGGACACTGTCATCAGAACAAAATGACAGCCTACAGACTGGGAAAAGATCTTCACTAACCCCATATCTGACAGAGGGCTAATATCCAGGATGTATATATAAAAAAAAACTCAAGAAATTAAACACTAACAAACCAAATAATTCAATTAAAAATGGGGTACAGAGCTAAACAGAGAATTCTCATCAGAGGAATAATGAATGGCAGAGAAACATTTAAAGAAATGTTCAGCGTCCTTAGCCATCAAGGAAATGAAAATCAAAACAACCCCGAGATTTCACTTTACACTGGTCAGAATGGCTAAGATCAAAAACTCAAATGACAATACATGCTGGAGAGGATGTGGGAAAGGGGAACCTTCCTCCAATGCTGGTGAGAATATAAACTTGTACAACCACTTTGGAAATCAATCTGGTGTTTTCTCAGAAAAATGGGAATAGTGCTACCTCAGCTATACCACTCCCAGACATATAATTGAAAGATGCTCAACCATACAATAAGAACATTTGCTCAGATATGTTTACAGTAACTTCATATCCCAAGTTAAAAAAAACATTTTTGGAGACAACATCACATTAAATTTCCCATGTTGGCCCTGAACTCACTTGAGGCTTAGACAAATGTTACATTCTGATTCTTCTGTCTCACCTTTTCATATTTTCCACCTCTATTCTTGGTGCTTTTGAGGTGGGGAATGGGTGAATACCCAGTTGATTCAGTTTTGCTTAAGCATATATACTATGTATTAACCAAGATACTGTAGTACATTGCTTTGGAATACAGGGTCCTAGGCATTTATTGTTTTGATCTTCAGAAGCTCTGTCAAAATGCTTACAATTGAAAAAGATGTTTCCTGGGCCTGGGGAGATGACTCATTGGGTTAAATGCTTGGGGCTCAACCAAGAGAAGCAACACTTGTATATCAAATTCTCATGTAAATGCTTGGCTGGTGTGGCAGTCTGCCTATAAGCCCAGTGTTTGGGAGACAGAGATAGGTGATCTCTAGAAAAAGATAACTGGCTAGAATTGCTATGTAAGCACTGAGTTCGGCAAAAGGAACAGGCTCAAAACATAATGTAGTGAGTGACTAAGGAAAACACTGGATGTCAGTCTCTTGGCCTTCACATGTGCACATAGACTATCTGCCTATATGTAACCCCTATACCCATACCTTACTTATACATAAAATATTATTTTAAATCTCATATTTAAAATAGATTTTTAGAGACTGTTGTAATGCATAGTAAATTTCTTCAGTGCAACTTAAAATTAGGACTGAGATTGTGTTTTCTTAGACAATTCATGTATCTCAAAAGTGGCTATAAACTCAGGGCTATAAATGTAATCCTTTAATAATATTATCCTATGAGTTTTAAACTACATCCATACATTGGTGTCCTCCTGGGTTTTTAGACTTGAAGCCTTTTGATTTTTCACAAATAAATTTTAAAGCTTTAACATTTAGTTTTATGTATACGTTTTTGCCTGCATATATGTAGAAATAACTTTCTCTATTGTTTTATTTCCATGTATTCCACCAGGGATATTAAGACTGGTATGTATTTTCTTTTCAAAAATTATTTCATTTATCTATTCTTTGAAAATTTCATAGAGGTATGCAGTGTATTTTGATCAGATACACTACTCACTATGCTCCCACCAACTTCTCCCAGAACCCTGGCTTGCATTATTCCCATTTCATAGCCTCTTCTTTTTAAATTTGTAACCCATTGTTCATGCTATCTGTATGCGCATGGCTGTAGAACCATGTACTGGTGCATGGACAATATGATGGCTAATCTTGATTGTCAGGTTAACACATGGCATAGGAAGAGGGAACCAGTGATTACTGCTGTGAAACGGGAATGTAGTGGTAAATATGAAGCCTTAATGCATCTTCTGATACTGAAGATCACAACTTGCATTTTGGGTTAGGGTTCTATACCAAGTCAGAAAACCATTTTATTGTTTTGTTGTTGTTGTTTTCATGAAATTGGGAAACACTTATTTTAAATCTCTCTTCAACACTCAAAGCCAAGGAGAAAATGTACCAGTCTAGGAATTTTCAGATGTAATTAATAAAATTCATTACTAAAACCCTAACTCCAATTCCACCAACTTAGCTTATTTTCTCTGTTAACAGTTAAAATTTGCCCCAGAAGAAATAAACCCAAATCCAAATCCAAGTGTTTATACAGAATCTGGTCTTCTCATCCTCCTCCTCCTTCCTCCTCATCAATTATAATTTAATCACAACATTTCCCCCCTCCCTTTCCTCCCACTAAACCCACCCATATACCCCTACCTGCTCTCCTTCAAATTCCTGGCCTCTTTTTGTTTTAAGTGTTATTGCATATATAAGTATATTTCCCCCAGAATCAGTGATGTATGAGTGACAAAAATTTGTAAAGGAGTGTCGTTCTTCATCCTGAAGGAGCCTGGGATGGTCCTCCGGATGCAGCTGTCTTCTGATGTCCCTCATGATGCTGTTACTGCTGGATATTAGACTGGGGCTGCCAGATTCCATCAGGCTGAATGCTACTCTGAAAGCCCAGACTTCCAGACTGAACAAGATCAAGGGTCCCAGATCTCAGGAATGGCTAGAGGGCTTTAGGGTGAGGTCTGTATGGTAGGCTGCAGTGTGGAAAGATTTTTCCAGTGAGTGTTACAATTTAGCTCTTTTAGAATGAGATTATCAGTATCAGAGGCAGTGGAAATTCGGAAGTTCCAGAAGCCTGTGATGACATCAAATTGTTATAACCCTTGGTTAAGCTGTTGTGTTAAGCATGGCAGAGAATATGGGCAAAAGCCCATGCCTGGTTGGCTTGCTGCTGAAACACAGGCCTGGTGGGGCCTAGGACAAGCACGCTGAAGGTCAGGTTTGGTAAGGTTCAGGCCTGTTGGGGGTCTTTGCTGGCAGAGGTGCCAGGAATTAAGTGCTAAATTTCCAGGGAGGAGGGGAGCATTGCCTTCCCCAGAATAAATGATAAGTCTCAGGAGGCCATGGTAGAAAGCTGATGGTATCACATAGCAGAAAGCAGGCAGCATGTACCCCCTGCACCTTTATTTGAAATCAGAGATTTGTAAACCTTGAACAGTAAGAGAGTTTTCCAGGGTGAGTATGTTTGATTCGCTGGAATCAGGGGTGCCAGGGATACTTGATTTACATGTAGTGGTACAGTGACTCATTTTACATGCAGTAGCATGGCCCTATCACAAGAAGTAGAACATAGTACTTAATTATGCCATGTGTGGGGGAAGAGCTCCAGATAAAGTCAAAGGTCATTTGGAAAAATCAAACACCAAGACATCTTATTAGCATGAGGTAGGTATCTCCAGGAATCTCCAGGTGCCTGCAGAGCAGGTTTTCTTATCAGGAAAGAGTCCGGCCTATAATTTTTTTCTGTGAGCTATATGATGCTTCTTACTTCAAGTTCTGGGGTTACCAGATTAGGTAGAGAGAGAACCCCACTGAGAAAAGGGAGTCTATCATATCAGACTGAATATGAGGCTATCTGGAAATGTCAGACTTCAACCTTATGCAGCAGAATTCCACACCTCCCCCTGCTTTATTTTACAAAGTAGAGGTGTCATCATAGCCGTCAGCTTCTAATCTGGGAACTGCTTGGTATGGAACCAGAGCCCAGTGACCCTAGCAATATCGTTTACTTGCTGTTTTAAAAATTGGGTGCAAGCATCAAAATAAAACACAGCATTATTGGATAGCTAATAAAGGGTGGGGGTCAGGAACATAAGGGATTAATGAATGAACTTAACTACTTAGTGAATTGACATGTCAAGGGTAAGCCTGTATAGAATGTTTTGAGCATATTAACAATGATCTTAAATAACATTTGATACATCTACCTAGACAAAGCATTTTCTAGCTCTCCTGTTTTGGAGCAGGACCCTGCAAGAGAATTTATCTATCACTAAAGGAGTCCAAGGTTGTTCTCTGTGGGTGTCCTCATCTGATTAAGCTACTCTTGGAGGTCCTTAGGTGTGTGTGGTCATTGGCTGCCATACTGGTGCGGCAGATCCAAGGGAGTTGACAAGTCCAGGAGGTGTGTCTTGTCTCTGTCTAGGGTGTAGGAGTTTCTTCTTCCTCACAGAAATATGCCTGTGAAATAATCACAAGGGTGAAAATACCTGGCACCTGGGTATCTATGCAGGAGATTATTTTTAAGAAAAGGCTGTAAGGCATAGGTTGATCTAATAATAGTCTGATTGGTAGGCCTGAAAGAGAGGGTAGGGGGTAGGGAAGATATTTGATTAAAAAGAGGTATGATCTGTTACTCCATGTATGACAGGAGGTGGGGCTTTGTTGGGTACACTCCCAGTTGGGGACTAAGGAGCAAGTGCAGCTCCAGCTTGGGAAAGGGTGAAGTTCAGGGTCAAAGGAACTCAGGGCTCTGAGTAGGTGGCTCCTTTGTGAGCAGGGCATAATGAAAGCTTACTGGGAGCTCAAAAACTGAGAGAAAGAGGAGGAAACCAGGTTTTTTTCTGGGTGACGAAATGGCTCCTTTGGGAACAACTAACTGCTTAATCTCCCAGAAAGCAAAGGGTGGGTGTTAGAGGAATCTCAATTCTGGCCTGGCATTCTTTAGGTAAGCAGTTACCTGTGTTGCACTTAAGAAAGCAAGAAGAAGGGCTGGGAACCATTTCACCTTAAGGCAGCTGAGAAATGAAACATCATGTTAATTATGTGTCTGAAATAGACAGTAATGGCTTGCATGAAAAATAAATTAATAGTTGTTAATGTAGTCCCTTGACCTGTGACGTGCATCCAAGATACTTTTTTTGAGGCTTATAAGAGTTCTTTTTTAAAAAATTTATTTATTTTTATATCAATCACAGTTTAGGTATTTTGCATCCCATGCTTAGCGCCCTCCCTCATTCCCTCCCACCTTCCACTCCCTCCCTCATCTCCCTACTCCCCGCCACTCCAAGTCCACCAACAGGGGAGGACCTCCTCCCCTTCCATCCAACCCCAGCTCATCCTGTCTCCTCAGGGCTGGCTGCAATGTCCTCCCCTGGGATCTAGGCAGTCTGTCACTCCCCAGCATGTATGGGGGAGGGTCAAAGAGTCAGCCATCAAGTTCATGACAGAAACAGTCCCTGTTTCCCTCACTAGGGTCTTCAGACCTACACCGAGCTATCATGGGCCCCATCTGAGTGGGGGTTCCAGGCCACATCCACACATGGTACTTGGTTGTAGAAACGGTCTCATACAAGACCCCTGTGCCCTGCTCAGTTTGGTCTTTGTGGTGCTCTTGTTCTCCCCAAGTCTCACCAACTTCCCCCATTTCTATCATCACTTCTTGCCCTCTGCCAAAGGCTTGCTCACAAGTCTTAGTATCTGCTCTGATACATCGCTACATTGACCACCCACCAGAGGTCCTCCTTGGCATGCTCCTGTCCTGTTGCTTGTTTTCTCCTCCACTCAATGTCCATCCCATTTGTTCATCCAAACAAGCATTGATCATAGCAACCTGGGTCCTCCTTCCTGTATATCCTCTCTAGGTGTGTAGATTTCAGCTTGACCTTCCTATCCTATAGGTCTATATAAGTGAGTATACATCATATGTTTCTTTCTGCTTTGGGGATACCTCACTTAGGATGATCATTTCCAGGTCCCACCATTTGCCTGCAAATTTCATGATTTCCTCCTTCTTAATTGCTGAGTAGTATTCCATTGTGTAAAAGTACCACAATTTCTGTATCCATTCCTCAACTGAGGGACATCTGGGTTGTTTCCAGGTTCTGGCTATTACAAATAAAGCAGCCACGAACATAGTT
>CM053742.1:3109257-3132701 GCA_028658305.1 Pachyuromys duprasi
CGGGGGAGGGGGCTACGCCTGGGATTCAAAGTACCCAACCTGTGAGTGAGATAAAAATAAATAAATTAAAAAAAAATAAAATAAAATATCATCTGCAAATAAAAAAAATCATTTTTTGTGTTGTGTGTTGCATGTGCTTTTAGATGTCTGTAGAGGCCAGAAAGAGGATACGGGATCTTTTGGAGCCTGAGTTACATACAGGTGCTTGTGAGCTACACAATGTGTGTGCTTGGAACCAAACTCTGGTCCTCAGCAAGAGCAGGCAATACTCTTAACTGCTGAGCTATCTCTCTAGATCCAACCCTGGACTTTTGCTGATTTCTCTTTTCAGAAGATATACTGATGTACGCGTTACAGTATCTAGAATATCAGTGTGCTCTTATAGACCATGTTGATAAATTGTCTAGTGAAAAGGAGGTATATCTGACCTTTGACCTAAGAACTCTAATGATTTGTGTAGTTTAATTTATTTCAAAGGGGAGAAACCCCATACACCCAAGAAAAGCATGTCTTTGTTCTTGACCTCTATTTTATCCCATTGAGATGTTAAAAATTTAACATATAAATATTGACAGCTTAAATAAATGATCCCTCCTGATTGTAATTGAATAAGTATCTAGAAAGGTACTGAGGTTCATGCTTAAGGAACTGGTATCAGCACAAGATACCCCAAGAACATGTTTTCATCACAAAGAGATTTACTTGCCCCTAGAAGGAAAAGGGAAGGAAACAAGAGACAAAGCCTGGAGATAGAAGAGGAAGGAGAAGGGGAAGAAAACAAGGGAGGAGGGAGGAGGATATTTTTCTCAGGGAGGTTGAACAAAGGACAGCCTCTGAATAGAGGAGACAGACTGGCCTATAGGCAAATGACACTTTATAAAGGTAAAAGAGGAAACGCCATGTTAGGATGAAGTGTTTAATTTTGATTGAGCATACTAATTACGGCCACCAAAGGGAACTTTTGATTGCTGGACTTCAAAAACCTATGGGTTGCAACCCATTTAGGAGTCGCATATCAGATATCTTTCGTATCAGGTATTTACATTAGATTCATATTAGTAGTGAAATTACAGTTAAGAATCAGCAACAAAAATAATTTTATGGGTGGGAGTCACTACAACATAAGGAACTATATTAAAGGGTCATAGTACTAGAAATTTTGAGAACCAGCCAGCAGAGTAAGCATCTATCTCTGACAGTTTTATTGGAACATAATGTAAAAGTAACTTTTATTTGCCCAATTTAATAGTCATTGTCATCTCTGAGGCTTACTGCCTCTATCTGCTAATCTAGTCCTAGTCCTGGAAGCTTCTAGCCTCCATAAACTCTAATCTAGGCATAGAATGCTTTCAGCCTCTGAGACTTGTTGCTGAATAAACTCATCCTTTCTAGTTATTTCCGAACTTTGGGCTGGATGGTTCAACTCAGCTATTCTGGCTCAAAACTCCTCTCCAAGCTGATTGATACAAAGTGGTTTCTCTTGGCTTCTGACTGAATCGCTTTGCTTGGCATCAAACTAATTCTAGCAATCTGTGCTAAATTTCTGGCTCCTTCTAAATCTCTAGCTTGTTCTGTCTTCACTTGTGTTGAGCTTTTTACTTCTTTACCATCTCTTTGTAAAACTTTCCTGGTAAGCAGAAAGACACACACGGCATACTCACTCATATAGACATATCATATAGGATAAACCTACTAAAATCTGTACACCTAAAGAAACTAATCAAGAGGGAGGACTCTGGCTAAAGTGCTCAATCTCCATTCAGAAAGGCAAAGAGGATGGACATCAGAAGAAGGAGAAAACAGGGAACAAGTCAGGAGCCTGCCACAGAGGGCCTCTGAAAGGTTCTGCCCTGCAGAATATCAAAACAGATGCTGAGACTTATGGCCAACCTTTGGGCACAGTGCAGGCAATCTTATGAAAGAAGTGGGAAATAGTAATATCTGGAGAGGACAGGAGCTCCACAAGGAGAGCAACAGAACCAAAATATCTGAACACAGGGGTCTTTCCTGAGACTGATACTCCACCCAAATACCATGCACGGAGATAACCTAGGACCCCTGCAGAGATGTAGCCCATGGCAGTTCAGTGTCCAAGTGGGTTCCATAGTAATGGGGACAGGGACTGCCTCTAACATGAACTGATTGGCCTGCTCTTTGATCACCTCCCCCTGAGGGAGAAGCAGCCTTAGCAGGCCACAGAGGAAGACAATGTAGCCACTCCTGATGAGACCTGATAGATTAGGATAAGAAGGACGGAGAGGAAGACCTCCCCTATCAGTGGACTTTGGGAGGAGCATGTGTGGAGAAGGGAGAGGAAGGAAGGACTTGGGAGGGGAGGAGGGAGGGCACTACAGGGGGATACAAAGTGAATAAAGTGTAATTAATAAAAAATTAAAGAAAAAAGAAAACAAACTTTCCTGGTAAAATTTGCCTCTGAATTTCAGGAGCTGAACTCAACTACACTGCACTGCTTCTCAACTCACGGACTCAACTGTACTGACTGAACATAGCTCAGAGATCTGCATGCCTGTGTCTCCTAGGTGCTGGGATAAAATTCATATACCACCTTACATGGATCTAAGCTCTTCTTTACCTGATACTTGCTCGATACCAGGTTGCTCTTGAACACAGAGATCTGTTTGCCTCTATCGCCTGGGATTAAAGGCATGTCTGTATTCTAGCCAGAATATCCATGTTTCTGGATTAAAATTCCTCTACATTGCCCCCTTTATGTTTAAGCTAATACTCATATATAGATTAACTATTACAACAGAAGCAATTATCAATCCCATTCACTTGACAGTTTGAATGTCCTTATGAAGCTCCGTTCATAACTGCAGTTCTGATCCTTCAGCAAATATCCATTTCAGCATCAAGAGTTTCAGTCTGCCAGTTGGAATAATGATCTATTCTTCTTTAACTGGTTTGTTAAGCTGTTTCCATTGGGGGGGGTCTGCTTTCTGTGTACTCTACATTGCTGTCTTTCTGCATGTCTTCCTTCAGTCATGCCATTTATTTAGAAGCTTCTCTTATTTGGATTAGATCTTTATCAATTTTGATGGGACTCATAATCTTTCACACCTGTGGAAATATAGGCAAACCCTCTTACCCAATGTAACAAATTCCTTGACTCCTATTCCAATTTTAAAACATCTTTAATTATACAGGTTGATCTAATTCAGCAGTTTTTTTTTCTGCAATCCAGTGTCTTTCAGTAGCTGTTCTTGCTTCATTGGCATTCAAAGCTTTAAAATTAATAAGTCATCATTCAGTCTTTTTTTGGGGGGGAGTTTTTATTCTGCCTTTCTGTTTATTAAGGTACAATATGATCTCTATGACTCCACACATAAACTAGACATTTAGGCACTTGTATTCTATGTCCCACTCCAGAGCAGTGAGCCATGCTTCATGCCAGCAAGTTTGGCTTCTTACCCATTTTCAATTAAGTTGTTGTTGTTGGTTATTAATATTTACTGTTGATTTATCTTTTAGTTAAACAGCAGTTATTCCTAAACCTGCTGTTTACCCATATCACCACACAGATACTAGGATTATTTTAATCAACCTAGAGCACAATGCTGGGCAATAGTTACTCCATCCTAATACTCCAAGCCCACATATTTCTTACCATTCAGATTTCACCCATTATACTTGTTTTTAAACATATCTTAGATCCAGTTCATCTCTCCATGTCGTTCTAAGCTCTCTCCTGTAGACCTCTGACTTTTGCTCTCCTCTTCTTCCTCTCCCTCATTTCCTTCCCTCCCCCCAGACGAGGGTGTCCCACCTATTCTCTCCAATGCTTAGCAATGGGGCTGGTTGTTTAATTGACAAGTACAGAGAACAAATGGTGGCATGTTTACACAAACTTGTGCTTTTATTCTAAGCATCACAATGCAATGTCCAGATTGAAACAAGATAGTGGGGTAGAGAAACCAGCATTTCAATGAACAAGGCTACATTCCATAAGAATATTACACCAACTTTTCCCCCTTTAAGTCCCATAAAAGGCTCTTTTTCTTTCAATACAGTAATAATAATAAAATTTATGAAAACTATTAGGCAAGATTTATATGTGCAATGTCCATATTGGTATTACCTATATGAAAGCATTTCTTAACTTCTAAACAACTTAAGCTTAATTATGGCACTCTAACTATTTGGTCGTCAACCCCATCAGAGACTTGAGAAGGAATAAAATTAATTATTAGAGTAAATGGAAAATGCATGTTAGCAGCTTCCAAAAAATTAAAATTGACAGAGACAGTTTGCTGCCTGAACCCATAACTCTTTATAGCACTGGAGCATCATCTTCATCCTTCTGGCTCAGAATATTTCACAGATATGTATGTGAACCAGGACCTATTCAGGACTTGCTTACCCTGTCTTGGCAGAGTTCGGCAGTCGAATTGTCCTTCATTTAAGCTTGCCCATTTTTGGCAGGATTTGTCTGTCATGAAGCGAGGGTACTTTCTTTACCCAAGTGGCTTATTTGCCACATTTGAAACAATCTCCATATGGAGGTTCTGCGATGCTCATGATCTTCTTTGAGGAAGGCAGGGTGCTGCCAGGAGATGACCTGTCTCATTGTCAAAGAATCTTTAAAATAATAAAGACATTTTTTAAATGCCATATTCTGTAGGTCTCTGAAGTTAATGAAGACTACCTAGCTTTCTATAACCTATCTGTCTACAAAATCATATCTATCTGTTAAACCTAAGATGTATAAACCTGTGATAAATTAGACTTGTGTCTGACATGACTATGAGTTGATTAACTAACAATTAACTATTACCTAATACCCTAAACAGTTTTTTTTAAATAAAACATCATAGTTTAAATTCTTTTTTTTTTTGGTTTTCTAAAGTAATTTATTTATTATTATATTAATCACAGGTTATGTACTTTGTATCCCAGCCGTAGCCCCCTCCTTCATTCCTCTCCCCATCCCTCCCTCATCTTCTCCCTGCCCCCGTCAAAGTCCACTGTTTGGGGAGGACCTTCCCCCCTTCCATCTGACTCTAGCTTATCATGTCTTTTCAGGGCTGGCTGCAGTGTCCTCTTCTGGGATCTAGCTAGGCTGCTCCTCCCTCGAAGGGGGTGGAGAGGGTAAAGAGCCAGCCATTGAGTTCATGACAGAAATAAGCCCTGTTCCCCTTACTAGGGTACCCAGTTGGATACTGAGCTACGATGGGCTACATCTGAGCAGGGGTTCTAGGATATATCCATACATGGTCCTTGGTTGGAGAAACAGTCTCATAAAAGACCCCTGTGCCCTGATCTATTTGGTCTTTGTGGAGCTCTTTTCCTTGCCAAGTCTTACTAACTCCCCCTTTTTTCATATGATTCCCTGACCTCTGCCAAAGGCTTGGTTGTAAGTCTTAATATCTGCTTTGATACATTGCTAGTTAGAGTCTTTCAGATGCCGTCTGAGGTAGGCTCCTGTCCTGTTGCTTGTTTTCTCCTACATTCAATGTCCATCCCGTTTGTCCATCTAAGCGAGGATTCATCATCATCCCACACTGGTTCCTGCTTCTTGCTTATCTCCCATGCTCATGGATTGGTAGGATTAACATAGTGAAAATAGCCATCCTGTCAAAAGCAATCTACAGATTCGGTGCAATTCCCATCAAAATACCAGCACAATTCTTTACAGACCTTGAAAGAAAAAATTTCAATTTCATATGGAATAACAAGAAACCCAGAATTGTTAAAACAATCCTGTACAACAACAGATCATCCGGAGGTATCTCCATCCCTGATCTCAAGCTGTACTACAAAGCAATAGGAACAAAAACTGAATGGTACTGGCATAGAAACAGAATGGTGGATCAATGGAATTGAATAGAAGACTCTGAAATAAATCCACACACCTACAGATACTTAATTTTTGACAAAGAAGCCAAAAACATACAATGGAATAAAGATAGCATCTTCAACAAATAGTGATGGTCTAACTGTATGTATATAATTAGAAAAATGTAAATAGATCTGTACTTATCACCCTGCACACAACTAAAGTCCAAGTGGATCAAAACCTCAACATAAAACCAGACACACTAAATAGGTTAGAAGACAAATTAGGGAAGAGCCTTGAACTCATTGGCACAGGAGATAACTTCTTGAACAAAACACCAACAGCACAGGCTCTAAGATCAACAATCAATAATTGGGACCTCATGAAACTGAAAAGCTTGTGTAAAGCAAAGGACACTGTCATCAGAACAAAACGACAGCCTACAGACTCGGAAAGGGTCGTCTCCAAACCTATATTTGACAGAGGGTTAATATCCAGAATATATAAAGAAGTCAAAAAGTTGAAAAGCAACAAATCAAATAATACAATAAAAATGGGGTACAGAGCTAAACAGAATTCTCAATAGAGGAATATTGAATGACAGAGAAACACTTAAAGAAATGCTCAGTGTCCTTAGACATTGGGAAAATGGAAATCAAAACAACCTTGAAAATTCACCTTATACCTATCAGAATGGTTAAGATGAGAAACTGAAGTGACAGTGCATGCTGGAAAGCAGAACACTTCTCCATTGCTGGTGGGAATGTAAACCTGTACAACTACTTGGAAAATCAATCTGGTGCTTTCTTGGACAGTTAGGAACAGTGCTACCTCAAGACCCAGCTATACCACTCCTAGACACACATCCAAAATATGCTCAAGTATACAACAGAGACTTTTGCTCAACCATGTTTGTAGCAGTTTTGTTTGTAATAGCCAGAACCTGGAAACAACCCAGATGTCCCCCAATGGAGGAATGGATACAGAAATTGTGGTACAGTTACACAATGAAATACTACTCAGCAATTAAAAACAAGGAAATCATGAAATTTGCAGGCAAATGGTGGGAACTAGAAAACATCATCCTGAGTGAGGCACCCCAGAAACAGAAAAACACACATGGTATATACTCACTTATAAGTGGATATTAGACCTATAATATAGGATAAACATACTAAAATCTGTATACCTTTTAAAGAAGCTAAGCAAGAAGGAGGACTCTTGTAAGATGATCAAGCCTCACTCAGAAAGGCAAATTGCAAGGATGACAGAAGAGGGAGAAAACAGGAAACAGATCAGGAGCCTACCACAGAAGTCCACTTAAAGACTCTACCCAGCAAGGTATCAAAGCAGACAATCAGACTCATAGCCAAATTTTGGGCAGAGTGCTGGGAATCTTATGAAAGAAGTGGGAGATAGAAAGATCTGGAGGGTCAGGAGCTCCACAAGGAGAGTAACAGAACAAAAAAATCTGGGCACAGGGGTCTTTTCTGAGACTGATTCTCCAATCAAGGACCATGCATGGAGATTACCTAGAACCCCTGCACAGATATAGCCCATGGCAGCTCAGTCTCCAAGTGTGTTCCCTAGTAATGCGAACAGGGCTTGTCTCTGACATGAACTCAGTGGCTGGCTCTTTAATCACCTCTCCCTTATAGGGATGTAGCCTTACCAGGCCACAGAGTAAACAATGCTGCCAGTCTTGATGAGTCCTGATAGGTTATGGTCAGATGGAACAGGAGGAGGTCCTCTCCTATCAGTAGACTTTCGGAGTGGCATGGGAAGAGAAGATGGAGGGAAGGTGGAATTGGGAGGGGAAGATGGATGGTGCTACAGCTGTGTTACAAACTGAATAAACTGTACTTAATAACAAAATATATTTTAAAATTCATATTTCATTTCTGAGATGAATATTTTCATTTAATTCTACTGTTTTGTTATGACTATGGAGGCAGTGTTGAGGTTCAGATCAAATGCTACAAAGCCATGTCATATAATTTTTCTCATTTAACACTTCTTTCCATGCTTACTTTTGGACAACCAAGGTCTTGAAATTTCATGTTGGGTTGATGTATAATCAGTATCCTAACCTGATATTTTATTCTGTCTGGTCATTTTTATTGGTTATGTGCAAGTATGGATCATAGAGATGGCAATAATGATGATGAATAAGAAATGACAAACAAGAATATGTTTCTTGGTATAGCCACATGTCTGAGTATGGGAGATATTCCAGTATTGTCTTGGGCATATAAGGAATGAATTAGTGAGCCAAATAAGGGTGATTTGAGTAACTGTATGTTGAAAATAGTGGCAAGATTGTACAAAAGAAGGTAGCTGTGTTTAGGTATCTCTCAATTGTACAGATTCCTGTGTCTTTTTAGACCTTGCTGTCTTTCATTTTTGAGCATGGGGGAACTAAAGCTTGTCCTTTTGCATGTGCTGGGTACAGTCTACTACTGAGCTGTGTATCCTGCCTTCTCTTTATTTTTACTTTTTACTCTGAGATATGATCTCATTAAATTTCCGAGTCTGCCCTGAGCCTTGCTTTGTAGCCCAGGCTAGTCTTAAATTTGTAATTATATCTTAACTTCTGGAGTATAGGCCTCCACTAGCAGTCCTTTCCTATCTCTATGACTTGCATACTTTTCTGTTGCAAGATATTCATCTTGTTGCTTTGATTGTTGTCTCTATGAGTTGACTTTCTCCTCCTATCCTTGGTATTTTAAAAGCATATCTTTACATTTCTTTTTATTTTAGGTCTCTGTTTTGTCAAATTCTACCACCGTGAAGATAAATTTCCCAATCTGTAATTCCTCTTTTGACACCCTTTGTATTTCTAGCTACTCCCTGTCATGTATCCTCATGTCCACTTCTCTGTTATGTCCAATTCTAGGTGGGGTATTCTAGGGCTGGTATTAGGCAGCTATGAAGTTTTCATGTCACCTAACACAGTTCTCTTCCTTCATATAGTTAGAGATTGCTCAGTACTTTGTTTAGCTACAAAGAAGAGAGAATAAAGCAAGAGAGTAAAACTGTAAAAAGGGGGCTTGGCCACTTGCTCAACAAAACTTGTTTAGGAAGCGAAGTATGATTGTTGATTTATAACTACTTGTCACCCAGGTAGTTTTTTATTAATCACAAAACAGGTTAGAATTCTAAACAGGTTTGGCAAGTAGAGCATTATTGGAGCAATATTGGAGCATTATCTCCACTAGGTAACTTCATATATCCAGGAAAGAGAAACTTTAAAAATAAGCACATGACAATGCTAGCCTTCTTGTAGGTACTTTTGTGCTTTCTGTCACCCTGTATTTCTAGTAAGTTATTTTTGTGGACGTGTAAATGTTAGACCACTTTAGAGGTAGTGGGAGCTCAGTTCAAAGCTGTCTGTAGGGGATAGAACAGGTGATAGAGCACTGGTAAAGATGGGCAGTAGGCCCATTTCTTGCTGTTTCACATACCCACCCACCCCCAGCCATCTCACAGGATGAAATAGTAGAATAACAATATTAAACCAAATCTTGTTCCAATGTAATTCAGTGTAAAAGCTTAGCACTTCCACTAGATGGTGGCAAAAGGCTACATGTCTTTTCACAGTGGCTGGAGTGTTTATGATAGACCTGCATTTCTACAATTAGAGGAATGGTTCTGGGAAAAGTATAACTCATATCTGAAATATTGGTTTCTTTGAAGAGAATAAACATAGTACGCTAAAATCTAAGAAAGAGAGTGCTTGTGAAAGTTGTCTCTAAAATTCTCTGCTCAAATGGCAAGCAAGCTCCAGTCATAGGCCTGAACGAATGCATTATTTGAGTGGGCAACAGCTTATCTCTGTGAAACCTTTGGTTGTTCTCGTACCTTCTTTCAGGAGAACCCAATGCCCTTTTGATAGCCTCTTCCAGAAAAGGGGCTAATAAAACTCCAGGTAGCAATAGTGCTGATAAAGCCCCATGCACACATTATTTGGCACATTATTTGGTACAGAGAAATCAACAGAGTGCTCATATTGTTACCATGCAACTTTAAGCAACAAATAAAGTCAGTTACTAGTATAAAGACTGAAAGCCCTTACTATTATTTTCATGGGATCAGGATAGGTTACTTAAGAATCCTTGAATCTCTCGCAGAATGGGGTACATATGGTACTAAGAGATAATCTAGTACCATAGAACCCCTGCACAGATATAGCCCATGGCAGCTCATTGCTATTCCGTGATACTTTTTTTTTTTTTTTGCTCTGAGCTTCATTTAGATTAGTTGTCTGTAGCTCGAATTGGCTCCAAGTAGTCCTTCAGACAAATACTAGACTGTCACACTAGCTTCCACACATAATCATGAAGTGGAGTCTCCATCCTGAAGGTACTTACCACAGAGTTGGGTGTCAATCACCTATATCACCTAGCACTGAGTTGGGTGTCAATCACCTATATTCACAATGCAAAACTCAGGCTCAGAGGTCAGAGAGATGTCTCAATGGTTAAAAACATTGGCTGCAAGCTGGGTATGGTGGCACACAGCTTTAATTGCAGCAACTGGGAAGCAGAAGCATGTGGATTCCTGTGAGTTCAGGGATAGCCTGGTCTACAGAGAAAGTTCCAGGACATCCAAGGCTACACAGAGAACCCCGTCTCAAAAAATAAAAAATAAAATAAAATAAAATAAATCAAGGCACGGGCTGTTCTTCCAGAAGACACAGGTTCAACACCTAGTACCCACATGGCAGGTTCACAGCAATGTGTAACTCCAATCTCAGAGGATTGGGCACCCACTTCTGGCTTCTTCAGGTGTTGTATACATGTGGTGCAGAGACATACATGAAAGCAAAACACCAATATTTATAAAATAAAAACATTAAAAACAAAACATAGCAACCTCCTCAGTCTCAAAGGGGGGAATTCCAATCTAGGACATACCTTGACACTGCATGAGGAGCTTAAAAATCCTTTCACATGTATATGGTCAATATTATGGATGACTGAACTGATCATTAAGTCCAAATGTATGTTTCTTTGGTTTCATTCATGGCTTAAAAATACAAGTTATGGAGGTTAAGAGCACAGACACTAGTTGTATTAGTTTCTCAGGATTCTCTAGGGCAGTGATTCTGAACCTTCCTAATGCTGAGACCTGTAATATAGTTTCTCATGTTGTCGGGATCCCCAACGATAAAATTATTTTTGCTACTACTGCATAATTGTAATTTTGCTACTGTTATGAATAATAATGTAAATTTCTGTGTTTTCCAATGGTCTTTAGTGACCTCTGTGAAAGGGGCATTCAAACTTTCAAGGGGGTCATGACCCACAAATTGAGAACCACTGTTCTAGAGGACTAGTACTGATAGAATGAATCTATATTAAAAGGAACTATTGAAGTAACATACATGCTGTGGTAAGGCTAATCAAACAATAATTGTCTCCCAATGGAAAGGCTAAGTATCCAACAGTTGTTCAGTTCACAAGGATGGATGTCTTAGCTGGGTTTTATTCTATGTTGGAGGTTCTAATACCAGGGAAGAAATGCCTCATTTGCAGAGTAGATGTGCTTGCCAGAAAATATGAGGAAAAACATGCAAAATTCAAAAACTTCCTTCTTTTGTGTCCTTCCTTATTTCATTTCCACAGCCTACAAAGGTAAGGACAAAATTCATGGTGGTTCTTCTGATCTCAAATGATACAGATTCAGTGTCAATTTTCCCTCCTCAAATAGTCCAATTAAGAAAATCCCACACAGTTGTGTCCAGATGCTTGAGTTTTAGTTGATTCCAGATGTAGTCAAGTTGACAACAGTTATCCATCACACTAAATTACCTATGTGTTGAGGCAAAGATTAGTTCTAGGTTCTCTGGGTAAGTCCCACAGCCTTGGCTATACTGGCCCCATTCTGCATAGCTGCATTACTGTTTCATCAATGGCACTTGCGTACCTAGAATAGACATTTGGATTCACTTAACCCAAATTCACAGTGGACTTTACAAAATAGTGGGTGCGAAAGTCTCCCTTAAATATGTCACTGACTCCAGGAGACTGGGGTCTGAAGTAGTAGAAGTCATTTTCAGCTAAGAACCAGGTCTCATCTGTGGAGCAGGTAATTTTGGATATAGTAGTCCAGAGCTGATCTCTATGGTTTTGTTTTTGGTGTTAAGGACTAAATCTAGGGCTTTACATATAAAAGCAAGTGCTCTACCAGAGATAAATGCTCCGTCTTGATCCCCATCTTTTGCCTCACTTGACTCAAACACAACTGTGCAAGTAGGAAAGATCTGCATACTAGATTATTGTTGGGATACAAGATAAGATGTCTGACTGATGATGCATCATTTATGGGGACTTTGAGACAGGTAGGAATTAGAATGAACAATGCTGGCCAAAGCAGATCCCTGACCTTATAAAGGTTGTAATCTAGTAGGAAAAAATGTTATTAGAAATGGCTTGTGTGGAGCTGAGGAGATGGCTCAGTGGTTAAGGGCATGCATCAGCTTTCCAGAGGATCTGTGTTCCATTCCTCACACCCACGTCAGGGAGCGCACACACACACATACACACACACACACACACACACACACACACACAGAGCATACATTCACAAAGACATAAATATATATGTATAATTAAAATAAATTAAAAAAAAACAAGAAAGAACTGATTTGCCTTAGTGTGGAAGGAACCTACTAATTTTCTATTTATTGTGGTATTTATTACATATGTACAATTTTTATTAATATGCAATTTAAAGAATAACACTTATTTGCCCTGTAGGTCACTTGAGGAAAAGAATTTGCTAATACATTTGATGTTTTGTGTCTTCCCTGAATTTTGGTAAAATTTACCTTTGCTATTTATTATTATTATTATTACTATTATTATTATTTTATCTATTTCTAAATAATATAGTGGGGGAGGATGAAAACACATTCCAAGAACAACCCGTACTATGGAGTAACAGAGAATACAAGTCTCTTGTCATGTTTACTTTGAGTTTTCTCAGAAGGTCTCAGAAAACTCTTCACACAGCTTCATTCCTGGACCATGTTCCAACAGTCAATTTTTGGTCTTATTTCTTGAGTGACTGGATTGCTTTTTCCAATGTCCTTATATTTGCTTATAAGTTGAAGTACACTTTTTTTTGTCAGTTTTAGGGTACCAGTTCTTGATCCTTGATCCATTTGAGTTATGTTAGGTGCAAAATGAGAGATAAGGGCCTATTTTTATTTTCTGCATGTTAAAATTCATGCTTTCCTGTACCATTTGTTGAAATACCTTTTCAATGCATATTTTTGGCATCTTAGGTAGCGGTGGTTGTGTGGACTTACATCTAGGTCATTTATTCTATTCATTTGTTCAATGTGTATATTTTTTGTGCCAGTACCATGCTGTTTTTATTACTATGGCTCTAAGGTATAATTTGAAATTAGGCAGTGATACCTCTTGCAGTATTTAAGTGTAGCATTGCTTTGAGTATCCTTGGTGTTTTGTGCCTCCATATACATGTTGAGATTTTTTTATTTGTCTGTGAACAAAGGTCTTGGTATTATGGATGGGGTTGCACTGAATATGTAGATTGGGTTTGGTAATATTTCGGTTTTCACAATATTAATCCTGCTAATTGATTAACACAGGAGATCTTTTTGTCTTCTGTTTTTTCCCCAATTTATTTTTTCAGTGTCTTAAAGTTAGACATCAATGAACTTCACAAAATCATAAGGATGCATTTTGAAATCATTTATTTCATTGAATTGGAAAATCTAAAAGAAATGGATGAATTTCCTGATTTATATAATATAACAAAGTTAAACAAAGATGAAGTAAATTAAACAGATTCATAACCAGCCATAAGACTGAAGCAGCCTGCTAGCTTTAAACATCTCAAAAAAAAAAATCAGGACCAGATGGATGCACTGAAAATTCTACCAGAACTTTGAAGAAGAACCAATAGCAATATTATTCATTTTATAAAGCTGGTATTATGATACCCAAACTATATAAAGGCACAAATAAAGAAAATTACAAGCTGAGGTCTCCGATGAACATTGACATAAACATTCTCATTAAAATACCAGCCAGCTGAATCCAATCTAGCATCAAAAAGGCCATTCATACTGACCAAGTTTGTCTTATTCCAGAAATTTGAAGATGGTTCAATATACACAAATCAATAAGTGTTGTTCATCACATAATCAATAGATACTAAAACAGAGATCACATGCTCATCTCATTAAATTTAGAAAAAGCTTTTGGTGAAATCCAATATCCCTACATGATGAAAACCATAAAGAGCCTAGGAATGCAGAGAACATATCCTTTAAACAATATTTTATTGTTTCTTTCATAATGTCATGCATTATATTTTGATCAAGTCTGTACCCTCTTCCAAATCCTCCTAGATTCACCCCTTATTCTGTACCTACCCAACTTTCTGTCTTCACTAAAAAGAAATTATGTTCAATTTCTACTGCTTTTATGTTCTTGTGTTTGTGGGATTCCATGGGAAAACATTCAACATACCAAGAGGCATAGCCTAAATAAAACTAATTCCACCTCTTTCAGCCACTATTAGTTACCAACAACAGCTCAACAGTTAGTGGTAGGAATTAATGACCACCTCCTTCCTCCATTCTGGAATTTTGTCTGGCTTGGGTTTGCACAGGTGCAGATATTGTCATAACTTCTGTGAGTTCTTATGTACAACTGCCTTTTGAGCATATCTTAACATAATAAGGGTTATACATAACAAACCTATAACCAACATTATGATTAATGGAGAAAAACTAAATATATTTCTACTAAGATCAGGAAGAAAATGAAATTTTTTATTTTCTCTAGCCCTATTTAATATAGTGGTTGACGTTTAAGCTAAAGGAACAAGGCAGCAGGAGGAAATAAAAGAGATACAAATACAAAGTCAAAGTGTTTCTATTTTTAGATGATATAATTATTTTTCAGAGACTTGAAAGACTCTGCAAAAGTTTTTAGAGCTGATAAATACCTTAGGCAAAGTGGTAGGATAAGGAATCCACACACAGACAGACACATACACAAATCAGTAGCCTTCTTTTCTTTTCTTTGAAAGTTATATTTTACTTTTTTTTACCTATTGCACTCACTAGATCATAAGACAGTATTTAACATAAATATGTCATCTATAAATAAATAAATATAAAATAACCATCTTAAATGAATAAATATTACTTGTTTTCCAGAAAATACTTTACCTTATCATGTATAGCTCCTTTTCCATTTTTATTTTTAATAATTACTGAGCTACAAAGTGACAAGGTAGAATTATGGCTATCTCTTCTCTTTTGCCACTGATATTTATTACCTGTGTGATCTTACATATATTACTTGTTCTTTTTATTCCTTAGGCAACTCTAATATCTATCATTCCTATCGAATTTGACTGTATCAAATATAATTATAATGGAGCTCCTGTCACCTCCAGGTTCTTTTCTCTTCTCTCTTTTCCTCAAGATGCCCTATGCATCACCCAATGTTTGGCTGTGAGTCTCAGCATCTGTTTAGAGGAGCTGCTGGGTAGCCCCTCTCCGAGAGCAACTCTGTCAGACTCCTGTATGCAACCTTCTTATATATGAATAACAGACTGAAAAAAATCAGAGGGAAAATCTCATTCTTAATGACCACAAAATATAACATACCTGGGAGTAAACCTAACAACAAAATCAGCAGCAACAATAATCGTTCATTCAGAAGGGCAAACAGGATAGACATAGGAAGTAGGAGAAGACAGGGAACAGGACAGGAGCCTTTTACAGAGGTCCTCTAAAAGATTACTCATCAGGGCTTTGAAGGAGATTCTGAGACTCATAGCCAAACAACTTTGGGCAGAGTTCAGAGAATCCTATGGAAGAAGGGGGGTGGGTATAGTAGGACACACATGGGACAGGAGTTCCACAAGGAGACCAACAGAGCCAAAAAATCTGGGCTCGGGGTGGGGGTGCTGCAGAGACTGATGAATCAACCAAGGACCATGCATGGGGGGACCTTGATTCCCTGCTCAGATATAGCCCGTGGGCAGCTCATGCTCCACGGGGTTCCCTAGTAAAGGGAGCAGGGACAGTTTCTAGCATGAACTTGGTTGTCTGCTCTTTGATCACCACCCCCTGCAAGGTGTCCTTACTAGGGCATAGAGGAAGAAGACCCAGACAGTTCTGATGAGACCTGATAAGCTAGGGTCAGATAGAAGGAGAGGAGGACCTCCCCTATCAGTGGACTAGGGGAGGGGCATAGGGCAGGAAAAGGGAGGGAGGTAGGACTGGGAGATGAGTGAGAAGGAATCAATTGTAAATAATGATAATAATAATTTGGGGCAAATTTAACACTTTCCCTCAAAAAAGGCCCCAATGATGAAACTTTAAAATTCTTTTCTTCTGGTACTTTCTCTCTCTCTCTCTTTCTCTCTTTTTACTTTGAAATAAGATCTCACTATGGTGCTCAGGCTATCCTGGAGCTCACTGTGTAGCCTAGGCTCACTTTGAGTCCACGATCCTCCTGTTTTTGCTAGAATTACAAGCATTGCTACCTTATTTGGCTCTAGTAATATATTCTTGTAATTATTTTAATATGTGAAGGTTGAAGAATTTTGTTTTATTGGCCCTTTAAGGTAATACTTTTTGAATTTCATGCTTAAGTAAGTGTGATCAATTTCATCAACTGGGTATTGAATATGACAAAAGAATATCCTTCAATGGACATATATAAATCTGCTCATATAACTTACAAATGAGAATCAGTTGTTAAAATGCTTACTTAGTATGCACAAAACCCTGGGTTTGATCTATACAAAATTAATGTGATTCCTATACACCTGCAATTCCAGTGCATAGGAATAAGAGGCAAAAAGATCAACAATTCAGTGATACATCCAGCCACATAATGAGCTTGAGGCAGTCTGGGCTATATGAGACCCCATTTCAACAAAACAAAACAAAACAAAACAAATCACCTTATAAATATATTTTATTGGTTTTGATAAACCATGCAGAGAAATATTCTGTTTACTACAAGTGACATAAAGTTCATGAAGTTAACTTTGTATAAGCAAGAATTAAAACCTGGAGGCTGGTTTACAAAAATAATGTAAATATAGAATAAATTTATATACACCTTGCCTTTTTTTTCTAGAAAACATTCAAGACACTGATTAGAATTTTTCACAATTTCCTACACATTGTCATGAAGGTTCAAATGTATCTTTTAAGTGCTAACACTTAAGTTAGTGGATGGGATTTTGGGGAAAATAAGAAGGAAACAAACAAATATAAATGAGTTGTGTGAGCACATGCACCCTTAAGGTAATATGCCTTAAACTTCAGTGTGCATGTGAATTACCTGTTCATCTTGATAGTAATGTCAACTCTGAAGCATTAGTTCTTGGAAGGAGTCTAAGATTTTGTATTTCTAACAATCTTACAGATAATACTTTGTTGTTGGTCTAGGAACTACATAATTCTAAGTCTGTTAAATCAGTCATTTCTATCAAGAGGTATTGTGTGTGTGTGTGATGGAAGGATTCACAGGAGATGTTAATGACAGTGACTATGTTTTATTATACTTTATTCAAGTAAGAGTATTTGAAAAAGTCCTTATGCTAACTTCCAGCTTTATATTTCAAGCTCAGAATCAAGGAAAAGAGCACAAGCTAGATTTAGTGGTACATGCCTGTATTCCCAGTACCCAGGGAGGCTGAGGATATATGGCAAGTTTGAGGCTAGCCTGGCCAGTATAAAGAAGACTCTGCTTCAAAATAGGTATGTTGGGGAGGATATCCTCACCTTGTTGTACATTTATATAATATGCCAGAGCAGAGGCTAAGTATGTGTGTGCATGTGGTATGTGTATGTGTGCATGCACGTGTGTGTGTGTGTGTGTGTGTGTGTGTGTGTGATGTTCACAAGTCTGGATGCTACTACTTACCTTCAGGCTGAGACAATGAGGAATTATGCCCAGTATGAAACAATGAAAGATAGAAGCATGGTGTCATTGTATCCTCTGTTACTTCGCATTATATACCATGCTTTTTATCATGCGATCCCTGTATTTGTTCTAAGGTGATTTCAGGTGAAACATTAATTCTTTTTATATTTTTATGGGAGATTTGTTTTTAATTATGTGTGTTAGGGGTTGTATACTCTATGCATGTGTACGTGTGTGTGTCTGTATATGTGAAAGTGCCTACAGAGGCCATAAGGTTCAGATCTCCCAGAGTCTTAATAGAGATAGAGTTACAATTATTGTGAGACACTCAAAAGGGGTTCTCTGAAACAAACTGAGGTCTTCTCTGAGATCACCAAGGTGTCTCCAGCCTTTCCTTTTAAAAAATTAGAGGATAAAATTTTATGTTTCTTTACAGAAATTTTATACATACTTACTTTTGGTGGATTCTCTCTGATTCTCCATCTCTCTACTCCTCCATACCCCCAGTTACTTGCATATAACATAGGTTCTATTGCCTTCTCCTGTCATGTTTCTTTTCCCAATTTCATGTACTCTTTTATTGTTCCCTGCACAAATTGTAATATACATTCAAATCATTCAGGGAACGCATTGAAAAGAAATTCCTTGGTTGCATTTCTGGAGATTCTGTTCTAGCTGTCCGGGGTTTAGGTTGGAATATGTAATATACACTCATAGTTCAGGCTTTAGTAATAAATGGCCACACTTGGAGAGATATTGAATTAGGTCTTATTAATTAAAAGAGAAAGACATAATATCTAAATAGCCATCTAGCCTTCTCTTCCTGAGCAGCAGAGTCAACCCCCAGTGAAACTTCATATATTTTCTTCATTCTCAACTGTTGAGTGATGTATCATTTCTCCAAATAATGAATTTATGCCTCACTAAAAAACAAATGTATCACTTTGATATACATTTTTTAGGAGTAACGTATGTCTTTAGGGATGAGTTTGTAATGGATTTAATGGGGGCCCAAGCCATTTTGCACTTTTTTCTGGGGCCTCTCATTAAAGTCAGTTGGGAAATTGTTGGTAGGAGAAGTTACTCATATTACTTTCAGAAGTTGGATTGCTTTTATTCTTTCAGCTTCCAAGCAGCTTAAATATCTACCATCACACTGATGCATGGAATTTTTTCTAATTACCACACATTCTATCAGTTTGCATGCTTTTTGGTTTTTAATCTTAAAATTTTTGATTTCTATCCCTGGCAATGGGCAAAGAGACACCTTATTGGTGGTGGTATTCTTATATCAGTCTGGGGCAGAACAGATGGTAGTCCTTTCTTCATCCTAGCTTGGTGGCCAAAGCTGTATTATGCTGCGGACACAGCACAATCAAATCAAATCCAGGCAGCACATTGCAGGAGGAGGAAGACAGAGACCTGCATTCTGCCAAGCCATGTGGTACAGGAGGGGAAAGATGCCCATAGTCCTGACCTCTACCCAGCACTGGCAGGCAATAGACAGATAGAGCCATGCCACTACAACACAGTGCAACCCATGAGAAGAAAGACAGACAGAGAACCTGCAGACCACCATGCCACCCACAGACTTACCCTAAGGTGCATGGCACAGATAGGCCTTGACATCTGTTTGCTGGAGAATGTCACTCAGGAGCCCCCAGCCTAGAGGCCAGCCTGCTTCGGGAACCACCACAATGTGCAAGTATGTGGTGGACTGATGGGAGAGAAAGAGAAGTGGAACAGCTTGATCATTATGAAGACAGTGGGAACTGGAGCCTCAAGGGTGGAAAGGAGTAGCCTGTTGTGTGTAGCCAGCCCCACCAGCTAGGGACCATGGTCCAAGCTTGAGTTGCCACTGAGGGTCGTGTCTGGATTCATGGCTATGCAGTGGCAAGAATTGGTGTTGATGTGGATGTATCATGTTACTCATAAGGCATGTCTTGTGTTGGGGCATTGGTCTTGGCTAATCTAGGGGCTCCTCAGCTGTGACAGTCTGGAGAACTGGCTATACCTCTCACCGATGGCAGCACTTGATAGAGTAGGCCTTGCACTTTGCCCAGGCAGCACAGTGGAGCTGGCACTGGTGGTTGAGGTGCGGGTAAGCTGGCCCAAGAGTGTGAGTGTGGAAGAGTTGTCCCTGCTACTTGTATGCTGTAAGGTGGCATAGGCCAAGAGGTGATCCCAACCCCCACCTATGACAATCTGGAATGCTGCCCACAGGGTCATGAGAGCAGGAGAATGGGCCCTGCCCCTTGCTTGGGCAGCACAGGTGCTGGCTCTGGTTGAGAGGCCACAGGTAAGCCAGCCCTGAAGGTAAGAGTATGTGAGAACTTGCCCTGCCACTCATCTCCTGTGAGGTGATATGGATGAAGGGTGATGACCTCCCTCGCTTATCCCTCACCACCTGTAGAAATCAGGAGAGCTGGCCCTAGGGCCATGAGAGCTGGTGGACTGGCTCTGTCCCCCACTGGCTGCAGCACCTCAGGAGAACAGCCCAGCACCTCAACTGAGCTGGCCCTGATGTTACAAGCATGGGTGAGCCAGCCCTGATAGTGGGAGATCTGACCCAGTCCCTCATAGGCTGCAGCACTTGGGAGGGTGGACTCTATGCCTTAACTGGGTAGCACAGTGAAGCTGGCTCTGGAGGTGTGGGGGTAGGTGAGCTGGCCCCAAGTGCATGTGAACAGAAAAGATGACCCTGCCTCCTGCCAATGAAGGAGCGTTGCTGGAAAGCTCACCTTGACGGTGTGCATGTAGGAGAGCTAGAAGGCAGACTAACTCAGCTACTAGCCTGGCCAAGATCCAGGGCTTTGCGTTAGCCTACCCTAATATCTATTCCATCTCTGAAGCACTGGAGCATATCCAAAGCTGCAGGATCTCTATGACATAAAGCAATAACTGAGAGAAGACACTGTGAGGATTCAATATTGATGGTGTCACAGAAGCCAGGGATCTCAAATGAGACCATTGACACATTGTAGTGAACATTTTCAAGTGAATATGTGTGAATAGAGGGATATCCTATGAGACATACTGTGACATACACAGCTTCCACAATGAGATGTTTTCTGTGCTTTTTGTTGTTGTTTGTTTATTTGTGTACGTGGTTTTTTCTTTTTTAAATTTTGGTTGGGGAGGTTGCAAGGGTGAATGGCAGATATGCAGGGATAACGAGATGAGCTGGACTGAGATATGTACAAAGAATAAAAAAAAGTTTAAGAAAATGTTGATTTCAAGATGTTGAAAGAAATTTCCCAAATTTCAAGGTACGACACTTCCGTATTTCCTAGAGGGCATCTATAACTCAAGTGATAGAATGTCTCTTATTGAATAAATAGTTTAGAACTGAAAAGTATTAAAAATGGTATAGAACTATTTTATGGTCAGCCTAAGAGCTAAAATTTATTGCTAAATGTATATGACATTTTATTTTTGGTGGTAGCACTCAACACTGAACCCAATTTTAGAAAAGAAAATCTTTATTATTTGTCACCCAGCATTTCATATATTTATGTTGTTTATATAGTTAAGTTAAAATTTTCCATTGTATGATACATACAAAATGAAACTGAAAGGTATTATATGGAACAGTTATCAGTAGGGTTGCATAGCTGAGGGAAGACTTACTGGATGGTGAATGACCTGAATCCATTTCCATTCATAAGGCCTGAGGAGGAAGGTGTTATTGCAGCCTTAGTGGAAAATATGGATCATCACTACTTGCAGAGCAGTCTTTGTATACGCAACATCAGCATCACTTGAGAACTCGGGGCATGTCCTAGATTGGTTAAGTTAGAACCTGCACTTTGAAGAAAACCCAAGTTTCCTGAGGAGACCTGATAAGCTAGAGTTAGATGGAAAGGGAGGAGGTCCTCCCCTATCAGTGGACTTGGAAAGGGGCAGGAAGGAGATGAGGGAGGGAAGGGGGAGATGGGAAAGGAATGCGGGAGGGGGTTACGGCTGGGATACAAAGTACATAACCTGTGATTAGTATAAAATAAAAATGTTTAAAAAAAAAGAAAGGGGAGATCCAAGATGGCTTCCACGAGAGGACACGGTGTCTGAGGAGTAGGCCAGCAGAAACAACGCAGCGACCAGGAGATTGAACTCTAGAACCTAAAATGCCAGCATTTGTGATTGCCAGGTGAGCATAACTCCTACGGTGAGAAAATCAAGTGGGAAAATCCTAGGGACACCCAGTTATTTCCTGGAATAATCTCCATGTGACCAGCGGCTCACAGCTCTGATCTGAGCTAGCAGCTGTGCTGGGAGCCAGCAGCTGCCATACTAGGCTGGATCACACAGTCTTCCGGGTAGACAGAGGAGGAACCGGGTACCTTTTTGATTGACCTGCACACTGAGGGCACACACTGCTTGGACCCGCCAGCAAAAACCTCAGTCCGTGTGTGAGTCCGAGGGACAGTCTAGAAAGGACCCAGGTTCTGCTTCAACCCGCGGGAATATGGCAGGTGCACACCTACTGACCACCTCAGACTGAGAGCGACTGGGGGACCCTTTTTGACCAGCTGCACACTGTGGGCACACACTGATCGGGTCTGCCAGCAACCACCTTGGTCCGTGTGTGTGTGTGTGTGTCCACGGGTCAGGCAGAGAAGACCTTGGGCACCATTTCAGACAGGCCTGCATACAGCGGGTGCACACTGCTCAGCAACACCTGTAACCAACTCAAACCCACTGTGTGTGCCCCAAATATCATCTTAGACCATGGTGTACAGCCTCTGGCCCTGAAGGGGGCGCCAAATCTCCAGTACAGGGGAGAGCCCTTAGCAGCAATCCCAGGGCAGAGCGCAGAGGCCCCACCTGATATTTCAAACCGGGACACACAGCATAAAGCACAGAGTGAGGAGCAGAGCCTCCAGACCAGAGGGGTGACCAGCCTACGGTGCTTACAGCTTCTAGCACAGAGCACGAAGCCGGGCACACAGAGCCCACAACAGAGTTCAACTGATACACAACACACACTAACAAACCACTGGAAATCCCTGATCTTCTTGAAGAATACTCCTGACACAAGAGATTGACAGTTCCAGACTGAAGTTCAGCCTTAAAGCACAAACAGCTCCTTGATTATATATAAACAAATGCCCAGAAATTGGCAAAAGAACTCACCCAACAAAAATCAGGACACCATCGCCCCACCAGAAACACCCAAAAGCAGTGGAGATTTCAATTCAGCAGAGACACAGGAAAAATGTGTTAAAGCTTTGATTATGCAGATATTGGAGGAACAAAAGGAGAGACAAAAAGAGGAAAATGAACAACGCCCTCAAAGTAATGGAGAAG
Organism: Pachyuromys duprasi; assembly: GCA_028658305.1. Classification (NCBI taxonomy): domain Eukaryota; kingdom Metazoa; phylum Chordata; class Mammalia; order Rodentia; family Muridae; genus Pachyuromys; species Pachyuromys duprasi. Next base: position 3,132,298 of record CM053742.1, read on the forward strand.
AAATTAACTGCCCATATACAGGAACAATCAAAGATAAACAGAGAGGAAACAACCAAAATAGGAGACACAGTCAATCAGTTGAAGGAAACAATACAAACATGAAAACAGAGTTAGAATCTATAAAGAAGACACAAACAGAGAAGATCCTGAAACTGGAGAACTTAGAGAAAAGATCAGGAACCACAAAGGTAAGCATTACCAATAGAATACAAGAGATGGAAGAGAGAATCTCGGGAGCAGAGGATACGCTGGCTGAAATGGATTCCTCACTCAAGGAAAATAGAAAGTCGGAAAAATCCCAAGCACAAAACATCCAATAAATTAAGGATGCCATCAAAGACAAAACCTAAGAATAATTGGAATAGGTGAAAAAGAAGACTCCAGGCTCCAAGGACCAGAAAATA
>CM053742.1:3133201-3151420 GCA_028658305.1 Pachyuromys duprasi
TTTAATTCAGCGGAGACACAGGAAAATTATATTAAAGCGTTGATTATGCAGATATTGGAGGAACAAGAGGAGAGACAAAAAGAGGAAATGAACAAGGCCCTCAAAGAAATGGAGAAGAAATTAACTGCCCACATACAGGAACAATCCAAGATAAACAGAGAGGAAACATCCAAAATAGGAGACAGAGTCAATCATTGAAGAAACGGTACAAAGCATGAAAACGGAATTAGAATCTATAAAGAAGACACAAAGGGAGAAGAACCTGGAACTGGAGAACTTAGAGAAAACATCAGGAACCACGAAGGTAAGCATCAACAATAGAATACAAGAGATGGAAGAGAGAGTGACAGACTGGCTAGATCCCAGGGGAGGACATTGCAGCCAGCCCTGAGGAGACAGGCTAAGCTGGGGCTGGATGGAAGGGAAGGAGGTCCTCCCCTGTTGGTGGACTTGGAGGGGGCGGGGAGGAGGGAGATGAGGGAGGGAGTGGGAGGGTAGGAGGGACTGAGGAAGGGGGCTACGCCTGGGATTCAAAGTACCTAACCTGTGATTGAGATAAAAATAAATAAATTAAAAAAATAAATAAATTTATAAAAATAAAATAAAATGTCTACACTCAAAGAAGCTAACCAAGAGGGAAGACTCTGGCTAAAATGCTCAATCCCCAGCCAGAAAGGTAAAGCATACTGACAACAGAAGAAGAAGAAGAAGAAGAAGAAGAAGAAGAAGAAGAAGAAGAAGAAGAAGAAGAAGAAGACAGGAAACAAGCTAAGAGCCTGTCACAGAGGGCCCCTGAAAGGCTTGGCCCTGCAGACTATCAAAACAGATGCTGAGACTTATGGCCAACTCTTGGGCAGAGTGTATGGAATCTTACGGAAGATTTGGGTAATAGCAAGATAGGGAGAAGACAGGAGCTCCACAAGGAGAGCAACAGAAGCAACAAATCTGAGCACAGGGGTCTTTCCTGAGACTGATAGTCCAACCAAGTACCATGCATGGAGAAAACCTAGAACCACTGCACAGATTTAGCCCATGGCAGTTCAGTATCCAAGTGGGTTCCATAATAATGGGAACAGCGACTGTCTCTGACATGAACTGATTAGCCTGCTTTTCAATCACCTCTCCCTGATGGTGGAGCAGCCTTTCCAGGCCAGAGAGGAAGACAATGCAACCACTCCTGATGACAGCTGATAGACTAGGATCAGAAGGAAGGAAAGGAAGACCTCCCCTATCAGTGGACTTGGAGAGGGGCATGTGTGGAGAAGGGGGAGGAAGGGTGAGACTGGGAGGGAAGGAGGAAGGGGTTTATGGGGGAGATACAAAGTGAATAAAGTGTAATTAATAAAAAAAGAAATTGTCAACATCATTAGTCATCAGGGAAATGCAAATTAATACGATCCTGAGATTTCACCTTAAACCCATTAGAATGGCCAAGATCAAAATCTCAAGTAGTAACACATGCTGGAGAGGTTGTGGAGAAAGGGGAATCCTCCTCCACTGCTGGTGGAAATGTAAACTTGTACAACCACTCTGGAAATCAATCTGGCACTTCCTCAGACAACTAGGTATTGCGCTTCCTCAAGATCCAGCTATACCACTCCTAGACATATATCCAAAAGAGGCTCAAGTACACAATATGGACATTTGCTCAACCATGTTTGTGGCAGCTTTATTTGTAATAGCCAGAAGCTTGAAACAACCCAGATGCCCCTCAACTGGGGAATGGATACAGAAATTGTGGTACATCTACACAATGAAATATTACTCAGCAATAAAAAAAACAAGGAAATAATGAAATTTGCAGATAAATGGTGGGAACTGGAAAGGGTCATCCTGAGTGAGCTATTCCAGAAGTGGAAAGACCCACAGAGTATATACTCACTCATATAGACATATAATACAGGATAAACCTACTAAAATCTGTACAGCTAAAGAAACTAATCAAGAGGGAGGGCACTGGCTAAAATGCTCAATCCCCAGCCAGAAAGGCAAAGCATATTGACATCAGAAGAAGAAGAAAACAGGAAACAATTTAGGAGCTTGTCACAGAGGGCCCCTGAAAGGCTCAGCCCTGCAGACTATCAAAGCAGAGGCTGAGACTTATTGCCAACTCTTGGGCAGAGTGTATGGAATCTTATCAAAGTAGGAAATATTAAGATAGGGAGAGGACAGGAGCTCCACAAGGAGAGCAACAGAACCAAAAATCTGAGCACAGGGGTCTTTCCTGAGGCTGATACTCCAACCAAGTACCATACATGGAGTAAACCTAGAACTCCTGCACAGATGTAGCCCATGGCAGCTCAGTGCCCAAGTGGGTTCCATAGTAATGAGAAAAGGGACTACCTGTGACATGAACTGATTGGTCTGCCCTTCAAACACCTTACCCTAATGTGGGAGCAGCCTTACCAGGCCACAGAGGAAGACAATGCAGCCACTCTTGATGAGACCTAATAGACTAGGATCAGAAGACCTCCCCTATCAGCAGACTTGGGGAGGGGCATGCGTGGAGAAAGGGGAGGGAATGTGGGATCAGGAGTTGAGGAGGGAGGGGTTTATGGGGGGATACAAAGTAAATAAAGTGTAATTAATAAAAATTTAAAAAATATTTCAAACTTAAAACAGAATTCAATTAATATAACTTAACTGATATTCCTTTAGTGTATTCTTCTTTTTTCATAAAAAAGTGAAGTCAGAGAAAGGTATTTCAATGAGAGAAATTCTTGTTGAAACTAAAGGTAGGATTACTACTGTAAAAAACAGGATGTGCTTCACTTTTGTTTTTGCCAAGAGTAGATTTTGAAATTAGTTTCATCCCTTGATCATGGCCAATATTTCCTGGAATACTTGGGACATGCTTAGATCATGTATAAATAATAATCTGAACAAATAAATATATCACTGAATATTATCTGGATATGGCATGAGTCTTTTATTTGTGTTCAATTCAGGCCAGAATTACCAATTTGAAAGATGTGCTGTTCCTAAGATTCACATTTCTGAGCAAAGAGTATTTCTGTGTTTTGAAGTATCCTACGAAACTCAATGCTCTCTGAAGGTTCTTTAACCTTAAGACATTGTAATAGTCCATATCAAGATAATAAGCCCTTGTCCTGACTGTATCCCATTTGCTAAAATTGTATATATAAGTATTGCATGTATAGTACATGTAGCTAGGGTATATTTGGAGGCATGCTTCTCAGCTTTCAACAAGCTTGCTGCACTTAATTCCTGGTTATGTTCAAATTCTTCCTAGAAGTTAAGTCCTATTCTTCATCTAGGGGTGCTTAATTAGGATTGTGATTAGAGCCTAAAACTGATCCTTGCCAATCACCATCTGCCTTGTAATTGTAGATATGCCCTCTGTTTTGCTTAAACCCAGGCTTCAGGGTCTTTTTCTGACCCAGGAAGATACTATGTGCCAGTCTCTGTTTACTGTTTTGAACCTCTTGATTATTGGAGTATATTTGAATAGAGCCATTTTGTACTATGACAATTGGCCTATGCTGCCTATGCCCAGTTTTCCTTGGTTTTGTTGTATAGAATCTTTGTAGCTCTTGAGAGACAACATACATGCTCCATTCAACCTGTAGTGTTCTAATGTTGCCCATTTTCTCTATTAATATTTTATACTATTCTTTGACTAGGAAAGTACTCTCCATGTAATAACACTTTGTTATAAACACTTTGTTTGCTTAGTGTGATTTATAGTGATAGAAAAAACAAAAAAATGAATGCATAATTATGAAGCAAAATCAGTTGAAAATCACATTTTATTGCGTGGAGAAAAGGAGTAAATAGAAACAGAATAAAGGCATGCAGCTTTAGATATAAATTTTAAATTCTGTAATAACTATTTTGCAATAGTTTTATTTGTTAAAACATAAATGTGGTGAAGTATAATTTTGGATATAACTATCTTAATATTACTAAACTCATACTCAATTTTCTAATGCATTCTTACCTAGTGACATAGGTTTTCAACGGTGTAGTAGATCAGAAGTACGTATTTGAATTTTACTAAAAATGTTTTCATAACGGGGAGTATGAGAAATTAATATTTGCATATAAAGTTTTTATTAATATATATTTATGCCCAACATCAATTTTAATTGGTTGACAGTCTTCTTCATGTGGGTAATATAGTAGTAAGTTGTAGTTTAAAGACTATAAGTTCAGTTAACATTCCTGTGATAAAATCATGGCCTAAGGCTGAGGGTTGTTAGAAGTTGGTGAACCAGTCATGGCACAGTTCTATCCTGTCATATTTCTTAGGCAAAAGAATTGAATGTGATACCATGTAGTAAGAATCTTTTAGTGCTTCCCTACTAGCAGACACTGCTCATGAACAAGTAGTTTAACCACTGTGAAGGAGTAAGTAGAAGAATAGGAAAATGAAGAAGAGGAGATAAAGGAAATAAAAAAAAAAAACATTGCTGTGACTGGCTTTCCATTAATCTTATATGGAATTTTAGAAAATAGAATGTGCTTCTCAAAGACCAAGAAACCTAGGATGTTTATTTCATATATCCCATCGTCATTAGTTTTTGGATTCTGGGGACAAGGCTGATGTTCATTCTGGCCTGCTGTAAACTTTGGGATCTTCGGAAAGCCCTCTGGTTTAGGCATCTACCTTCTGCAAGTTAGAACAATGTGCACTGAGTTGGTGAGAACCGAAGTAAGAAAATGTGGCTGGGCTGTATAGATATTGAGGTAGAGTGGCATTTACTTTCATTTATTTACAGCCAGACCCAAGCTCCTCTCTCTCCTCTCCTCCCAGTCCCACTCACAGATGCTGTCCCCCATTCTTCCCTCTCCTTCTTAGAGAAGGGGAGGACCCCAAGGGGTAACAACTCATCCTGGTACCTCAAGTCACAGCAAGACTAACCACATCCTCTCCCACTGAGGCCAGACAAGCTAGCCCAGCCATGGGAAAAGGTTCCAAAGGCAGGCAACAGAGTCAGAGACATAGTAGGAGACCCACAAATTAACCAAGTTGCATATCTGCTACATATGTGTAGGGGATCTAGGGCCAGTCCATGCATACTTTTTGGTTGGTTGTTCAGTCAATGTGAGCCCACATGGACCCAGGTTAGTTGAGTTTGTAGGTCTCTTGTGGTGTACTAGACCTCTCTGGCTTCTCCTTCCTCCCACTCTTCCACAAAACTTAGAGCAGGGTGTTTGTGTCTGGGGATGGGGTGCTTGGAGAGATAACAGAAACCGGTGGGGGCATCTCTGGGACAGAGAAGGCTCTCAGGAGTCTATGGGGGTGAATCAAACGAAGACTCTTAGCCGGAGGGGACACAGACCTGAAGTTATCACCTGCTATAGCCAGGTGGGATTTTCAGTGGAGGGAGGGGGCACCAACAAACCTATAAAACCTTCAACCCAAAATTTGTCTTGCCTACTAGATGTATAGGGATTAAGATAGAGTAGAGATTGAGGGAACGGTCACCCATAGACTGGTCCAACTTGAGACCTACTCCATGGGATAGAGCCAACCCCTGAAACTACTGATGATACTCTGCTATGCTTGCAGACAGGAACCTAGCAAAATTGTCTTCTAAGAGGCTTCACCCAGCAACTGATGGAAACAGATGCAGAGACCTACAGCCAAAGGAGATTAGTATTTTTAATGGTAAATGAAAGTGCTCTTGCTATTTCAAAGTGGGAACTGGAAACATGGTGAAAGTAGATAGAAATAATGCTGTGACTTCCGTATAGGTGTAGTAATGCCTGCAGGTGAGGTAGAGTGGTTAGCTGGAACAAAACTGTTTTACACAGAGGAAGGAGATGGTTTCTTTCTAAGAAACACTAGGTGGTGTTCTTCTCTAAGTAAAAGAAAATCTACTACTAGCTTTTGATGCTGATTTATTATTACAGTTTAGCACACAATTTTAAAGCAGTTGGGCCTCAATCAATCAAAAAGTATTTACTGAACTCCCATTAAATGCCAGAGTTCGGCCTGAAATAGAAGGGAAAATAGTATTAAGAAGAGAAAGACAAAACAGCAGTAGCAGCTTTCCAATTTAAATCAGTGTGGATTTGTCCTTTTCTTTGCGGAACTTGGGTTGAGAATTTGGGTAGCTTTAAAATTTTTGCATAGTAAAAGAACTTTGTAATTACAGGATAATATTTATTATCTGTTTTTATGTTGATATTTAATGAATGTTATATAACCAGTTTCTGATTGTACCTGTCATTTGGCTATATGATGGGATTAAGGAAACATACTGTTGTCTGTAAAATGATCTTTGAATGTCCTTCTTAAATACACGTTTATGAGTTTTCTGTGTTAAATCCTTCCAGCTTTAATTACTTCAGACTTTTAATATCACTCTGAGTACCTTTACATAGTCTTTACAGAAGATCTTCTTAACCTTTGCTATGCATAGCAGGCTCCAGGGCATCTTGTTAAATCAGCCTGGCTGCCTGTCAGAAGATGCATAGCTAAAGAAAATGTGCTATTTATACACAATGCAGTATATTTTAGCCATAAGGAATGAAATTTGTTCATTTGTAGTAAAACTTATTTAGTGAAATAATTCAGGATCAGAGAGTGAAAATATCACATCGTGTCTCTCATTTGTGGATCATAGATTTTACATAGGCACACAAAATCACACACACACACATATAATAAATATGTATATGAGATAAAAGTAGAATTGAGATTGTTTTTTTTGGGGGGGGGAAAGAGGCTAGTGGAAGAGGGTAGGGGGAGCCAGAGGAAGGAAAGAGAAATAGATCAAAGTAAATGATATACTTATATGAAAATACCATTATTAGACCCATCACTATAAACAATGAAAATATGCCAATAAAACAAGGTAGCAAACCAAGCCCAAATCAAACTATCTACCAATAAAATAACAACAGCAGCAGCAACAACAGCAAAAACCAGAAGAAAAATTAAATTATGAGTTAGTGGGTCTGGGGTAGTTCCAGGGATTTTGTGTTTCCAACAACCTCCTCCATGCAACGGCTGTTTCTGCTTCACAGGCCACACCCACTATATTTTTACATGTAGCTATAGTTACTAAACAAGTTTTTCCCTGGTTAGAAATGTGTTTGAATTTTGAATTTCATCTAAAAATATTGCTTTGTCTTTGTGATCATTCTCCCTCCCTCTTCAGTCCCCTTTATGTAGTCTATACCGGTATTGTACAATTAACTGTATATTTGATATATTACATACCTGATAGATGTATATGACAAATGGGAGAAAGTATTTCCCCATAAAGTATGGAATGTTTTTGTACCTTTAGAGCTATTCTCTTCTTATTTTCACTCCATTCTTTGCCCCAGGATAGTGGTCTACAGTAACGTTATCAAAGGGCCCTTGTTTTCCTCTGTCTCCAAGTTATTTCTGCTCATGGATGCCTTAGGAGAAGGTGTGTGGGGTCTAGAGCGAAGGACAAACACACACATATGTGGGACAGGGAAGACAGACAGAGAGAAGTTTGAGCTCATATATTTGATTTCCTTAGACAAGCTGAAGACATATTCTTGTCAGTTTTATTTGCTAGTGTATCAAGAACTTCCCTGCAACATTCCTTTTGGGTTTGTGGAAACTATTCTCTCCCTCTCTTTATGCCTATGGTTTCATAACTGTTATCAAATTATTACCTTAGTCGGCTTATGATCAACACTGCATGTTGATCAGTGTTTTCGAAAGTTCCTTTGGAGACTAACTGCTTCTCATATTAACTTAATTTTAGTGAACCCTGACTGGAACACTGGGTTACTATTGATTTTGGAAATACAAACAGGTAAAATCTGCTTGGACTACAGAAGGATAAAATAGTGGAAGACACTAAATACATTATTTTTTGTTGTGAAAGCACAACAATTTTAAGGAACATAATATATTTATTACAGTCACCTTGCACAGCAAGTATTTTATGAAGCATATATTAAGTAGGTTCAGTTATACATTGAAAATATACATATGGGGGTGGGAGAGGAGTCTGAGATGGCAGTGCCAAGAGGACACTGTGTCTAACAAGCAGGACAGCAGTGACTGCACAGTGACCAGCAGACCAAAATGTGGGCCCTAAAACACCAGGAATTTTGTTTCCCAAGTAAGAGGAAATGCCCATCGTCTGTGAAGCAATCAGGTTCATTCTCAGGTCACCCATCTAAACCACAGAAGAGTTCCCGGGCCTGGGCATGTGCTCAGTCGCCAGCCCAGAGCTACAGGCCTGCATGTTCTAATCACCATGTTCTAATCACCATCAGAGACTGAACTGTTGATACCCACAACACCAGGCACTGGTTTCTCTGTTGGGAGAAAACCACAAAGTGAAGGAAATATCAGGTCTGACCTCAGGGCACCTAGCTGAACCCTTAAAACCTAGCCCCACCACCATGAAAAATTTTCTGGAAAAGTTCCCAGGTTCCAGCAGGCTCTCAGTCACTAGCACTGAGCCACTTGCCTGTGCCTGCTTGCACTACTCACCATCCCAGACTGAGCTGTGGACTACCCCCTCCCCCCCCAAACAGACTGGGACACCCTGTCAGAAGGAAATCCCAAGATGGGGGAAACATCAGGTCTGAACTCAGGACACCCAGCTAATTTCTGAAAAACTTCCTGGGTTTCTGCAGGCACATGGCCTAGACTCCTGTCACAGGGCTAAGTGATGCACTCACCTGCCACTGATTACCACTTGGGTACTGCGGAACATACCTCCAACCTTAGACCTACAGAAGCATGGGACTCACAAGATCACCCCAAAGACACTGCTCCAAGGTACAACCAGCCTCCCCAGCTAAACTGACCAAACCACAGGGCTCCCTGGTTATTCACAAGGAATACTCTGAGCAAAAATTGGGTTAGAGCAGCACCAGCAGCTCACTAAATTTAGAGCAAGAAATCCAGTGGCAGGGCAGCTGTCTCCAGGACTTCTCCTGGTGAGAGGACAGACCCTCTGACTACCAACAACAGCAACTACCACACAGGTCCATACACTTGAGGTGAGCTGTTGCAATTCTTGAGAAGCACGGGCCATTTGGTGATCATACCCAAAAAGCTGAGGAGGCCTCTTTCAGGAACTATCAGCTTCATGCCAAGGGGATTCTCCCAAACCCAGGATTCTAGCAGGCTCCAGAAACCAACAGCCAACATCTGAGACACCCAGAGGGGTAGAGGCCAGCATAAAAGCACAACCAACAAAAGCCAAAGCCACATGGCATCTCTAGAACTCAGGGTTCAAGTAAGTAGACCTGAACACCATAACATAAGTGAAATTTAAGAAGATGACTTTACATCTATGCTTATGAAGAGGATAACAAAAGAAACAAATAAAATGTGTAAAGAAAAATATAAAGATAAAGTCAAAGAGATTATGGCCATCTGTAAAAGAATGTAGGAAGATGCAGCCAAACAGTTTGCAGCTTTCAGAGAGGAAATAATTAAGTCACTGAAAGAAAAATAAGAAGAAACAGAGGAACGTTCAAACAACAGGTGAAGAAATTGAAGGGAAAACAGGAAAATACAGTCAGACAGGTGAAGGAAATCAACAAAATGATTCAAGATCTGAACATAGACTTGGAAAAATTAAAGAAAACACAAACAGGAAATCATGGAGAGGGAGAACTTAGGGAAGAAAACAGGAACTACAGAGGTAAGCATAACCAACAAACTACAAGAGATGGAAGAAAGAATCTCAGGTGTGGAAGATACAATGGAAGAAATTGATGTATCCATCAAAGAATATGTTAAATCTAAAAAATTCCTGATGCAAACCGTCTAGGAAATCCAAGACAGCATGAAAAGACAAAATCTAAAAATAATAGGAACAGAGGAAAAAGAAGATTCCTGTCTTCAAGGCCTAGAAAATATTTTCAACAAAAATCATAGAATAAAAATTTCCCAATTTAAAGGATAGGCCTATAAGCATGCAAGAGGCCGACAGAAAACCTAATAAATTAGACCAGAAAAGAAAAACTTCCTACTACACAATAATCAAAACAGTAAAATCTGCAAGACAAAAAGGCCAGGTAACAGAAAAATGGCAAAACCCATCAGAATCACACCTGATTTCTCAACAGAGACTATGAAACCCAGAAGGAGGTAGAAGGATGTCACGCAGACTTTAAGAGAACACAGAAGTCAGCCTAGGCTACTATATCCAGCGAAATTCTCACTTATCGTAAATGGAGAAAACAAGAAATTCAATGATAAAAACAAATTTAACCAATACCTAACCACAAATCCAACCCTAGAGAAGATACTAGAAGGAAAAATACAACCTAAGAAAGTTAATTGCATTCTGAAAAACACAGGAAATGAATAACTTCACTACAGCAAAACTAACAGTAGCCAAGAACACAAACACACTATCACAAACAACATCAAAATAGAAGTATCTAACAGCCACTGGGCATTAATCTCTTTCAACATCAAGGAACTCAACTCTCCAATAAAATGACATAGACTAACAGAATGGAATTGAAAACAAGAACCAACAATCAGTTGCTTACAAGATAGATACCTAAGTCACAAATATAGATATTACCTGAAATGAAAGGGCTGGAAGATGGTTTTCCAAGCAATTGGACCTAAGAATCAAGCAGAAGCAGCCATTCTAATATCTAATAAAATAGACTTTCAAAAAAATTAATCAAAAGAGATGGGGAAGTTCATTTCATACTCATCAAAGGAAAATTCCACCAAGAAGACATAAAGTTTCTGAACATCTATGCCCAAAATACAAGGGCACCCACATTTGTAAAGGAAACATTAATAAAACTTAAACCATACACCTCCACATATTAATAGTGGGAGACTTCAACACCCCACTCACAACAAAGGACAGGTAAATAAAACAGAAATTAAAGAAACAATGACACTAACAGATGTCATGAATCAAATGGAGCTAACAGACATCTACAGAACCTTTCACCCAAACACAAAAGAATTTACCTTCTTCTCAGCACCTCATGGACACTTCTTCAATATAAACCATATGGTTGGTCACAAAGTGAGCCTCAACAGATACAAGAAGATTGAAATAATCCCTTATATCCTATCTGATCACCATGGACTAAAGCTGGACCTCAAGAACAACAGAAATAGCAAAAAGCTTACACAAAGAATAGGATGTATCTTCTTCTCAGCAACTCATGGAACCTTCTCCAAAAAAGAGTATACAGTTGGTCACAAAGTAAGCCTCAACAGATACAAGATGGTTGAAATAATGTCTTGTGTCAGATCAGACCACCATGGACTAACTCTGGACCTCAACAACAGAAATAGCAAAAAGCATACACACATATGGAAACTAAAAAACCTGTTTCTCCATGACAGCAGGATCAGAAAAGAAATAAAGAAAGAAATTAAAGAATTTCTAGAATTCAATGAAAATGAAGGCACAACATGCCCCAAATTATGGGACACAATGAAAGCAGTGCTAAGAGGAAATTTCACAGCCCTAAGTGCCTTCATAAAGAAACTTAAAACATCCCATTCAAAAAATTAATGGCTCACCTGAAATCCCTAGAAAAAAAGAAGCAGACACATCCAAGAGGAGTAGACAATTGGAAATAATCAAACTCAGGGCCGAAGTCAATAAATTAGAAAGAAATAAAACAATTCAAAGAATCAATGGAACCAAGAGCTGTTTCTTTGAGAAAATCTACAAAATAAAAAAACTCCTTATTCAAACTAAGTAAAAGGCAGAGAGACATTATCCAAATGAACAAAATCAGAAATGAAAAGGGGGATATATCTACAGACACTGAGGAAATCCAATCAGTCACTAGGTCTTACTTCAAAAGCATATGTACCACAAAATTTGAAAATCTAAATGTCATGGAAAATTTTTCTTGATAGATTCCACTTAGCAAAGTTGAATCAAGACCAGGAAAATAGATTAAACAGTCCATTATCTACCAATGAAATAGAAGCCGTTATCAAAAGTCTCCCCTCCAGAAAAATCCCAGGGTCAGATTATTTCAGCAGGAAATTCTACCAGACGCTCAAAGAAGAGCTAACGCCAATACTCTTCAAAATATTCCACTAATAGAAACAGAAGGAACATCACTGAACTCATACTCTGAAGCCTCTGACACAGTGATACCTAAACCACAATCCAACAAAAAAGGAGAATGTCAGACTTATCTCTCTTATGAACATTTATGCAAAAATACTCAATTCAATGCTCCCAAACTGCATTCAAGAACATATAAAAGATATCATCCACCATGACCAAGTAGTCTTCATCCTAGGCATACAGAAGTGGTTCAATACATAGAACTCCACTAATGTAATGCATTACATAAACAAACAGAAAGAAAACACATGATCATATCCTTAGATGCCAAAAAAGCATTTGAAAATATCCAACACCCATTTATGTTTAAAGTTTTGGAGAGATCAGCAATAGAAGACACATACCTAAACATAGTAAATGCAGTATACAGCAAGCCTGTAGCCAACATCAAAATAAATGAAGAGAAAATTAAATCAATCCCACTAAAATCAGGGACAAGACAAGGCTGCCCACTCTCTCAGTATCTCTTTAACATAGTACCTGAAGTCCTAGCTAGAGAAATAAGACAACTAAAGGAAATCAAGGAGATTCAATTTGGAAAGAAAGAAGTCAATGTATCACTACTCTTAGATGATATGATACTACACTGGAGTGACCCCAAAAATTCTACCACAGAACTCCTTCACCTGATAAATATCTTCCTCAAAGTGGCTGGATAAAAAATTAACTAAAAAAGAAATCAGTAGCCCTCCTGTACAAAATATAAAAGCTTAGCAAGAATTTAGGGAAACAACACCATGTACAATAGCCACTAATAGCATAAAGTACTGTGGTATGACTCTAACCAAGCAAGTGAAAGACCTGTTTGAAAAATACTTCAACTCTGTGAAGAAAGAAATTGAAGAAGATATCAGAAGATGGAAAGACCTCCCATGCTCATGGATCTGTAGGATTGACATAGTGAAAATGGCCATCCTGCCAACAGCAATCTACAGATTCAATGCAATTCCCATCAAAATACCAACGCATTTTTACAAACCTTGAAAGAACAATTCTCAATTTCATATGAAGCAACAAAACCCCAGAATTGCTAAAAACAATCCCGTATAGTCACAGATCTACATCCCTGATTTTAAGCTGTACTATAGAGCAATCATAATAAAAACTGCACGGTACTGGTATATAAACAGAAGAATGGATCCATGGAATGAAATAGAAGACCCAGAAATAAACAGACATACACCCACACACCTATGTACACCTCATTTTTGACAAAGATGCCAAAACCATACAATGGAAAAAAGCCAGTGTCTTCAAGAAATGGTGCTTATCTAACTGGATATCTACATGTAGAAAAATGGAAATAGATCCATATTTATCATCCTGCACAAAACTAATGTGTATGTGGAACAAAGACCTCAACATAAAACCAGACACACTAAACCTGTTTGAAGAAAAAAATGGGGAAGAGCCTTGTCCTCTTTGGCACAGAAGACAACTTCCTGAAAAGAACAACAGCAGCACAGGCTCTAAGATCAGTAATCACTAAATGGGACCTCATGAAACTGAAGAGCTTCTGTAAAGCAAAGGATACTGTCAGAACAAAAGGACCACCTACAGATTGGAAAAGGATCTTCACCAACCCTATATCTCTCAGAGGGATAATATCCAGAATATATAAAAAACTTAAGAAATTAACCATGAACAAACCAAGTAATCCAATTAAAAATGGGGTACAGAGTTAAACAAAGAATTCTCAATAGAGGAATATTGAATGGCAGAGAAACACTTGATGTAATGTTTAATGTCCTAAGTCATCGTGGAGATGTAAATCAAACCAACCCTGAAATTTCACCTTACACCCATCAGAATGGCTAAAATCAAAAACTCATTTGACCACACATGCTGGAGAGGATGTGGAGAAAGGGGAATACTCCTTTATTGCTGGTAGGAATGTAAACTTTGACAACCACATTGGAAATCAATCTGGTACTTTCTCAGAAAATTAGGAAGAGTGCTACCTCAAGATCCAGCTAAAATATCTAAAATATGCTCAAGTATACAACAAGAAGAGTTGTTCAACCATGTTCATTGCAGCTCTATTTGTAATAGCCGGAAGCTGGAAACAACCTAGATGTTCCTAAGTGGAGGAATGGACACAGAAATTGTGGCACATTTACACAATGGAATACTACTCATCAATTAAAAACAAGGAAATGATGAAATTTGCAGGTAAATGATGGGCATTAGAAAAGATCATCTTGAGAGAGGTAACCTAGAAGTAGAAAGACACAAATGGTATATACTCACTCATAAGTGGATATAAGCCATATAATATATGAGAAACATACAAAAATCTATACTCCTAAAGAAGCTAAACAACAAGGAAGACTCTAGGGAAGATGCTGAATTCTTATCCAGAAGGACAAACATGATAGACATTGGAAGCAGGAAAAGACAGGGAACAGGAGAAGAGCTTACTACTGATGGCCTCTGAAAGACTCTCTTGATCAAGGTATCGAATCACAGGCTGAGACTAATAGCCAAACTTTGGACAGATTACAGGGAATCTTATGAAAGAAGGGGAAGACAGAAAGACCTGCAGGGTATAGGAGCTCCAAAGGAGACTAACAGAGCCAACAAAACTGTGCCATGGTGGCCCTGAAGGGAATGATACTCCAACCAATGACAATGCATGGAGATGACCTAAAACTCTAGCTCAGATGTAGCCCGTAGACTCAGTCTCCAAATGATTTCCATACTTAAGGGAGCTGGGACATTCTCTGGCATTAACTCAGTGGCAGGCTCTGTGATTATCACCCTCAGGGGAGGTACAGCCTTGCCAAGCTACAGAGGAAGACAGCATATCCACTCCTGATGAGACCTGATAAGCTAGGGTCAAACTGAAGGGGAGGAGGACCTCCTCTATCAGTGTATTAGGAGAGGGGCATGGGGGAGAAGAAGGAGGGAGGATGGGATTGGGAGGAGATGAGGAAGGGAGCCAGAGCCAGGATATAAATTGAATAAATTGTAATAAATAATAAGAATAAAAATTAAAATAATAAAAATAAAACCCCAAATAAATAAATAAATAATGAAAATTAAAAAAATAATGAGCTTTAGAAAGAAAAAGATAATGTACATACATTTTATAGCACCATGCTACATATGACAAATGTATACAGTTTTATTTGTTAAATAAAGAAATATGCCAGGGAACATGTGGAAAAAATTAAAACGAAGTTAAATCAAATATAAAAGCTCAATTTTATTAAGTATTTAGTTGCTTTACAATTCTTAGTACATTTCAGCTTTGCATGACTTTGTCAGGTTGTTGGGGCAATGAGTGCCATTTGACTTAGGTCTTCATTGACTTTGGCATTTGAAATGTTTAGACAAATTCATCTCTTTTGCTGGTTGTTTTGAGTCATGGCACAAGTTAATTTTAGGTGGGATGGGGTTTCTTGTTTGTTCAGAAATATTTTTTAGACTGCTGGTCTGCATCCTCATTACAATTTGTGATGGTAGAGAGCAGAAATAATAAATTAATTTACTTTAAAAAAAGAACAGTATTAATTCTCTCTTTTGACTCATTCTTTTATATGAACAGATTGATATTGTCATTCTCTCATCAGAGTCCATTTTATATTTTCTGCATAAATTTCAATGCATAAAGGTATAGAGTGTAAGGTTTCTGTACATAGAGCTTTCCTTTTAATTTTTTTTTAAAATTCTCGCTTGTTGTTGTTGTGTGTGTGTGTGTGTGTGTCTGTCTGTCTGTCTGACTGACTGACTGTCTGTCTATGGATATGTGTATATATCCTCAGCATCCAGAGGTAGTAGGTCTCGTTGGAGCTGGAGTTACAGATGACTGAACTGCTAGATTTTGGAGCTAGCAACCAACTTTGGGCCTCTTCAAGAACAGAAAGTGTTCTTAACCACTGAGTCATGTCTCCAGCCCCTGAGAGAGCTTTCTAGTGGTTTAGTTGGAGGATATTTTTTTGTGTGTAGAATGTACCCATTATCTTATTTAATTTGAACATATTTAAATTCCAAATGATTGCGCATCTATTATTTGGCAAGGAATATTTTAGGATGATGAATGTTATAATCTTTAATATGGCATGGATTTTCTTCTTGTCTTTATTGATTCCTTCTTTATTAGACTTTAACATTTGAAGGTGAAAACTCATTCCCATCCTAAACAAATGGTAATTGACTTTATCAGAATTTTATTACTATGATGGAGAACTTACTGTGGGAATTTTTTAAATGGAGAAATTTCCTGGCTTGCTTTTAGTGTTATTACTCAGAGAAGCAGATATGTAACAAGGTTTTATTTTTATGTTATAGTTATTATCAGAATAGATGACAATGTAGCTGACTCCATTGCTCAAATGATTATGACTGGCAGAATTTTTTTCATTTGGGACAATTAAGAAGTCTGGTTGGAATGTTTGGAAAAAAACATTGCGGGCTAAATTAATTTCTTTTCTACTTGAGTCATTAATCTATTCTTTATCTGTTGATTGAGAACAAGTGTTGTGTTATGTGTCTAGATTGGAAAATAGATGTTTCCTCATGGAGTTGTTTTTAGGGGAACAGTACATCTATAAAAGTATATTATAATCTATTTTAGCAATTTTAACAATATTAGGCATATGATATAGAGAAAGAGAGTCTTGCTTGATTGTTGGACTGAAATTGGTTGCGAGATGTGTAGGAGAGGTGTTGACATCTGAGTGGGGTTTGAAAGCTGAATTGAAGATGAGAGATGGCAAGAACCAAAACTCTGAAAGATCTTATGGTTTCTATTTAAGAAGTTGGTTTTTCTCATGTAGACAGTAGAATGCCTCAAGATAATTTTAACAAGGAAGAAGATATCAATGTTGCATTTTGGAATGACCTTTTGGCAAAAAATGTAAGGGAATGCATTGGAAAGGAGAGGTGTGTGAGGTGATAAGCACACAGACCAACTAGGAGCTAATATTTTGAACCAAAGTGAGCCAGTAACAATCAAAAGGCAGAAGCAGATTCAAGACATAATTTGTGGGGTTCATTTAGTGGAACTTGTTATGTTAAAACTTGTTGCTATAACATGAAATATACAAAAGAAAATGGACACACAGAAAATGAGTTTACATGTAGATCATTTGAGACTTTTCAGACATGAACTCAATGGCTGGGTCTTCGACCTCCCCCCCACACACACACACCACCGAGTCAGGAGCAGCCTTGCTAAGCCACAGAAGAGGACATGGTAGCCAGTCCTGAAGAGACATGATAAGCTAGGGTTAGATGGAAGGGGAGGAGGTCCTCCCCTATCAGTGGACTTGGAAAGGGGCATGGGGGAGATGAGGGAAGGATGAAGGGATAGGGACGGAATGCGGGAGGGGGCTACGGCTGGGATACAAAGTACATAACCTGTGATTAATATAAAATAAAATAAAACAAAATACCTAACAGGTAACTAAAAAACTGGTTAACATCAAAATAGAAAATTAAAAATCAACATAGAGACATGTGTTTGGAAATCATGGAGTACTTAACAGAAATAGAGGAGGTATTTGCAGAGTTCCCCAGTGTGTTTCTCTAAATTTATAGTTTTTTTTTCTATATAGCACTTACTTATTTTTTTAATAAGTAATTTATTTATTTTCATATTAATCACAGGTTATATACTTTGTATCGCAGCTGTAGCTCCCTCCCTCATTCCCTCCCACTCTCCCCATCCCTCCCTCATCTTTTCCCTGCTCCCCTTCAAGTCCAATGATAGGGGAGGACCTCCCCCCCCCCTTCCTTCTGATCCTAGCTTATCTTCAGGGCTTGCAGCAATGTCCTCTTCTGGGACCTAGTTAGGCTGCTCCTCCCTCGGGGGAGGGGGCGGTCAACAAGCCAGCCATTGAGTTCATGACAGAAATAGTCCCTGTTTCCCTTATAAGGTACTCAGTTGAGTATTGAGCTACCATGGGCCACATCTGAGCAGGGGTTATAGTTTGTATCCATACATGGTACTTGGTTGGAGAAACAGTCTCATAGAAGACCCCTGTGCCCTGATCTATTTGGTCTTTGTGGACCTCTTGTCCTCGCCAAATCTTACTAACTCCCCCCTATTTTTCTTTTCTTTTTTTTAAAATTTATTTATTTTTATCTCAATCACAGGTTAGGTACTTTGAATCCCAGGCATAGCCCCCTCCCCCATTCCCTCCTACCCTCCCACTCCCTC